>CM026389.1:42820737-42907408 GCA_014843695.1 Archivesica marissinica
ACCGGGAAGTAGTGGTACCCCTCACTTCTCACCCATGTAACCAAGGTTTGTCCTCGGACCGGGAAGTAGTGGTACCCCTCGCTTCTCACCCATGTAACCAAGGTTTGTTCTCAGACCGGGAAGTAGTGGTACCCCTCGCTTCTCACCCATGTAACCAAGGTTTGTCCTCGGACCGGGAAGTAGTGGTACCCCTCACTTCTCACCCATGTAACCAAGGTTTGTCCTCGGACCGGGAAGTAGTGGTACCCCTCGCTTCTCACCCATGCAACCCGGGTTTGTCCTTGGACCGGGAAGTATGCAAGATGGTGGTGGTCGCCAGATCAGACATGTTTGTTTACTCAATGTACTCCGGTTGCCTAACACACGAATGACCACATTTACGCTTTCATCCACGCCAACGAGAGTGATTAATATAAGTTGCTAAAGCTTGTATCGCAATCGTTATAAAATAAATAAAGTTTAAATTTTTAACTTGGCAAGAGCACAACCACTTGACAACGAATGCACAATGAATGCAACAAAAAATATTCTTTCTCTAAGAGAGAAATATGCTGCCTATGCATGAATAAGAGAAGCATTGGCCTCGAGGTTCAAAAAACTATTCTCCTATCTCAAACTCAGTCTCAAGCTTCTGATTGGTTCAGCTGGAAGTAATAACTCAGAATCAACCAATCAAATCATTTGAGCTTGAGTTTGAGATCTGAGAAAAGTGTTATAACCTCGGGCACAGGTCTACATCACTTACCGGATCTTTCAGGTAGGGAAGGACCCCATCTAGTATACTACCCAGGGTGTTATAACCTCGGGCACAAATCACTTACCGGATCTTTCAGGTAGGGAAGGACCCCATCTAGGATACTACCCAGGGTGTTATAACCTCGGGCACAGGTCCACATCACTTACCGGATCTTTCAGGTAGGGAAGGACCCCATCTAGTATACTACCCAGGGTGTTATAACCTCGGGCACAGGTCCACATCACTTACCGGATCTTTCAGGTAGGGAAGGACCCCATCTAGTATACTACCCAGGGTGTTATAACCTCGGGCACAGGTCTACATCACTTACCGGATCTTTCAGGTAGGGAAGGACCCCATCTAGTATACTACCCAGGGTGTTATAACCTCGGGCACAGGTCTACATCACTTACCGGATCTTTCAGGTAGGGAAGGACCCCATCTAGTATACTACCCAGGATATTCTCCATCTGCGGGTGACAACCTTCTCCCGACGCAGACACGGCCATCAGGGCTGCGTGCCGGTATCGCCAATCACCTAAGAAAAAGGATGTTATCAGTAAGACATGTCGAGTGTCGACATCTGTACAATTCTCTGCAATGAGGTAAAGACAAATTGATCTGCCACAACATTTGTAATTATTCCAGAATACATCACACCCTTCCTTTTGAATTACCTCTGTTTAGTATTAGATGGTCACCGTATTGCAACAATCACTGTTATGGGTTGTTTTACAATCAGGGTACATGTAGGTTAATGCCACACAATTAAATAATATGGGTAAGTATCTGTACTTATACTAGCAACTAAGTATGTTAAAGCATTCAGTCCTGTTGTATATGTCTACCATAGCAAAAAAATTATTCAAATCACATAATTATTGACTGAAATATGGCAAAATGGCAAGTTTTGGACAATAAACATCAGTCTCATTTGACTAATTATAATATTTGAGAAGGCTCACTCCCCTAAAACCACCATTAGTTGGTAATAAAAGCTGAATAATCAAGCATATAAATGTTTTGGAATGTAATCAAAATAAACTTCGCAAGATTGTGAAAATTTTATTTCTCGTGTATGTGATCCGAAAATATGATACAGATTCCGTCAAAATATGTCCTCTCCGAAATGTCCTCCATTTTCCATTCTCATCAAGAATGATATGGACGCATTTTTTTAAATAAATAATCTACAGAAATATTACATGAAGTTGCATGAATAATTTTGTATACAAGTTCTGCCGTTTTAGTTATAATGTGGGCCAAAAGATGGGTATCTATGATTCCGTCAAAAAATGTCCTCTCCGAGAAATACAACATTGGCTCATTACTCGTGAACATATGTTTTAGGCCAAAAAATCAACATCGGCAACATTGACGCCTAAATTTGTTCACGTAATCACATTTAACCAGTTTGCTATGAAATAAAAATAATTTTTAAGCTAAATGATACACTTCAATTTTGCACCCTTATGAGACTAGTTGTGTACCCTGATTGTAAAACAACCCATATATAGCATGTACAAGGAAACACTCACTGTTATATAGCATGTACAGGGAAATATTCACTGTTATATAGCATGTACAGGGAAACATTCACCTGTTATATAGCATGTACAGGGAAACATTCACTGTTATATAGCATGTACAAGGAAACACTCACTGTTATATAGCATGTACAGGGAAACACTCACTGTTATATAGCATGTACAAGGAAACATGTACAGGGAAACACTCACTGTTATATAGCATGTACAGGGAAACACTCACTGTTATATAGCATGTACAGGGAAACACTCACTGCTATATAGCATGTACAGGGAAACACTCACTGCTATATAGCATGTACAAGGAAACACTCACTGTTATATAGCATGTACAGGGAAACACTCACTGTTATATAGCATGTACAAGGAAACACTCACTGTTATATAGCATGTACAGGGAAACACTCACTGTTATATAGCATGTACAAGGAAACACTCACTGTTATATAGCATGTACAGGGAAACACTCACTGCTATATAGCATGTACAGTGAAACATTCACTGTTATATAGCATGTACAAGGAAACACTCACTGTTATATAGCATGTACAAGGAACCACTCACTGTTATATAGCATGTACAAGGAAACATGTACAGGGAAACACTCACTGTTATATAGCATGTACAGGGAACACTCACTGTTATATAGCATGTACAAGGAAACATGTACAGGGAAACACTAACTGTTATAGAGCATGTACAAGGAAACATGTACAGGGAAACACTCACTGTTATATAGCATGTACAAGGAAACATGTACAAGGAAACATGTACAGGGAAACACTCACAGTTATATAGCATGTACAAGGAAACATGTACAGGGAAACACTAACTGTTATATAGCATGTACAAGGAAACATGTACAGGGAAACACTCACTGTTATATAGCATGTACAAGGAAACACTCACTGTTATATAGCATGTACAGGGAAACACTCACTGTTATATAGCATGTACATGGAAACACTCACTGTTATATAGCATGTACAGGGAAACACTCACTGTTATATAGCATGTACAAGGAAACACTCACTGTTATATAGCATGTACAAGGAAACACTCACTGTTATATAGCATGTATAGGGAAACACTCACTGTTATATAGTATGTACAGGGAAACACTCACTGTTATATAGCATGTACAAGGAAACATGTACAGGGAAACACTCACTGTTATATAGCATGTACAAGGAAACATTCACTGTTATATAACATGTACAAGGAAACATTCACTGTTATATAGCATGTACAGGGAAACACTCACTGTTATATAGCATGTACAAGGAAACACTCACTGCTATATAGCATGTACAAGGAAACACTCACTGCTATATAGCATGTACAGGGAAACACTCACTGTTATATAGCATGTACAAGGAAACACTCACTGTTATATAGCATGTACAAGGAAACACTCACTGTTATATAGCATGTACAAGGAAACACTCACTGTTATATAGTATGTACAGGGAAACACTCACTGTTATATAGCATGTACAGGGAAACACTCACTGTTATATAGCATGTACAAGGAAACACTCACTGTTATATAGCATGTACAGGGAAACACTCACTGTTATATAGCATGTACAAGGAAACACTCACTGTTATATAGCATGTACAAGGAAACATGTACAGGGAAACACTCACTGTTATATAGCATGTACAAGGAAACACTCACTGTTATATAGCATGTACAAGGAAACACTCACTGTTATATAGCATGTACAGGGAAACACTCACTGTTATATAGCATGTACAGGGAAACATTCACTGTTATATAGCATGTACAGGGAAACACTCACCGTTATATAGCATGTACAAGGAAACACTCACTGTTATATAGCATGTACAGGGAAACACTCACTGTTATATAGCATGTACAGGGAAACACTCACTGTTATATAGCATGTACAAGGAAACACTCAGTTATATAGCATGTACAGGGAAACACTCACTGCTATATAGCATGTACAGGGAAACATTCACTGTTATATAGCATGTACAAGGAACCACTCACTGTTATATAGCATGTACAAGGAAACATGTACAGGGAAACACTCAATGTTATATAGCATGTACAGGGAAACATTCACTGTTATATAGCATGTACAGGGAAACACTCACTGTTATATAGCATGTACAGGGAAACACTCACTGTTATATAGCATGTACAAGGAAACACTCACTGTTATATAGCATGTACAGGGAAACACTCACCGTTATATAGCATGTACAAGGAAACACTCACCGTTATATAGCATGTACAGGGAAACATTCACTGTTATATAGCATGTACAAGGAAACATGTACAGGGAAACACTCACTGTTATATAGCATGTACAAGGAAACACTCACTGTTATATAGCATGTACAAGGAAACACTCACTGTTATATAGCATGTACAGGGAACACACTCACTGTTATATAGCATGTACAGGGAAACACTCACTGTTATATAGCATGTACAAGGAAACACTCACTGTTATATAGCATGTACAGGGAAACACTCACTGTTATATAGCATGTACAAGGAAACACTCACTGTTATATAGCATGTACAGGGAAACACTCACTGTTATATAGCATGTACAAGGAAACACTCACTGTTATATAGCATGTACAGGGAAACACTCACTGTTATATAGCATGTACAAGGAAACACTCACTGTTATATAGCATGTACAGGGAAACACTCACTGTTATATAGCATGTACAAGGAAACACTCACTGTTATATAGCATGTACAGGGAAACACTCACTGTTATATAGCATGTACAAGGAAACACTCACTGTTATATAGCATGTACAGGGAAACACTCACTGCTATATAGCATGTACAGTGAAACATTCACTGTTATATAGCATGTACAAGGAAACACTCACTGTTATATAGCATGTACAAGGAACCACTCACTGTTATATAGCATGTACAAGGAAACATGTACAGGGAAACACTCACTGTTATATAGCATGTACAGGAACACTCACTGTTATATAGCATGTACAAGGAAACATGTACAAGGAAACACTCACTGTTATATAGCATGTACAAGGAAACATGTACAGGGAAACACTCACTGTTATATAGCATGTACAAGGAAACATGTACAGGGAAACACTCACTGTTATATAGCATGTACAAGGAAACATGTACAGGGAAACACTCACTGTTATATAGCATGTACAAGGAAACATGTACAAGGAAACACTCGCTGTTATATAGCATGTACAGGGAAAACTCACTGTTATATAGAATGTACAAGGAAACATGTACAGGGAAACACTCACAGTTATATAGCATGTACAAGGAAACATGTACAGGGAAACACTCACTGCTATATAGCATGTACAAGGAAACACTCACTGTTATATAGCATGTACAGGGAAACACTCACTGTTATATAGCATGTACAAGGAAACACTCACTGTTATATAGCATGTACAGGGAAACACTCACTGTTATATAGCATGTACAAGGAAACATGTACAAGGAAACACTCACTGCTATATAGCATGTACAGGGAAACACTCACTGTTATATAGCATGTACAGGGAAACACTCACTGTTATATAGCATGTACAAGGAAACACTCACTGTTATATAGTATGTACAGGGAAACACTCACTGTTATATAGCATGTACAGGGAAACACTCACTGTTATATAGCATGTACATGGAAACACTCACTGCTATATAGCATGTACAGGGAAACACTCACCGTTATATAGCATGTACAAGGAAACACTCACTGTTATATAGCATGTACAGGGAAACACTCACTGTTATATAGCATGTACAAGGAAACACTCACTGTTATATAGCATGTACAGGGAAACACTCACTGTTATATAGCATGTACAAGGAAACATGTACAAGGAAACACTCACTGCTATATAGCATGTACAGGGAAACACTCACTGTTATATAGCATGTACAGGGAAACACTCACTGTTATATAGCATGTACAAGGAAACACTTACTGCTATATAGCATGTACAGGGAAACACTCACTGTTATATAGCATGTACAAGGAAACATTCACTGTTATATAGCATGTACAGGGAAACACTCACTGTTATATAGCATGTACAGGGAAACACTCACTGTTATATAGCATGTACAAGGAAACACTCACTGTTATATAGCATGTACAAGGAAACACTCACTGTTATATAGTATGTACAGGGAAACACTCACTGTTATATAGCATGTACAGGGAAACACTCACTGTTATATAGCATATACATGGAAACACTCACTGCTATATAGCATGTACAGGGAAACACTCACCGTTATATAGCATGTACAAGGAAACACTCACTGTTTTGTAACATCTGTGGAACATTGGCCAGCACATGTGGTAGCATGACTTTTCCTGTCAGAGCACAACACAATCTGTCCAGTGCGCTCTCCCCCGCAACAGAGTTACTGAAAGTAACACAATTTCATAATTCATAAGTCATTTTAAAATTCCTGTGTGTGGTTCACGATCTATAGAGGCAACATTATAAATAAACAAAAGTAGCAATCTGACACAAAGTTCTAAGCATGACATTGAATCAACATGGCTGAATCATGCATATAATCTCAATCTAATTGAAATTTGTGATGCGTCATTTTGAAATTCCACACAAATTGGTGCCTGATCTCACAAACATTTAATCTCCTTTGCTATATTAGCCATGCAAAAAGGATGTATAGCCATGTGAAGGCTAACCCTGGACCATTGCACAATATACCTATAGTTGTTCCAAGCCATGTAAGTACCCCGGCAGGGTTCAAACTCTTCACCGAGAATGAAAATTAAGGGCTATTTAAGGATATGCAAGGCATTTAAATTCCACATTGCCTCTTCTCTCTCCTTCATGGCGATGGATTTCCATCAGGAATGAGGTCTCGAGTGATTAATATAAGTTGAAAGAAATTGTTTCGCAATCGAGCTAAAATAAATTTGTATAAACTAAGGACTCATTTAGGATTATTTATGGACCATTAACCAGCACACGCTTAAATTCCAAAATTAGTAATATTTGACAACATAAATACATTCCAGCAGCAGCATATTTATGCATCATTATGTTAATACAGTTGATCAAATGAGCAATACTGACCGAGTTTGTCAAATGAGCAATACTGACGAGTTTGTCAAATGAGCAATACTGACTTGAGTTTGTCAAATGAGCAATACTGACGAGTTTGTCAAATGAGCAATACTGACCGAGTTTGTCAAATGAGCAATACTGACTGAGTTTGTCAAATGAGCAATACTGACCGAGTTTGTCAAATGAGCAATACTGACCGAGTTTGTCAAATGAGCAATACTGACTTGAGTTTGTCAAATGAGCAATACTGACGAGTTTGTCAAATGAGCAATACTGACTGAGTTTGTCAAATGAGCAATACTGACTAGAGTTTGTCAAATGAGCAATACTGACTGAGTTTGTCAAATGAGCAATACTGACTAGAGTTTGTCAAATGAGCAATACTGACTGAGTTTGTCAAATGAGCAATACTGACTTGAGTTTGTCAAATGAGCAATACTGACTGAGTTTGTCAAATGAGCAATACTGACTGAGTTTGTCAAATGAGCAATACTGACTGAGTTTGTCAAATGAGCAATACTGACTGAGTTTGTCAAATGAGCAATACTGACTGAGTTTGTCAAATGAGCAATACTGACCGAGTTTGTCAAATGAGCAATACTGACCGAGTTTGTCAAATGAGCAATACTGACTGAGTTTGTCAAATGAGCAATACTGACTGAGTTTGTTTGTCAGTCATGGAAATCTCACATTTAAGAACTTTGAGTACTAAATAGGCATTTTGGCTGTTTTATTTACGACTTTCAAGTTTTTAATTTAAAGACATTTAAGGATTTCTAAGGACTCGTACGAACCCTGACCATTAGTAAGTGCAGACAAACAATCGAGAGTACACCATTCCTATATCATCCTCGCCTTGCACATTAGGCTTGACATGCTGCGCAAATGTGCATTTTTATATACAAATTTATTTTAGCTCGATTGCGAAACAAGTTATTTCAACTTATATAAATCACTCTCGAGACCTCATTCCTGATGGAATCCATCGCCACGAGGGAGAGAGAAGAGGCAACGTGGAATTTAAATGCCTTGCCTAAGGGCACAATCGTAACGGCTCCAGTGGGGCTCGAACTCCGGACCTTTCGCACCTGAAGCGAACGCAAATGTGCATTAAATCTGCCCAAATATAACTCGAAATATCATTGAATGCGATGAATTGACATTTGACAGCTAAGCCATGACCTTGGATTAACACTATTGGAACATGGGTTATGCCCCTTATGTCTCCATGAGGTGAACATATGATATAATTAAATCACTGCAGGCGTTTCGAAGCTATGGATCGGACAAACAAAGGGACAGCTGGACAGACATGCTCGACTTCAATAATTGGTGTAAGTCGTGATAGTGCAGTGGATGCGCGTTCGGTTCAGGTGCGAAAGGTCTGGAGTTCGAGCCCCGCTGGAGCCGATACGATTGTGCCCTTCGACAAGGCATTTAAATTCCACATGCCTCTTCTTTCTCCTTCATGGCGATGGATTCCATCAGGAATGAGATCTCAAAAGTGATTAATATAAGTTGAAAGAACTTGTTTCGCAATCAAGCTAAAATAAATTTGTATAAACTACCTTCAATAAGCCCATATACATGAATCTAGGTTGTGCAATGATGTTGACAAATATGATTCTCTAGATGTGTGGCTGGACAGACAACGGTCAAGTTGCTTGGCCTTTCTTACATGTGAGGGTCTATAGCTAACCCACGACTGAGAGACAAATGGGCAAAATCATGTCCTCGCAACATGTTGGGGAATAAAACATGCACATGGCTGACACACAATGGAACCATCCATTTGCCCGCCTTGGACAAGGGAAGCACAAAACGAACATACAACTGCACGGACAGCGGCAAATCCAAATTGCCTTCATTGAGGCAGACACACATACCTGTCATTATCTTCATCGTCCACCTCGTCCTGCAAGGCCCAGTCTTCCTCCTCCTCCAAGTCCACCATCATAGCCAGCACCTGCGGAACTGAAATAATTCAATGACAGTTACACGACTGAAGTCCGAAGTACCCAAGTAATGTCGAAACCAGACTTTCAGGTGTGCAACTGCATACCAAAGGGGAGACTACTTTGTAACAGCAAAACTTCAAACGTGTTGGCCTGAAAAATATCGCGTTCCTTGATTGTGAAAATATTAAATATCCCAAGACAAGTAACAGAATATCAGGGTTCATTCTAGGTCAGAATTTTGGGAGAAGTGAGAAATCGCATCCTTCAATGGTGTTACATGTATTTAATAAATTTCAACAAAATATGATTAAAATGCACACTATGACATTAAATACAACATTTGAATAGATGGAGTGCTTTATAATGGGCCAGTGTATCTTATTGGACTAAATAATTGTTATATATATGTTATATTTCGGGTTTTACGCCTGCATCAGCACCATTTCGGGCTATATCGCCGGCGAGCAGTTTACTTAACAACATGTCCGCCTCCGTGGTCGATTGGTTAAGGTCGCTGACTTGTATACCACTGTAACCTATGATCACTGATGGTCAGGGGTTGAGCCCCGCTCAGGCCGTGTCTCATTTATATGATAAAGTTGGCAGTTTCTTATGGAGGTTGGTGCACCCTAGTACTGGTTAACCGCTGTAGCATGCCCAGGAAAGGTGTTGTTAGGTAAACTGCCCGCCGGCGATATAGCCCAAAATGGTGCTGATGCAGGCGTAAAACCCGAAATATAATACTTAACAACACCTTTCCTGGGCAGGCTCCAGCGGTTAACCAGTACTTGGGTGCACCAACCTCCGTAAGAAACTGTCAACTTTTTCATATAAATGAGACACGGCCTGAGCGGGGCTCGAGCCCGTGACCATCAGTGATGATAGGTTAGTGGTATACAAGTCAGCGACCTTAACCACTCGACCACGGAGGCGGAAGTTCTTGAAACGATAGCGAAGAAGTTTTAACAACTTATATTAATCACTCTCGTTGGCTCGGATGAAAGCGTATATGTGGTCATTCGTGTGGTAGTAAACCGGAGTACTCGGAGAAAACCCACCTGTCCGATCTGGCAACAACCGTACCATCTCACATACTTCCCGGTCCGAGGATCGAACATGGGTTGCATTGGTGAGAAGCGAGCGCGCTAATCGGAGAGCCAATTTGGCTTTCTTCATGTGGGTGCGCGTTATACATGAAAGCGCGTTATACATCGATAATTATGGTAGCTATATTTCTGTGCAATAAATCACAACAGGTAGATCACATTTAGCACGTCTTATTAAATTTGTTAGTATAAACTCGCGACACTCGCATACAGAGCAATTCTGTCTTACTGAACAGTTTCTTTGTTTTTTGGAGTTCAAAGTTCAACACAGCTTAGGTCATATGGTGACTCTCCAGCTATTATTGATGCCCCTCAGAGCAGTATTTCAGGCACCGGGTAGAACCACGATCCTCTGCAAGTCAGCTGACACTTCCAGTAGGATTCGAACATATAGTGATTAGGGGTAGGGGTTTTTTAAAGTCAAAATTCGTAACCACTCGGCCCCCCCACAGGAATATGACTCTGCTAGACTGTATAACACTGTCGAGAGATACACGAGAGATGGAGAATTGCTACAACCAAAGCCCCACTTCTTACCTAGCATAGGTATAAGCTTAGAACATTTTCTGACCATGCCCGGGGCGGACTCGGCCAACGTAACTATGGCCTCCAGCCCAAGTTGCCTCCATGTATCTGGTAGATTGGTATCGGATAAAACCTACAACAAACAAGCATACATACACATCCATATGCTTGATGATAATAATACAGTCCAACAGGTGGCTTCCATGTTATTGCAGGGTTCTCCCATGTCAACGAAAAGAGCAACACATTTCGAATTAGTTTAAGCTTTATTTATTTTACAACGATTGCGAAGCAAGTTCTAACAACTTATATTAATCACTCTCGTTGGCGCGGATGAAAGTGTATATGTGGCCATTCATGTGGGAGGAAACCGGAGTACCCGGAGAAAATCCACCTGTCCGATCTGGCGACCACCGTACCATCTCACATACTTCAGGTTTCATTGGTGAGAAGCGAGCGCGTTAACCACTGCGCTAATCGGACAGTTAACCGCTGCGCTAATCGGACAGTTAACCGCTGCGCTAATCGGACAGTTAACCACTGCGCTAATCGGACAGTTAACCACTGCGCTAATCGGACAGTTAACCACTGCGCTAATCGGACAGTTAACTGCTGCGCTAATCGGACAGTTAACCACTGCGCTAATCGGACAGTTAACCACTGCGCTAATCGGACAGTTAACCACTGCGCTAATCGGACAGTTAACCACTGCGCTAATCGGACAGTTAACCACTGCGCTAATCGGACAGTTAACCACTGCGCTAATCGGACAGTTAACCACTGCGCTAATCGGACAGTTAACCACTGCGCTAATTGGACAGTTAACCACTGCGCTAATCGGACACATTTGGAATTGATATTGATATTACCATGTTAAATAAAGTTATCCTGTTTGACAATATCCTGCCCTGTTTGACAATATCCTGCCCTGTTTGACAATATCCTGCCCTGTTTGACAATATCCTGCCCTGTTTGACAATATCCTGCCCTGTTTGACAATCATGAATATAATATTAATGCTAGAATATCCTGCCCTGTAAAATATGATCAGATTGATCCTGCATCTAATTTAGAAAACATCGTGATCCACATGTGTTTTACTGTTAATTATCATCGCTACGGCTGGCCAATACGAGCGACGCCTCCTGAATAGATTAGTCATTTTATATGTTGGAGGATAGTGCAATGATACAGACAGAGACCCAGTCCAGAGTCTCCTCTGGTTCTTTTACGTGCACGGTGTACAGCACCGACACAAGACCTCGGTTTAAAGTCCCATCTGAAAGACTGTTAATTTTATTAGGGTCAGACAGGGGATCGAACCTGCGATGCTTGGATTCGCTGTCCAACGTGTTAAACACTAGACGACTGACCCATTTCTTTTACTCTGTATGAATTTATTTTTGAGGGAATGAGTAGTAATAAACTCCATGGAACAACCATACAGTAATGCAAGTTGAAATGCAGCCAATCACACAAAATGTGCAAAATAACCAAGGGCCGTAACTCAGGCCTGGAGGTTATAAAGCTTTGCTTAAATCTCGAACTCGGTCTCAAGCTTTGTGATTGGTTGAGTATTCTGATTGGTTGACCTTTCTGATTGGTTGAGCTTAATGCACATTTCGGATGTAACAAATGATATTGATAGAGCGCGATAAAATTAAAGTTCTCGATCATGGTCAACATGGGCCAAAATTGCTCATTTCCAAGAACATGTAATCTTCAGAAAATACCATTTCCCATAGTATTTTCAATTAGTCAATGATTCACTGACCAGGTATACATGTTTTACCGTTACAATCTCAGTCTCACCATAAGCATCTTTAAAGGAAAACTCACTGCATAGCAACATATACAGGAGAAACTCGCTGCTTTGGAACAAGTGTAATGAAAACTTGCGTGCGATGCGAGAATAGATTCTGAGAAGACAATCTTCCCGAAATACCGTTGGATTGCACAACATATTGTAAAGATCATTCAGTCAGACAAAATAGATATTAAGTGAATTTTAATCGTATGTGTGCCAGGTGTAAGACAAACTCTGACACAGTTTCGCGAAGATCGGAAGATATCGTTGGAATGATTTGTTGATGGGCTACGTTTGTTATGTTATATTTCGGGTTTTACGCCTGCATCAGCACCATTTTGGGCTATATCGCCGGCGGGCAGTTTACCTAACAACACCTTTCCTGGGCAGGCTACAGCGGTTAACCAGTACTTGGGTGCACCAACCTCCGTAAGAAACTGCCAACTTTTTCATATAAATGAGACACGGCCTGAGCGGGGCTCGAACATGTGACCATCAGTGATGATAGGTTACAAGTCAGCGACCTTAACCACTCGACCACGGAGGCGGACAGGGGTTACGTTTGTATGCAGGCTCATCACCACATCTCACAATCAGCACTAATAACAAAGAACATCACAGCATAAAACATCTGTCAAGTGAAACACTGACCTTCATGGCGAAAGTTAGAACATTCTCAACTTGTGGACGGAGAAATTTCGGCACGTTTTCTGCCAGTTCAATCAAACATTTCAGCACTGTATCGTCTTCCTGCATGGTCACACTCTCGGAAACAGCCTGAAACGCAACAATCATACAGACATAAGCCAAGATTCAAACCCCCCCCCCATTCACATGCGACTTTAAATCGACTGCAAGAAGACACAGCTGCATCTAAGCAGATTCTATGTCGTTTGCTATTTAGCTGGTACTGTCCATACGGTTCTGTTGGATTTTACAATACACAATTTTAGTTATATGGTACTGGACAGGACTAAACATTTTGGGTTCCGAAGTAGAAATAATTTAATAGAGTTACATTTATAATTCAATGAAGCAGTTCTCGCATTGGTTATATGGTGCTGGACAGGACTAAACATTTTGGGTTCCGATGTAGAAATAATTTAATAGAGTTACATTTATAATTCCAGGAAGCAGGTCTCGGAAATGGTGTACAATCGAGGCTTCCCCTTCATTGGTGGTAAGAAACGCGGTCGTGGCCTTCACAGCCTCGAACCAGACGCTGGGTGCGTCCTGCACGGCCAGACACTGCGATAACATCTGCTTAATTACGTCCAAATACTGCGCTTGCTGGTCTCCGAAAATTCCCGGAACAACGCTGAAAACATAATGGATAGTTTGCAGCAGTGTATAAATCTGACTCGCACATCATACACCATCGCCCCCAAAGGTGTCTCGCAATAGGTGATATAAGTATAGGTATATAGGTGTATAACTGATGGTTTGCCAAACTAAACCCATTCATTTATGCATTCCAACGAAATTGCCAAAGATCACTGGTAGAGTGGGGACTTACTGTGGTTGTTGAGAATCAGTCCTCGGATGTGCATGCAATGCTTCGAAGCAATACGATGTAACAGTTTCTGAGAAATTTATGATAGTTTCAGGGTTTTTCCCTCCGAGAATTCAAATATTTCTGAAATCCACACCATTAGAATTTTTGGGAGAAGTGAGAAAGGGCGCGATGGAGTCCTTAAATGGTGTTTAACTATTGTTAAAATGCACAGTATGACCATTAAATACAATATTTGAATAGAAGGAGTGCTTTATAATGGGCCAGTGTATCTTACTGGGCAAAATGTTGTATGACAATTGTAAATATTTTTTTTTTAGTGAGAAGTGGGGACATAGTCAGGGTCCCCTAGGGCGACTATTTCGCCCAAATCGCTCTCTAGAATGAGCCATGTACCTCGTGCTCACCTGAATATATGCAATGCGCTCTCCTTCATGCCAGGGTCATCATCATTGGCACACTCGAACATAAACTTGAGGAAGCCCGTCCATGTCTGTGTGTTACTGTCATCTGTAACATGTAAACCGCACATGTATACCATATCAAATCTGTCCAATAAACTTTCTAGGCAGATAAAAGAGGTTTATATAATGAACCGCACAAACATGTAGGGTAATTAGGCAATACAAACAGTGTCCATTCTAGGACACGCGATCAAGGGATTCACACTAACTTTAGAAAAAGTTTTTTTAATTGAGTGCTGGATAATCGCACATAAATTAAAATGCGGAGAAATAAATAAAATAAAGTTTTATCGATGTCAAGACTGCTGAACTTGTTTGACTGCAGTTTGTTTACACTACAGTCTGACACGCTTATCTCTCTAGATCAGCAGTGAAATACGTTATACGAATTGTTCCACAAATAGACGAATATACAGTCAAACCTGTGTTAAGCAGCCAGCCAAGGGAACCACAAAAAGTGGCTGCTTAGCACAGGTGGCTGCTTAATAGAGGTCAAATGTATAATAAAACATATTGGTAATCTGGAAACTGGCTGCTTAATACAGGTTGACTGCTTAATGGAGGTGACCACTAACACAGGTTTGACTGTAGTACATGTATTTGCCAATATTAAAATGATGAATAAATACTTCTTATTTCAAGCTTAAAGTTAGTATTTAAACCAGAAATATTATCGAGCGACTATCAATTATACATACAAAATAAAAAGTATTACTGATTTCGTTAACACATAATGTTATTACTCTGAAAGTTGTGGTCTCGTATAGTATTTTGCCGGCTATTCCCACATGTGCATTTTATGTTTATTTATCGCCGCTATTGGTTGCCCATATGAGCGACACCTGAAGATTTTTGGAGGATAGTGCAATGATACAGACAGAGACCCATTCCAGTCTCCTCTGGTTCTTTTACTTGCACGATGTAAGCACTGACATGAGACCTCGGTTTAACATCCCATCTTATTAGGGTCAGACAGGGGATCGAACCTACGATCCCTGGATTACCAGTCCAACGTGTTAACTACTCAAATGGGCAACCGGTAGCGACGATAAATAAATGTAAAACACCTTGTAAAATTTGAAAATTATATCGAAACATATTTTAAGTAGAAGTGGGAATTAATATTCAAGTTAAACTTATTAATTTCCATTAACAGTTCTATTCCATACCTATCAAATTTCTGGCCAACTCAGCAGTTGCATCGCATACTTTCCTCTTCACAGGCGGAGTTAACTCCTCTTGTATTGCACTCATCAGCTCTGTTTTTACCCCCGATTGAAGCTCCAGGGGTATGGTAGGCCACCATTCGCTAAAGTCATTGGTGAACAGGCGTCGCAACAGCACAGCTGCTAACGTACGAATCTACAAGAAAATTGATACATCTCACTGACTAACTTACTTGCTATAAAAAGCGAGAACATTTTCGGTTACGATTCTTTTTTTTCCATGTATCTATATTTTGTGTAAAATGTAAATTTGTAACTATGTT
This sequence comes from Archivesica marissinica, assembly GCA_014843695.1. Classification (NCBI taxonomy): domain Eukaryota; kingdom Metazoa; phylum Mollusca; class Bivalvia; order Venerida; family Vesicomyidae; genus Archivesica; species Archivesica marissinica. Next base: position 42,836,989 of record CM026389.1, read on the forward strand.
TAAACTAACAGCTTAGGTTATATGGCAACTCTCCATCTATTATTGGCGGAGGAAGACGCTGGGTGCCCTTCTGAGCAGTATTTCTGACATGGACGGACACCACAATTGGGATTCAAACCTACAGCTGTGAGGCCAGAGGGGCAAGTGATTTGAAGTCAATGATCGTAACTACTTGGCCGTGGAAGGTCTCTGAACACAGATTGGAGAGTGCACACAAAGACCAGGCTAGGAACTGCACTGGTTATGCTCAACTACTTCATATTTCATACCTCTATTGCATTATTGGCACTTCGCAAAGCAGTCACAAGGAAAGTGACCTTCTGGGCGATGTCGATCTTCTCGTAAACCTCCTGCAAATATACATAGGCAATGCAAATTACATTAACTTAGCATTTGTTACAAATTTTTTGAATAATTATTTCATTAACCCAACGCCATGAATAAAAAAGGTGTTTGTTTCCTAGACCCACTAAATACAAGCTGACTCAAATGATATTTGATTGGTGCTACAATATATTTTGAGTTGTAACATGGTTCTGTGGTGTAGTAACACAGTGGGGGTCCAGGGTATGCGCCAGATGCCTGTGGACACCGTTGATGAAACAGGTTAATAAAGACACTTAGAACAAGAATGCACACAGACGACACAAGTAGGAAACAAAAAGACATTGTCGCTGCTGACGAAACATGTTGTATGTATGTATGTTCTTTTAATGTCAAACCCCTCGCGTGGACTTAGATATGTTTTCCTGGGCAGGCTTAGCCGACCTAAGCGATTAACCAGTACTAAGCAATGTGTGTGAGGTGCCTTGCTCAATAGCACTACATACGTGGCCTGGCCGAGTATCCAACCCGGGACCGTTAAATTCCAAATCCGACGCTCTACCACTGGACCATGGACGCCACAACGTTGACAAAGACACTGGAGCTATGGAGCATATGTTGCCCCAAATAGTTTCGCCAAATGGCCTAGTACATTGTTGTTGTAAAAATGGCCTATCAGTATAATCATTGCTATCATCAAGAGTCGCGAGTTTGATCCCATCACAGTGATACAGGTGAGACACTCGGCAGTAAAATCTCTTGTGTTGGACAGAATTCCATATGCACAAATTCTACCAGGCTAAGAACAAGCATGAGTATTAGATGCAGCCCTCATGACAGGACGGACAGCATTAAGTTGATTAACAGAAAGACTCCAGAGTGAGAGTTCAGTTTTTCAAATGGCTCAGTGCCAATGGAATTGAGTGGTCTCTTCAACAGTTTGGATTGACATTTATAATTACCACAAGTAACGATATTGTCTAAAACATCAAACCACAACACCTTAAGGACAGGTTTTGAACATGGGAAGTATTTATTCAGAAATACCAAATTAAGTACCCCACCCACAAAATTTACCACTGTTCCTTCACGTGGAGCTGTCAAATCAAACAGTAACATCCGAACATTTCCGAAGGTAAAACTTTTTAAAAAACGCGAATACAGATTTTAGCAAGGTTAGTTGATTTGTAACTGCAATAAAAGTATGTTATGACCCAAGTTTACCTCAGTTTTTGTTCTAGTATCATTTTCTGGGTTCATTAAAGTCTCCAAGAGGGTCTCGAACTGTTTCTGATCTCCAGCCATTTTTCGTTCTCCGTATGGGATATCACTTTGACCCTTGACCCTTCCTTCCCGCGAAGATGATCTCCCTTTGTGGATATGAGGCCCTGGCAAATGGTATGCGTATTACGTGGACTAGACGACGACAACATGCCACACTTGTTGTGCTGTGTTTCAGCTCATTTGTCTTTATCATTGGCGAGTTATAAGATTAGATTCATTTGAGTCGGATCTATCACAAAACGTACCATTAATCGCACCGTGAACGATCATTTTACATAAACTTGTATTCGCTATAAAAGCGACTGACACCAGCACCACCACGAGACCTCGGTTTAAAGTCCCAACTGAAAGACTGTTAATTGTATTAGGGTCAGACGGGGGATCGAACCTGCGATATGCTACTACACAAAATAAGCACACGATGAACAAGTACACTAAGAAAAGAAGTCAACTTGTGTGTGACATCCGTGGTCCAGTGGTAGAGCGTCGGATCTGGAATATATCGTCCCGGGTTCGATACTCGGTCAGGCCACGTATGTAGTGTCATTGAGCAAGGCACCTCACACACATTGCTTAGTACTGGTTAACCACTTAGGTCGGCTAAGCTTGCCCAGGAAAACATGTCTATGTCCCCGCAAGGGGTTTGACATTAATGGAACATACATACAATAACTTCATACTGCATACTCCATACTACACACTTCATACTACATACGCGTGGGGCCCAGACAATGACCCACAACATCAGGTTGGCGGTTCAGGCAATACAATAATTCTAATGTTTAAGGACATTATAATACACAATAGGCTTGACATAAGCAGGCGATGTCCTAGCAATTTTCCTTGCTGTTATAACATTAATAAAAAGGATCCTGCAGATCGTGAAGTCCATGCTGTATTTGACGATATTGAACTTATTTCTCTACCTTTTTTTCAACTCGTTAAATATGATAATAAGAATATAGGAGGTGGAGTGGTGTGTGCTGTATGTCATACCAAGGGACAACGATACCATGGAAGACATAGAAACACAATCCATTTGCCTGTGTTGTATGCTACATACTTATATTATAACGAGGTCAACCAAACTTCGACACAATCGGTATTTTTTAATCTTAAACGATACGATTCTTGTAACTATACTGGAGTCTAAAATTTAGCATTCATCTATATACATGTATATGGATCTAAAACATTTAGTGCGGAAATAGGTCAAAGAGGCTTATCATCAATACCTAGAAAACATCCTAAATCTAAACAGTGCTGATGCCTCCCATCCTTACAGACCAAACACCAAGAAACTTTATTCCATCCTTAAGCATTCCAAGCAAGACTCCAAATCAATGCCACCCCTAAAGCATGAAAACAAATTCCATCATGAAGAAGCTGCTAAAGCTACAGCACTAAACAAACAATTTCAGTCTGTCTTCAGCTCCAAATCCCCACTAAGACTTACCTCCATTTGTAAAATGAAAATTCAGGACACATATGGAAACCTGAATGGTCAATCCATGCCAAACATGAATGAGATCACAGTAAGCTCAAATGGCATAGAGAAACTTCTCAATAACCTGAACCCCCACAAGGCTAGTGGTCCTGACCTAATTAAGCCAATCATACTTAAAACCCTGTCTAAAGAACTCTCACCTATCCTTGAAGTCTTATTCCAAAAATCCCTCAACGAAGGATCACTGCCTGCCCAGTGGAAGTCAGCAAATGTTGCTCCCATTTACAAAAAGGGGACAAGTCAAACCCCGCCAACTATAGGCCTATCTCACTGACATGTGTTCTATGCAAGGTACTAGAACATATAGTTTCCTCCTCGATAGCAAATCACTTCACTAACCACAGTATTCTGTACCATTTGCAGCATGGTTTTAGAGAAAAACGGTCATGCGTGACCCAACTAGTAATGCTAGTCAATGACTTGGTTACCTCTGTCTACAATAAGCATCAGGTAGATCTCATCCTATTAGACTTCAGTAAGGCTTTCGATAAGGTCAATCACGAGAAAGTACTACTAAAAATGCATGAATATGGAGTCAGAGGTCAAACATTAAGGTGGATTAAGAGTTTTCTAGATAATAGACTCCAGTCAGTTGTCCTTAATGGTATTAGTTCAGAGGCCATTCCGGTGTCCTCTGGAGTCCCACAGGGATCCGTACTTGGACCCCTGCTTTTCCTAGCCTACATAAACGACCTCCCACAAAACATCAGTTCCAAAGTCCGCATCTTTGCAGATGATACTGCAGTATATCTATCACTGACATCTGCAAATGAATCGGTCACACTCCAAAATGATCTTAAGAGATTAGAAGAGTGGGAGTTGGAGTGGGACATGGAATTTAACCCCTCCAAATGTCAAGTTATCCACGTCACCAGAAGGAAACATCCTATTCCCAGCAAATATAAACTCCATGGAGTCCTACTTGAGTCGGTCACCTCAGCCAAATACCTTGGCGTGGATATCTCAAATAACCTGTCGTGGGACACCCACATAAAAAGGTCAACAAAGAAAGCAAACCAAACATTAGGATTTCTACGTAGAAACCTCCAGGTCAAATCTGAACCCCTTAAGACCATGGCTTACCAGACACTAGTGAGACCCCAGCTTGAATATGGCTCCGAGATCTGGTCGCCCCATACCCAAACATTGATATACCAAATTGAAGGTGTCCAGCGAAGAGCAGCCCGTTGGATAAAGGCTGACTTCTATCGTACCTCTAGTGTTACAGACATGCTACATTCCCTAAATCTACGCAGACTAGATCAACGGCGTATTGACAATAGGTTATCCCTTATGTATAAAATGCATAATGATCTTGTTGCTATTCCCATTGAAAATTACCTAGTTCCTCTCTCCCGTCCTACTCGCCATTGCCATTCCTTAAGCTATAGGTCAATTACAGCAACTACAGACTACTACAAGTTTTCCTTCTTTCCAAGAACATTCTATCATTGGAACCACCTCCCTCCTGACATTGTCCATCTCCCTACCATAGAGCAATTCAATACGGCAGTTTGCCATATTGAACATGCCAGTCCCTAGTTGTTCTGCGTAGCTGCTTATAAACTTTTACCACAACTTATTTTCACACCTTCTTAAATTATACTTTTAACTACTCATACTTTTAACTTCTTTGCGGTTTTTGACGCGCAACATGTCTACGTCCCCGCGAGGGGTTCGACATTAAAGGAAGATAGATATATATATGTAATGATATCTCTCTCCAAAACAAAGGTCATTATAATTTGGCAGACTAAGCAAAACTTCTTTCAGTGCATGAATTGAGTTCTATATTTATTAAATTTAGGATCTGTGTTCCTGTTACGTTTTACCAGGAACCTAGATAGACAATCAAAAGATCATGATTTACTTGTATACCTCATAATTGCAAGGTAATATATATAACCAAATAGTTTTTAAACACTATTGCATTCAACATTAACGTACATTATTCACATGGTCAAATTATATCATACGTCTTAAAGTAGGATTTGAAAACAAACGTTCACAGAATGCTGCACATGACATATAATCCGTTCGGCTGCCCAGTGACGTCATAGTCTCGTTGATCTTAGGGACATAGAGCCAATAGTGTACGGTCTGTATAAAACTATGGCTGTTAGTTTAAACATATTTATTTTCTGTCAATACATGATTATTTACAACAACTGATATAAGGAATTGGACTGTTATGCCCTAGTTACAATGGCCCAATAAACTTGGTATCATTATCAAAGATACGTTGCTTCATTGTTCAAACAGACAGATCTGTAGTCCAGTGATTAACACGCTGGACTGGTAATCCAGGGAGCGCAAGTTCGACCCCCTGTGTGACCCTGATAAAATTAACAGTCTTTCAGTTGGGACGTTAAACCGTGGTCTCGTGTCGGTGCTTTACACCGTGCACGTAAAAGAACCAGAGGAGACTCTGAAATGGGTCTCTATCTGTATCATTGCACTATCCTGCAACACTCTAAAATGACTAATCTCTTCAGGAGGCGTCGCTCATATGGGCAACCGGTAGCGACGATAAATACTATTGTAACACGCACGCAGCGCACGCACTAACGCACGCACGCACGCACGCACACACAATTCATTGTTCAATGTATGAATGAGAAACAGTTGTCAGTTACTGCCCTTGCATGCTCCAAAAAGTAGATTGGTCCTCTTGATTGGTTTCCTCTGTTTTTATCTTTGTTTCCTTCGCACCACATGCTGTCCATTTTCATCCAATTTCTCAACTTATAATATTTAAATATTGACAGGTGTCCTACAGCATATTCAATTGATACGTTACTGTAAATATTGTTTATCAATTGGTTAACTTGATTTTGAATAAAACTACATTCATCATACCGCAACATCTGGCTAGAAAACAACAGTAAAACCAAAGGATTATAATTAAAAAGGACCACTTAAATTTCTGGATAAATCACACTTCATATGTCAACGGAGGTAATAGAAAAACCAGCAACGTGTCTCATTTCTATCTGGTATTTTATACATGAGCATATAATTTATTGAATATAGGAATAATGTAAGACACCATATGACATTGCGAGTATACTCTATGCAGAGTGACGCAATCATTATAGATGATGATGATGATGATGATGATGATGATGATGATGATGATGATGATGATGATGATGATGATGATGATGATGATGATGATGATGATGATGATGATGATGATGATGATGATGATGATGATGATGATGATGATGATGATGATGATTATGATGATGATGATGATGATGATGATGATGATGATGATGATGATGATGATGATGATGATGATGATGATGATGATGATGATGATGATGATGATGATGATGATGATGATGATGATGATGATGATGATGATGATGATGATGATGATGATGATGATGATGATGATGATGATGATGATGATGATGATGATGATGATGATGATGATGATGATGATGATGATGATGATGATGATGATGATGATGATGATGATGATGATGATGATGATGATGATGATGATGATGATGATGATGATGATGATGATGATGATTATGATGATGATGATGATGATGATGATGATGATGATGATGATGATGACCAAACGTTTATTATTATTATTATTATTGATATCATCTATGTATTTGTTTATTATATTCGATATATAGTAATATATGCTGTTGTAACCAACTATGAATGATCTATATAATAATGTGGTATAATGCACATTTTATACTAGATTAGTGCTCGCGTGATACAGGTACACACCCATTTTAATGTAATCCTTTCATATCGTCTAAAGCAGTTAATTGACAATATATGTGTTCACTAAGAATATGTGTTTCTCGGCTCGTCTATCAAGTCTACAAAACGTGTGTGTTTTACGTTTATTTATCGTCGCTACCGGTTGCCCATATGAGCGACGCCTCCTGAAGAGATTAGTTATTTTAGATTTTGGAGGATAGTGCATGATACAGACAGAGAGAAATTCCAGAATCTCCTCTGGTTCTTTTACGTGCACGGTGTAAAGCACCGACACGAGACCTCGGGTACAAAACGTATTCACGTGCACTGTACAGACCACCTCCCAGGGCCTCAGGAACGTTAATTGCTTTTTTCACAAGGGGAGTAACTCTAAACACCTAATATTGCAGGTAATAATGACAGTTGGTTTGTGTATTTACCTATCAAAGTGGCACCAACGTTTGTTGGCTCTGCATCAATGGAACTCTACCAGTCTATTGTGCAACAATGTAACACAGGAGTAATGGAATTATACAATCATGCACGTTTCAGGGATTTTATTGTAAAAAATATAGTTTAATACAAAAGAGTTGAAGTATCTTGTTTGCGTGAGTGCACACAGTTTATATACTGCCTATTACGAGTGGCAGAAGGGAACTATGGCATCTGCCAAAGTTGCCAAAGTTAAAAAGCAGTCAAACCCTGCTGGCAAAAAAGGTTCAGAAAATTCTGAAGAAGGAAAGAAACTTTCAGATTATGAAATATTATCTACAATTGGTAAGTTTTGGTGAATATATATTTTAAAATCTTCAGTTGAATTTGTTTTAATTTTATGCTGTTTAAAAATTAGTACATGTATACCAATACATTGTGGGAGTGTCCATATGACGTGTCTAGGAATGGAATGATGTCGTAGACATAACTGTATCAATTATGTCTAGCAATGGAATGATGTCATATACACAACTTATCAATTATGTCTAGCAATGGAATGATGTCGTAGACATAACCGTAATCAGTTATGTCTAGCAATGGAATGATGTCGTAGACATAACTGTATCAGTTATGTCTAGCAATGGAATGGTGTCATACACACAACGTATCAATTATGTCTAGCAATGGAATGATGTCATATACACAACTTATCAATTATGTCTGGCAATGGAATGATGTCATAGACATAACCGTAATCAGTTATGTCTAGCAATGGAATGATGTCGTAGACATAACCATATCAGTTATGTCTAGCAATGGAATGATGTCATATACACAACTTATCAATTATGTCTAGCAATGGAATGATGTCATAGACATAACCATAATAAGTTATGTCTAGCAATGGAATGATGTCATAGACATAACCGTCTCAATTATGTCTAGCAATGGAATGATGTCATAGACATAACTGTATCAATTACGTTTTCATTAAAATAATTATGTGATTTTATTTTTAATGTATCGGTAATTGACGGGTAAATTAATAATAAGAGGATATTTGTTTGTGTCAGTGTATGATCAAATTACATTTCACGGAATGAACATTGTGGAAGTCGTGATAGCGCAGTGGTAGCGCGTTCACTTCAGGTGCGAAAGGTCGGGAGTTTGAGCCGCACCGGAGCCGTTACGATTGTGCCCTTAGGCAAGGCATATAAATTCCACGTTGTCTCTTCTCTCTCCTTCATGGTGATGGATTCCATCAGGAATGAGGTCTCGAGAGTGATTAATATAAGTTGAAAGAACTTGTTTCGCAATCATGCTAAAATAAATTTGTATAAACATTGAAAGTATTATTATCACGAGTGGCACCACGAATGTTAATAATAGCTTTCTATGTTCAATGTTTAACATTAGTATATAGTTCTTTTTAATACTCACCGTACCTGACCACAGGAACTTGAAATTTTATCCATAAGCCACCAAAGGTCTCGTACCTCTATCCTAGGACACCCTCCTTTTTTAATAGAGGGGGGTGTCCTAGGATAGAGGTACGAGACCGTTGGTGGCTTATGTTTAATAGAGGGGGGGTGTCCTAGGATAGAGGTACGAGACCGTTGGTGGCTTATGGTGTCTTATGGATAAAATTTCAAGTTCCTGTGCCCTGACAAGCGCTTCTCAGTTATACTCAGGATTGAGTGTTGGGAGTTTGATGTAGATGAGTGAAATATTATTTGATCATTCACTTAAACATACAAATTTTACGTTACGATTGTGCCCTTAGGCAAGGCATATAAATTTGCTTTGTATTTTAGGCTGAAAACCGTCATGACTATATATGTTACCGTTTAGCCATTTATCGCTAGAACGGCGTGTTTAAACAGCTATAAACGACGTCATTAAAGACGTCACAGAAAACCCATCTGTATGATCTTGCAACCACTGTACCATCTCATATACTATCCTTCCTGTCCGAGGATCAAACCAGTGTTGCATTGGTGAGAAGCGAGCGTGCTAACCACTGCACTAATAGGACAGCCTTTTTGTTGAAGCTTGTCTGTGCATTCTGAAGCCATTCAGCTAGGGAAAAAAATACATATGACACGATACATTTTCATCAAGTTTTCTTTTAGCACTAGAACTCATGTGACTCGCAGACTGAGTATGTATGTATGATCCTTTAATGTCAAACCCCTCGCGGGGACTTAGACATGTTTTCCTGGACAGGCTTAGCCGACCTAAGCGATTAACCACACATACGTGGCCAGACCTAGTATCGAACCCGGGACCATTTGATTCCAAATCCGACGTTCTACCACTGGACCACGGATGCCACACATACTGTATGAATATATGCCCTTGTTTTGTAGCATACAGTAGTAGTACCCTAATACGATACAGTACCAGAGTCCTCGAGAATGAAATAGAATAAAGGTCTATGTAGATATGTTAACAAGATTGAACAAATTTTTTTGAACAAAATTTTCTACAGTTTCGCTATTTATTTTTCTCCTACTGTTGTGTTTCGTTGCTTGCCAAATTCTAACTGAGGTGAATTCCAGTCGCTTCAGTGTGGCTACAGGCCTGTCACTATTAAATGAAAGTCTTAGTTTGGGAATCACTTCGTAATGGGAGATACAAAATGTAAATAAATAAACAAAAGCTGTTCTCGGTGTGTCTGTTAATACAAGAACTTTAGAATAAATAAGAAGAGGAAATTATGTGGATATAAATGAAGAGCCAGTTTGTATAATATTGTCGGTGAAACTCTTTGAACACTTAACTCTTTGCCTGCTGGGTAAGATAAAGCTATAAATAGTACAAATAAATGTAGCAGCCGACAAATCAGTCAGTTGTGCTATCTGGGATATCCTGGCGCCAGTAGGTGTGCTATCTGGAATATATATTCTTGCCTTTTGACACCAGTCCAATATTAATAATAATGGACTGCAAGTACAAAGGTATGACGTCACGACAGTGTTTTAATATTTAATTAATACTCTGGCCTTTTGACACCAGTCCAATATTAATAATAATGGACTGCAAGTACAAAGGTACGTCACGACAATGTTTTAATATTTAATTAATACTCTGGCCTTTTTGACACCAGTCCAATATTAATAATAATGGACTGCAAGTACAAAGGTACGTCACGACAGTGTTTTAATATTTAATGATTAACAAAAATGGTAGAAAATATCTTCTGAAGACACAGTTGAAGACACACCTGTCATCTTGACAATGTGGAAAATTGAGAAACAATTGGACCATGTCAAAGATAGCTATCTCATATTATTATCTACTCAAGTGTCATCAAGCGGGTATTAACAAAGCTTTTTGCACTATCGTGTTCCTTGTAAGCTGATATCTATGGTGGTGTTTTCACTTTCAAAGTTTCCTGACCATTACATAAAATTATATTACCAATATTATAATATAATCGCAGGTTTGACTGTATAAACCTCATCTATGTGGCAGTCGTGATAGCGCAGTGGTAGCGCGTTCGCTTCAGGTGTGAAAGGCCCGGAGTTCGAGCCCCGCTGGAGCCGTTACGATTGTGCCCTTAGGCAAGGCATATAACTTCCATGTTGCCTCTTCTCTCTCCTTAGTGGCGATGGATTGCATCAGGAATGAGAGTGATTAATATAAGTTGTAAGAACTTGTTTCGCAATCGAGCTAAAATAAATTTGTATAAACTAACCCATATCTATGGTAGTATGTTACCGTAAACTTGGCATCAGCCAGCGATACTTAATCAGTATATTTACGGAAGTCATTTCTGAATGTATACAAAATAGATAACAGAACCATAAAATAATGTTTGCAAACAGATCGCAGCATTGGTGAACAATCAGGCACCAGCGGGTGAATTAATAATGATTACACATCATAAGGTACTCAATTTATTTACCAGTAATATATACAAAATAAATAGCATACCTTTATTACGTTATTCTTGCAAACAGAGCCCCGACATTGCTAGCATATTTGATCTTTGTTTTAGTTTTGATTCAGGATCTAACACATGCCTCTCATAATACACAGACAGCAAGGTTGTAAATTAGGCATAAAACATGTAGATGCGTTGGAAGAGTAACATTAAAGAAACATCTACTACATGTCTAACACTGTATCTTCTTTGTTTTTGTGTTTTACGTTTATTTATCATCGCTACCGGTTGCCCATATGAGCTATGCCTCCTGAAGAGATTAGTCATTTTAGATTGTTGGAAGATAGTGCAATGATACAGACAGATACCTATTCCAGAATCTCCTCTGGTTCTTTTACGTGCACGGTGTACAGCACCGACACGAGACCTCGATTTAAAGTCCCTATAGAAGGACTGTTAATTTTATTATGGTCAGATGGGGGATCGAACCTGCGATGCCTGGATTACCAGTCCAACGTGTTGACCACTTGACTACAGATCCGTCTGTTCTTCTCTGGTACATGTATTGACCCATTACATAATATATTTAGTGTTGTTTGACTGTTCAGATAAATTGTGTTTATTTTTATTACTCCTTTTTTTGTTTCTATTTCTTACAGTCTCTTTCATCAGTTTTATATATAATACTATAATTCATATGCAAATTTATCCACGTGTTAACTTTAGTAAATCACCATTTATAGAGTTATTGTTTATTTTGTTAAAAAATATCCATAAATTTACAAATGATAATTCCACAAAAGTAGGTTCGTTTGTGGGCAATATTTTCCAAATTTTACTTTTTACCGTAATAATTTATTATTGAAAAATGAAAAAACAAGATAATAATTACAATGTCTAATCATCCGTTTCTTGCAATATCTCGGTGTGCAGCACATTCTAAGCAAACGTAATAAATTATTGCGTGTATCTCAGTGTGCAGCACATTCTAAGCAAACGTAATAAATTATTGCGTGTATCTCAGTGTGCAGCAAATTCTAAGCAAACGTAATAAATTAATGCGTGTATCTCAGTGTGCAGCACATTCTAAGCAAACGTAATAAATTATTGCGTGTATCTCAGTGTGCAGCAAATTCTAAGCAAACGTAATAAATTACTGCGTGTATCTCAGTGTGCAGCACATTCTAAGCAAACGTAATAAATTATTGCGTGTATCTCAGTGTGCAGCAAATTCTAAGCAAACGTAATAAATTACTGCGTGTATCTCAGTGTGCAGCACATTCTAAGCAAACGTAATAAATTATTGCATGTATCTCGGTGTGCAGCAAATTAAGCAAACGTAATAATTTGCGTGTATCTCAGTGTGCAGCAAATTCTAAGCAAACGTAATAAATTATTGCGTGTATCTCAGTGTGCAGCACATTCTAAGCAAACGTAATAAATTATTGCGTGTATCTCAGTGTGCAGCAAATTCTAAGCAAACGTAATAAATTACTGCGTGTATCTCAGTGTGCAGCAATTCTAAGCAAGTAATAAATTATGCGTGTATCTCAGTGTGCAGCAAATTCTAAGCAAACGTAATAAATTATTGCGTGTATCTCAGTGTGCAGCACATTCTAAGCAAACGTAATAAATTATGCGTGTATCTCGTGTGCAGCATTTGACTAATAAATTATGCGTGTATCTCAGTGTGCAGCACATTCTAAGCAAACGTAATAAATTACTGCGTGTATCTCAGTGTGCAGCACATTCTAAGCAAACGTAATAAATTATTGCGTGTATCTCAGTGTGCAGCAAATTCTAAGCAAATGTAATAAATTACTGCGTGTATCTCAGTGTGCAGCACATTCTAAGCAAACGTAATAAATTATTGCGTGTATATCTGTGCAGCAAATTCTAAGCAAACGTAATAAATTATACTGTTTATCTCAGTGTGCAGCACATTCTAAGCAAACGTAATAAATTACTGCGTGTATCTCTGTGCAGCAAATTCTAAGCAAACATAATAAATTACACTGTTTATCTCAGTGTGCAGCAAATTCTAAGCAGGCATAAATTATTTGATATATGTACAATGTTGCGTAGTATACATGTCTGTGCCTGTGTCTCATAAAATTGGACAAAAATGCTGTGAAATAACTGTTGTAGTAGGGTAATCAACATTTTATGTTTTCCAATGAAATATTGAAATAATTCATTAGTGAAAATATAATGTGTTATTACATTGGTTGAAAGCATTTCATTTATCACTGCTTCGCATGTGTGGCACCTAGCCGCTGCATGGTGAACTGTTATCAACGTGAACATTTTCGTTCTCAAGCTATCAGTGACGTTATGTATCGACGTGGTTTATGATGTCATTTATGTGCGTTTAAACATGACGTTCTAGCGCCATTTAGTGCACCGTTGCATCGTTTTCTATCATAAGTACACTTTTCAGCCTAAGATAAAATTTGTGACAAAATAAAATGAAGAGTAGATCTATATACAGGAAACTGTGTACTTGATCATTTTCAGCTGCCGACAAGTCTTTACTTTACTGGCCGATTAGCGCAGTGGTTAACGCTCGCTTCTCACCAATGCAATCTGGGTCCGATCCTCGGACCGGGAAGTATGTGAGATGGTACGCTGGTCGCCAGATCTGACAGGTGGGTATTCTCCGAGTACTCCGGTTTCCTCCAACACGAATGACCACAAATACGCTTTCATCCGTGCCAACGAGAGTGCTTAATATAAGTTGTTAGAACTTGCTTTGCAATCGTTGTAAAATAAATAAAGATTAAACTTTTTTTTCCCCATTACTTTAAGTATTGTGTGTTACAGTATTTGTGTATCACGTGTTGTTGTCTAAAGTTTAACCTTGAAAAAAAAAAAGATGCAGCAGTATCAAAACATTGTTTACGACCCTGCAAATACCGAAGAATTATAAAGGGTATTAAAACGATGCAAGAGCAGATCATTCTCCTAGCTATGTTAAGACACCACCAGGCGCGTAGCTGGGACTAAAATGTGGATACGCACCGGCGCTAGGGGGGTCCGGGGGCATGCTCCCCCGGAATTTTGTTTTTGCTATACAGCCGTAGGTAAGTTTTAGAGTGTATTTCACAACTTATATGTGCACAAAATACTGCTGGAAATAGTTTAAATTAATGGGTTTTACGAGATTTTTTTACAATGAAAACCAACACCAAGTGACTTTAACCAAGATGTGTTATTACAAGTAGAGACATGGTACGGGCATGGGGGTGACATAAAATAGTTAGAGCACTGTTTTCAGCCTGTACGATCGATAATCTTCTCGCTAAATCTCGGGAATTATCTCTTCGTACAGACTGACGTACAGCGCTCTAACTATTACTTAGACACGAAACACAAAGGCAAGGCGCCGCTCCTTCCGTCTAGCGAAGACATCGATAACCATGTCAGTGTTTATCTCTTTGTCCCTGTGAATGTTCATCAGTCCTAGGCACGACAATCTGCCTGTTGTCATGGTTGACCGAAGGTACGTTTTCAAGCGGCGCATGCTGCTGAACGATCTTTCTGCGGTGGCAGTTGAAACAGGCATCGCCAGCAAAATATGCAGACATGTTGAAACGTTGGGGTACAGCTCCCTAGGCGTGTGTGCCAGCGTGTCACCTACGGTGGCGTGAACTTCGGTGTCACCAGTGCACCTAACTTTCCAGCGAGACACTTCCCGTTTGAAGTCTTCAAAATCAACCGCGGGAGATCCTCCTCAAATGTTTTATATATGGACGCAATTATATCCTCGGTAAGATTACCTATATCGCCTGGTATCAGGAATTGGGCATTGAATCTGTCACCATCCTCAATAAGACGATCAGATAGTTCTGTTACCAAATGATCGACGAAAGGTAAGTACATGTTTCTCTTCCAGTAGTCAGAAACGGTATCTGCCGGAGCATTTTGACGATGTTGCTGACGCCGATTATTCGGGGCTCTAGGTCGTGATGGTTGCACATCAACTGCCTCTGCCATTTCAACAGCCTTCGCGTACAGGACATCCCACACAGCTGGATCATTTCGCTCATCCGTAACTTGGCGAGTGATGACGTTAGCTTCTTTGACAGCTTCAATAAGGTCACATGACTTGTTTTGTAACATTTTGGACAGTGGCATTAATCCCGAGAGCACATGTTCTATAGCTACAAGACACACGATGAACCCGAACTGCATGATGGCTATTCTGTATGCACCGGCCTTGCTATCGCCATAGTGTAGACAGAGGTCATCCAGTGCCTCCACGACCGTTATGTATGAAGACTGGAAGGTGTTCAGCGTGTCCGCTCTTGCTGCCCATCTTGTTTCGCACAGGGATTGTAATTTTGTTCTATGCTCCATGGCAATTTTACTTCCGGCATCATTCGCTAGCGTTTCCTTGTATTGCAATAGTCGCTTCGCGGAATAATTAAAGGAAAACGCAATTTCTTGAACTGTGTTCATCATATTCCTGGCCAACGGCTCTTCCGACGCATGTACTATAGCTAAATTTAAGCAATGCGCTTTGCAATGAGTGTACACTGCTTTGGGCAGCGACTGTCTAATTCGTGCTTGTACCCCACGGAACTTCCCGGACATGTTCGAAGCGCCATCATATCCCTGGCCCCTCATTTTATCTACGTCTACGCCTGCAAGTCTCAAGTTCTTCAGAAATGCATTGGAAAGTGATTCACCAGTCGTGGCGTCGCATTCGGCGAACGTAATGAAATCTTCACGTACGGCTAGTGTATCGTAGTCGAAATATCGCAAACATAGAGCCATCTGCTCAATTGTGGAAGAGTCGGTGGCCTCGTCTGCTATGAAGCCAAAGAATGGGGCACTGTTACACTTTTTTACAATAGATGATTTGATTTGTTCACCACAGATATCGATCAGTTCGTTCTGGATTTCGGGCGAAGTATATTTGGTATTTGGGTCCCCAGTTTCCAAGTGATCACGTAGGACTGTGTTATATTTCGATTGATACTCTAGTAAAGCTATGAAGTTGCTATCTTTGTCGTCGTGACCTCGTAAGGCAACGTTTTGCTTTCCACACAGTACGATCGTGTCTACAATAGCTTTGAGAATTTTGCGATTTTTTTCCACTAGCGTGTTGTATGATGTGAAGATTGAATTCATGATATCGTTTTTGTCACCCGTCATTACATATTTGAAGTTTTCCGCAGCCTCCGTAGAGCTGATATGCATATCACTCTTTCCGTGGTTAGCAATCATTTTGCCAAGGTTGCTGGGGTCGGTCGCTGCTACCGATACGAAGGCTTTCTTCTCTACATGTGCGAAAATGTGACAGGTGGCGCAGTATACTCCTCCGGCAGACTTCGAGTACCGTAACCACGTGTTGTTAATGAACCAGTGTGACTGGATTTTCCGGAACTTCCCATTCACCAACCTGAAATAAAAATGATATTGTAACTATATATCTGGAGCATCAGTAGCTTTTAGTGGAGCGGCTTAACATAACAAGTGTGCCTTTTGTGATAAATGCATCGAAGTTAGCACACATTGTCATATGGATTGATATATGCCAAATAGATTCTGACACGGAGCCATCTCATTGCGCCAATCCCACCCCCACCCCATGAATCCACCCTGTATATATACGCCTACTGGTAGGCATGCATGCATACAATTATTATAAGATTACTTTTTAATTATTATTATTATTATAAACCATATTTATATAGAACTTTTTTCATAATATGCATACGTTCAATGGGAGTAATGTGGCTGCGGCGAGAGGTTCTGGTGATAAGTCGGGCGGCGGTGTTTTGAACATTCTTTAATTTATTCAAGATTGCCTTTGATACACCATTTAGAAGTGAGTTACAGTAGTCTATGCGTGATGTAACTAATGCATTCACAAGAGATTTGGTGGCATCGCCGGTTAAATACTGTCTAATATGGCCTATTTGTCTTAGCTGCCCATAGCAGGACCGGCAAACGGAGTTTACATGCTGCTCCATGTTCATTTTTGCGTTTAAGTAATCTGCAGTAAATCTACTATTTAAAGACTACTAGGCTATATACTATACCGGTTTGGGAACACAAATTGATGCACGCTATCCCATTTGCTGGTCAGGAGGCACATCCTGTCATTGTCATCTGTAATTTTCTTTACGAAAACGTCCGAATATGACGGATCGAAATCCCTGTTTATCTCCGGGGACGCCATATTTATAATTTCCCAAACGCTAAACTAAGGGAGTCTACTCTTAGAGAAAATGACGAATAGAAGGGACAATACCTGATCTTATCAAACACAAACGTGAAGTCAAGTCCGGGTTATCTCTCTTCGTAAGCATGCTATGGACGGCTCTAGATATCGAACAGTCGTGTCACATAATTGTAGATATATGTTATAACTGTTGAAGATAATAAACATTTGACCCCTCGCCCCCCTTAGGCTTCATTTTTTATTGCATTTTTCGCATTTTCATTTGTCCGACCTGTCAAAATTTACGTATGCACGTGCGTACGCCCAGCTACGCGCCTGACCACATTTTGTGTAAATAGCAAACAGTAAAATCTTGTGCTGTATGTATATGTTACTGAAATGGCCCCATTTTCTGTCCGTGTCACATATTGGATTTAAAGTGATGATCGTGTTACACACAAAATGCTTCTCCGTACAAAACAATGTAATGTTGTAAATGTCATTTGTGAATTTAATATATATCCAGGGATCGCAGGTTCGATTCGCCATCTGACCCTAATAAAATTAACGGTCTTTCAGATGGGACTTTAAACCAAGGTCTTGTGTCGGTGCTGTACACTGTGCATGTAAACGAACCAGAGGAGACTCTGGAATGGGTCTCTGTCTGTATCATTGCACTATCCTCCAAAAATCTAAAATGACTAATCTCTTCAGGAGGTGTCGCTCATATGGGCAACTGGTAGCGACGATAAATAAACATCAAAACAGAACACACATATATATATATATCCTTACCTAAACTAGTTCAGAATAACATTTTAAAGCGACATTATATCGGAATAAAGGATGTGTTTTGTTAAAAATGTTATTGTACCAGAAATTTAAAGAATATAGTTTCTAATCATAATGACTGAGTGTTTAAGAAAATCAAATTATTCACGCAGAAACGGAAAAACGTAAATAAGTATACCGTAGCACCGTCATATGCGCAAATAGTGTATCAATATAATTATGTAAACAATACATGTACATGTGTGGCACACACAGCTATCTTAGATGTTTGTTCTTATTGTCGATAGAGAGCGTTCCGAATGTATGCAGGGTATTGCGAATTGATTCTGGAAAGTCATACTTTCATCTAAACTAGGCATGGCAACGCATAGCGATTTAAATTAGGCATGGCAACGCATAGCGATTTAAATTAGGCATGGCAACGCATAGCGATTTAAACTAGGCATGGCAACGCATATAGCGATTTAAACTAGGCATGACAACGAATAGCGATTTAAGCTAGGCATGGCAACGCATAGCGATTTAAACTAGGCATGGCAACGAATTGCAATTTAAACTAGGCATGGCAACGCATAGCGATTTAAACTAGGCATGGCAATGCATAGCGATTTAAACTAGGCATGGCAACGAATAGCGATTTAAACTAGGTATGGCAAACGCATAGCGATTTAAACTAGGCATGGCAACGAATTGTGATTTAAACTAGGCATGGCAATGCATAGCGATTTAAACTAGGCATGGCAACGAATTGTGATTTAAACTAGGCATGGCAACGCATAGCGATTTAAACTAGGCATGGCAATGCATAGCGATTTAAACTAGGCATGGCAACGAATAGCGATTTAAACTAGGCATGGCAATGAATAGCGATTTAAACTAGGCATGGCAACGCATAGCGATTTAAACTAGGCATGGCAACGAATAGCGATTTAAACTAGGCATGGCAACGAATTGCGATTTAAACTAGGCATGGCAACGCATTGCGATTTAAACTAGGCATGGCAACGAATTGCGATTTAAACTAGGCATGGCAACGCATAGCGATTTAAGCTAGGTATGGCAACGAATAGCGATTTAAGCTAGGTATGGCAATGAATAGCGATTTAAGCTAGGTATGGCAACGAATAGCGATTTAAACTAGGCATGGCAATGAATAGCGATTTAAACTAGGCATGGCAACGCATAGCGATTTAAACTAGGCATGGCAACGAATAGCGATTTAAGCTAGGCATGGCAACGAATAGCGATTTAAACTAGGCATGGCAACGAATAGCGATTTAAGCTAGGCATGGCAACGAATAGCGATTTAAGCTAGGCATGGCAACGAATAGCGATTTAAGCTAGGCATGGCAACGAATAGCGATTTAAACTAGGTATGGCAACGAATAGCGATTTAAGCTAGGTATGGCAACGAATAGCGATTTAAGCTAGGTATGGCAACGAATAGCGATTTAAGCTAGGTATGGCAACGAATAGCGATTTAAACTAGGCATGGCAACGAATAGCGATTTAAAATAGGCATGGCAACGAATAGCGATTTTGCTATTCATACATTCGGTCGAGAAGGTATTCGAATATTCGATAGAATTCTATCAAAAACTCAAAATCACTCAAACTCTCATAAAACGTGCCAAATTAACCTAATTTCTTCCTGTACGGTCATGCAAATTTGACGACGACTCATTCAGTTATTGTTCTTGACCACTGTACATTCATGGGCGTTTTCACAAACTTTTGTCACTTGAACTGCTTTCCGTTGAAGGGTGTTTCTTTTTCAAATGATTATTCAGATTGATATTGTACACCAAGCAGTTTTCTTACTCTCAGAACGATTGATGGCTTTCCAAACGCGTGATTGAGTGTGCGGCATTTTGGACTTCATAAAAATAGTACTTTAAATTGTGTTTTTTTGTAATATTGAGCAGTTGATTAAATATTTAATATACATGGGGGTGGATGTTGTTGCAGTGTCAATATTTCAAAGGAGTGTTCTCGGCTTCACAGTTTTGATATCATAATTAAATACTACCCATCTTAGCACTTACCTACCATGGATGCGACCACAACATGGTTATTCACACATCCTGCGGCGATTTCTTTTGTATTGGATGGTTTTCAAAAGAAGACAACGTATCTGATTTTATGACAGTTTATTTCATTTTTGCCAATTTTAAATTCTTTTCCGAAAATTCGATTACTGGAATAGTATTCGAATATTCGGACGTTTGAACGAATATTTGAATATTCGTTGCCATCCCTAGTTTAAACCGATTCTGGAAATTCGTACTTTCACTTTCAGTTTGTTATATCGCCAAAAATAGAAGGTTTACTGATTAATGACAATTAATTATTCAAATTACAATGGAAGAATGTGTGTTAGCATTGCTACTTGTACGTAAAATTCAAATTTTATAATATTTTAATTCCATATGCTATAGTGTCGCTTTAAAACTACTTAATGTTTTAAAATAAATTTTACATGTACGTAAAATTCAAATTTTATAATAGTTTAATTCCATATGCTATAGTGTCGCTTTAAAACTGCTTCATGTTTTAAAATAAATTTTCATAATCTTTGCAAAGTGTTAATTTTTTAAGCAGCTTTTAATGCAAATTTGTTTATTAATCCAGCTTTGTGATACTGACACAATCCTTCCGCAACCCTTTCAATACCGAGTAACTGACCTATATAATTATACGATAAAAGACCAATCAGTTATTTAAGAAAATTACATTTGGACCAGTTCATTTATAAAAATGGGTAATTTTGTCTAAAAATAGTAATATTACTGGCAAAAAGTGCAGATCCTGATGAGACGGCTCATCATGAGCCAGTTCATCTGGATCTACACTTTTTGTAAGCATATAATGAGGTCTGTGGTGTTGAAGGGGTTAATAAAATGCTGAAAAAATTGGAAGGAATGAGCAAACAACATAGATCCAGATCAGCTGCAACTGTGTTTCACAAATGTTGAGCGTGTGCTTTTACGTTTATTTATCGTCGCTACCGGTTGCCCATATGAACGACACCTCCTGAAGAGATTAGTCATTTTAGATTTTTGGAGGATAGTGCAATGATACAGACAGAGACCCATTCCAGAGTCTCCTCTGGTTCTTTTACGTGCACGGTGTAAAGCACCGACACGAGACCTCGGTTTAACGTCCCATCTGAAAGACTGTTAATTTTATTAGGGTCAGACGGGGGATCGAACCTGCGATCCCTGGATTACCAGTCCAACGTCATGTTAACCGCTGGACTACAGATCTGTCTGTACACAAAAGTTAACTGTAGGGGGGAACTGTATATATAGTAAAATAAACAACGTAGAAATAAAATGCATAATCATGGGGTTTTCAGTAGAGCTAAGTATATCTAGCTGTTGTCCAAGATCTATTTATTTATTTTTTATTTATTTATGTTTAAATGGAATAGTTAATGCAGATAATATCTATTTCATGATATTATTGACAGCCACACTATATCAATGAGGATTATTGTGGGTAATTTTTATGTCTATTATTAACTGTCTTTTCAACACATAATTAACCTAAGGGAAAAGAACTGCTGAAAAGAATTCTTTTGCTATAAACTTTCTTTGTGTGTAGTGACTAAATACTATAGTTGACTTAGACCATTAGTTTAAATGTAATTCATAATATATTGAAGTTTAAATACCAGAATGAAGTTGCTTGTTAACCCATTCAACACCAAGTAACTGACATGGACTGGTCCATGATATTTTTAGACCAATAAATGAATAACAAAATTACATTTGGATCAGTTCATTTATCAAAATGGGTAATTTTTTTTCTAAAAATAGTTATATTACTTGAAAAAAGTGCAGATCCTGATGAGATGGCTCGTCACGAGCCGGCTCATCTGGATCTACACTTTTTTTGTAAGCCAATTTAGAGGTCTGTGGTGTTGAAAGGGTTAATGTAAACTTAATTTATTTTACAACGATTGCGAAGCAAGTTCTTGTGGAAGTCGTGATAGCGCAGTGGATGCGCGTTCTCTTCAGGTGTGAAAGGTCCGGAGTTCGAGCCCCACTGGAGCCGTTACGATTGTGCCCTTAGGCAAGGCATTTAATTCCACGTTGCCTCTTCTCTCTCCCTCGTGATGATGGATTCCATCAGGAATGAGGTTTCGAGAGTGATTTATATAAGTTGAAATAACTTGTTTCGCAATCAAGCTAAAATAAATTTGTATAAACTAAGCAAGTTCTAACAACTTATATTAATCACTCTCGTTGGCGTGGATGAAAGCGTAAATGTGGTCATTCGTGTGGGAGGCAACCGGAGTACCCGGAGAAAACCCATCTGTCCGATCTGGCGACCACCATACCATTTCACATTCTTCTCGGTCCGTGGATCGAACCTGGGTTGCATTGCTGAGAAGCGAGCACGCTAACCACTGCGCTAATCGGACAGCCAGTTAAATGACTGCTTCAGAAACTAGTCCATGAACTTATGTTGTTCTTGAAACAGTAAACATATAATTCTGAGACGTTTTCAAGTCAGAAATTGGAAGTCGTGATAGCGCAGTGCTACGCGTTCGCTTCAGGTGCCGAATTCATGCACCAGTCCATGTCAGTTACTTGGTGTTGAATGGGTTAATATCATGCACCAGTCCATGTCAGTTACTTGGTGTTGAATGGGTTAATATCATGCACCAGTCCATGTCAGTTACTTGGTGTTGAATGGGTTAATATCATGCATCAGTCCATGTCAGTTACTTGGTGTTGAATGGGTTAATATCATGCACCAGTCCATGTCAGTTACTTGGTGTTGAATGGGTTAATATCATGCACCAGTCCATGTCAGTTACTTGGTGTTGAATGCACCAGTCCATGTCAGTTACTTTGTGTTGAATGCACCAGTCCATGTCAGTTACTTGGTGTTGAGAATGGGATAAGTGTTAATATTATGTGTATTTTACGTTTATTTATCGTCGCTACCGGTTGTCCATATGAGCGACACCTCCTGAAGAGATTAGTCATTTTAGATTTTTGGAGGATAGTGCAATGATACAGACAGAGAACCATTCCAGAATCTCCTCTGGTTCTTTTACGTGAACGGTGTAAAGCACCGACATGAGACCTCATTTTTAAGCCCCATCTGAAAGACTGTTCATTTTATTAGGGTCAGACGGGGGATCGAACCTGCGATCCCTGGATTACCAGAACGTGTTAATCACTGAACTACAGATCCGTCTGCATAATATTATACAGTCAAACCTGTCTTAAGCAGCCAGCCAAAGGAGTAAGAGAAAGTGGCTGCTTAACACAGGTGGCTGCTTAATAGAGGTCAAATATATAATAAAACAACCGATTGGGAATCTGGAAACTGCTTAATAAAGGTTTGACTGTATAATGGAGGTGACCACTAACACAGGTTTGACTGTATGTGAAATTCTATCCTTATATACGTTTGGGATTGGGGAAGGGTCGAGTGTTAATGTATTAGTGATTGTTTGAATGGGGAGGGTCGAGTGTTAATGTATTAGTGATTGTTGGATTGGGGAAGGGTCGAGTGTTAATGTATTAGTGATTGTTGGATTGGGGAAGGGTCGAGTGTTAATGTATTAGTGATTGTTGGATTGGGGAGGGTCGAGTGTTAATGTATTAGTGATTGTTGGATTGGGGAGGGTCGAGTGTTAATGTATTAGTGATTGTTGGATTGGGGAAGGGTAGAGTGTTAATGTATTAGTGATTGTTGGATTGGGGAGGGTCGAGTGTTAATGTATTAGTGATTGTTGGATTGGGGAGGGTCGAGTGTTAATGTATTAGTGATTGTTGGATTGGGGAGGGTCGAGTGTTAATGTATTAGTGATTGTTGGATTGGGGAAGGGTCGAGTGTTAATGTATTAGTGATTGTTGGATTGGGGAAGGGTAGAGTGTTAATGTATTAGTGATTGTTGGATTGGGGAAGGGTCGAGTGTTAATGTATTAGTGATTGTTGGATTGGGGAGGGTCGAGTGTTAATGTATTAGTGATTGTTGGATTGGGGAAGGGTAGAGTGTTAATGTATTAGTGATTGTTGGATTGGGGAAGGGTAGAGTGTTAATGTATTAGTGATTGTTGGATTGGGGAAGGGTCGAGTGTTAATGTATTAGTGATTGTTGGATTGGGGAGGGTCGAGTGTTAATGTATTAGTGATTGTATTGATTCTGTCATATGTTCTTGCAAGCTTACAAGCACTATATCTCAGCATTTGTATTATATTGTGTTTCACCCCCAATTTATACTGTGAGTCATAGAGAGATGAAGGTATACAGGTGATAGAACTAGAGAGAGATCTCTACCTACTGATTGTACCAGATTGCTACTGGTGATACAGGCCAAGGCAAAGAAAACCCACACAGCTTTCTTCATTTCCCCTTCACTGGAAATAGCATTAACTATTTATCAGGCACTGAAGGCTTGGGCCTGCAAGAAAATGTTCCGTCTGATCAGGCTCTATTCTGTGTCATCTGATCAGGCTTGATTCTGTGCCGTCTGATCTGGCTCTATTCTGTGCCGTCTGATCTTGCTCTATTCTGTGCCATCTGATCAGGCTCTATTCTGTACCGTCTGATCAGGCTCTATTCTGTGTCGTCTGATCTTGCTCTATTCTGTGCCATCTGATCTGGCTCTATTCTGTGCCATCTGATCTGGCTCTATTATGTGCCATCTGATCTTGCTCTATTCTGTGCCGTCTGATCTGGCTCTATTCTGTGCTGTCTGATCAGGCTCTGTTCTGTCTGATCTGGCTCTATTCTGTGCCGTCTGATCTGGCTCTATTCTGTGCCGTCTGATCTTGCTCTATTCTGTGCCATCTGATCTTGCTCTATTCTGTGCCGTCTGATCTTGCTCTATTCTGTGCCGTCTGATCTTGCTCTATTCTGTCCTGTCTGATCTTGCTCTATCTGTTCCGTCTGATCAGGCTTTATTCTGTGCCATCTGATCTGGCTCTATTCTGTGCCGTCTGATCTTGCTCTATTCTGTCCTGTCTGATCTTGCTCTATCTGTTCCGTCTGATCTGGTTCTATTCTGTGTCGTCTGATCTTGCTCTATTCTGTCCTGTCTGATCTTGCTCTATTCTGTCCTGTCTGATCTTGCTCTATCTGTTCCGTCTGATCTGGCTCTATTCTGTGCCGTCTGATCTGGCTCTATTCTGTGCCGTCTGATCTTGCTCTATTCTGTTCCGTCTGATCTGGCTCTATTCTGTGCCATCTGATCAGGCTCTATTCTGTTCCGTCTGATCTGGTTCTATTATGTGCCGTCTAATCTGGCTCTATGCTGTTTGCTATTCGGATAGTGGAGCTAAATCACTTGTCTAAATAGCAAACAGTGTAGATCCTGATCAGACATGGTGTTACGCCACAGCTGATCTGATGCCACAGCTGATCTGGATATGTTGTTTGCACATTCCGTCAAATTTATTCGGCAGGTCACCATATAACCAAAGCTCTTGATGCGACGTTAAGCCCAAAATACAAATAAATCATGGGCTTGTACAACACTCTGATTACATGAGGATGTCAATCAATTCAATGTACCCTAATGGAATTATTAGGTTTTTGAATTAATCATACACAAAAAATTTGTCTAGCCTAATGGCTCATCAGCTGCTAGAAGTATATTTAGATATTTGTAGTACAGTATCAGTCTGATATAAGGGTTAATTACAAACAGACGAGGTGAACCAGTCAATGATCCCCCCCCATCACAAGCTATTCCTGTAGGCCAGCACGTGATCTATCCCAAAACTTGAACAATCAGCTATATGTTCTATTGTTTACACCTGTTGCTTCATGTCACTCTAGGCATTGGTTCCTAGATGTATTTTCAGATTCAGCATTCAAGTGAGAATCCCAAGCAGTATATGCAGCATATACACAGGGCCTACAATATATACATGACAGCATATACACAGGTTGTACAATATATACATGACAGCATATATACAGGGCCTACAATATATACATGGCGGTATATACACAGGGCATACAATATATACATGGCAGTATATACACAGGGCATACAATATATACATGGCGGTATATACACAGGGCATACACTATATACATGGCGGTATATACACAGGGCATACAATATATACATGGCGGTATATACACAGGGCATACAATATATACATGGCAGTATATACACAGGGCATACAATATATACATGGCAGCATATACACAGGGCATACACTATATACATGGCAGTATATACACAGGGCATACAATATATACATGGCAGTATATACACAGGGCATACACTATATACATGGCAGTATATACACAGGGCATACACTATATACATGGCAGCATATACACAGGGCCTACAATATATACATGGCAGTATATACACAGGGCATACAATATATACATGGCAGCATATACACAGGACATACAATATATACATG
Organism: Archivesica marissinica; assembly: GCA_014843695.1. NCBI lineage: Eukaryota > Metazoa > Mollusca > Bivalvia > Venerida > Vesicomyidae > Archivesica > Archivesica marissinica. The sequence continues at coordinate 42,863,539 of CM026389.1, forward strand.
GCAGTATATACACAGGGCATACAATATATACATGGCAGTATATACACAGGGCATACAATATATACATGGCAGTATATACACAGGGTGTACAATATATACATGGCAATATATACACAGGGTGTACAATATATACATGGCAGTATATACACAGGGTGTACAATATATACATGGCAGTATATACACAGGGCATACACTATATACATGGCAGTATATACACAGGGCATACAATATATACATGGCAGTATATACACAGGGCATACACTATATACATGGCAGTATATACACAGGGTGTACAATATATACATGGCAATATATACACAGGGTGTACAATATATACATGGCAGCATATACACAAGGCCTACAATATATACATGGCAGTATATACACAGGGCATACAATATATACATGGCAGTATATACACAGGGCATACACTATATACATGGCAGTATATACACAGGGCATACAATATATACATGGCAGTATATACACAGGGCATACACTATATACATGGCAGTATATACACAGGGCATACACTATATACATGGCAGTATATACACAGGGCATACAATATATACATGGCAGTATATACACAGGGCATACACTATATACATGGCAGTATATACACAGGGCCTGTAATATATACATGGCAGTATATACACAGGGCATACACTATATACATGGCAGTATATACACAGGGCATACACTATATACATGGCAGTATATACACAGGGCCTGTAATATATACATGGCAGTATATACACAGGGCATACACTATATACATGGCAGTATATACACAGGGTGTACAATATATACATGGCAGCATATACACAGGGTGTACAATATATACATGGCAGCATATACACAGGGCCTACAATATATACATGACAGCATATACACAGGGCATACAATATATACATGGCAGCATATACACAGGGCCTACAATATATACATGACAGCATATACACATGGCCTACAATATATACATGGCAGCATATACACATGGCCTACAATATATACATGGAGTCTATCACAGACGAATGATTTTTGAATTACACAGGTTATTGCATATATCACCGTTAATCGGTACACCCAGAATATTATTAATATAAAAGAATTACTTTTTGGTCTGGCTTCTCTTAACAGAGGCCTTTTTGTCATTTTGGATACTTTGTGTCACAGGCTTCACCAAGTGGGGGTGGGATACCAATGTATTATTCACAGATTTTGTTTCGTTTTCAAAAATATTACGAACTATTTTCAGGTACTGGTACATTCGGAAGGGTGGTGTTAGTCCGGAACCGGGATACACGGAACTACTTTGCGCTCAAGGTTATGGCAATCACAGATGTTATACGACTACGGCAAGTGGAGCATGTGACAAATGAGAAAGAAATCCTGGCATCTATATCACATCCATTCATAGTAAACATGTGTGTATTGTTGTGTGCTATACATATCTATATTTTTAATATATGTTATGTTATATTTCGGGTTTTACGCCTGCATCAGCACCATTTTGGGCTATATCTCCGGTGGGTAGTTTACCTAACAACACCTTTCCTGGGCAGGCTCCAGTGGTTAACCAGTACTTGGGTGCACCAACCTCCGTAAGAAACTGCCAACTTTTTCATATAAATGAGACACGGCCTGAGCGGGGCTCGAACCCGTGACCATCAGTGATGATAGGTTACAGTGGTATACAAGTCAGCGACCTTAACCACTCGACCACGGAGGCGGACTATTTCTAATATAATTAATATTATTACTATGGGAATTGAGGGGCCGAGTGGTTACGGTCGTTGTCTTCAAATCACTTGCATCTCACTATTATAGGTTTGAATCCCACTGGGGGAGTCAAATTGTTTATGTTAGGAAACTATCCAGCTGCCTTGTAGAAGGTTGGTGGTTCTACCCAAATGTCTGTCCATGCCTGAAATACTTCCCAGAGGGGCAGCCTGGGTCTTCCTCCACCAATAATAGCCGCCATGATTGATCTCATAGGCATCTGGCTAATATCTCTGGACTCTTCTCACACTCCCAGGACCACGCTGGAACCCAATATATGTTGTAGCATCAATCAAATATCATTTCTAGTCCAAAACACATATTTCTAGTATTTCTATAGTATCTATTTATAGATTGTCAAAAATCTTTATTTTCTCAGAAATATTTGATTTTGATAAGAAATGATATTTGATTGATGTTACAATGTATTTTGGGTTGCAACGTGGTGCTGGGGTGTAGTAACCCAGTGTGGGGTTCCAGTGTATGCGCCAGGTGCCTGTGAGGTCAATTATGGTGACGCTCCAGCTATGTCTGTCTTTAATCGCTTTAGCAGCCCTTGTTCCATAAGATGTTTACATTTTGCAGGTCTTAAAACCACCGGTTTTAGTAGCTCTGGTTCTATAAATATGTTTATATTTTGCAGGTCTTCAAGCTCGCAGCTTTAGCAGTGCTGGTTCTATAAATATGTTTATATTTTGCAGGTCTTCAAGCTCGCAGCTTTGGTAGCACTGGTTCTATAAATATGTTTATATTTTGCAGGTCTTCAAGCTCGCAGCTTTGGCAGCGCTGGTTCTATAAAGATGTTTATATTTTGCAGGTCTTCAAGCTTGCAGCTTTGGTAGCGCTGGTTCTATAAAGATGTTTATATTTTGCAGGTCTTCAAGCTTGCAGCTTTGGTAGCGCTGGTTCTATAAAGATGTTTATATTTTGCAGGTCTTCAAGCTCACAGCTTTGGCAGCGCTGGTTCTATAAAGATGTTTATATTTTGCAGGTCTTCAAGCTCGCAGCTTTGGTAGCGCTGGTTCTATAAAGATGTTTATATTTTGCAGGTCTTCAAGCTCACAGCTTTGGCAGCGCTGGTTCTATAAAGATGTTTATATTTTGCAGGTCTTCAAGCTCGTAGCTTTAGCAGCGCTGGTTCTATAAAGATGTTTATATTTTGCAGGTCTTCAAGCCTAAAGCTTTAGCAGCCCTGGTTCTATAAAGATGTTTATATTTTGCAGGTCTTCAAGCTCGCAGCTTTGGTAGCACTGGTTCTATAAATATGTTTATATTTTGCAGGTCTTCAAGCTCGCAGCTTTGGCAGCGCTGGTTCTATAAAGATGTTTATATTTTGCAGGTCTTCAAGCTTGCAGCTTTGGTAGCGCTGGTTCTATAAAGATGTTTATATTTTGCAGGTCTTCAAGCTTGCAGCTTTGGTAGCGCTGGTTCTATAAAGATGTTTATATTTTGCAGGTCTTCAAGCTCACAGCTTTGGCAGCGCTGGTTCTATAAAGATGTTTATATTTTGCAGGTCTTCAAGCTCGCAGCTTTGGTAGCGCTGGTTCTATAAAGATGTTTATATTTTGCAGGTCTTCAAGCTCACAGCTTTGGCAGCGCTGGTTCTATAAAGATGTTTATATTTTGCAGGTCTTCAAGCTCGTAGCTTTAGCAGCGCTGGTTCTATAAAGATGTTTATATTTTGCAGGTCTTCAAGCCTAAAGCTTTAGCAGCCCTGGTTCTATAAAGATGTTTATATTTTGCAGGTCTTCAAGCTCACAGCTTTGGCAGCGCTGGTTCTATAAAGATGTTTATATTTTGCGGGTCTTCAAGCCTAAAGCTTTAGCAGCCATGGTTCTATAAAGATGTTTATATTTTGCAGGTCTTCAAGCCCGCAGCTTTAGCAGCCCTGGTTCTATAAAGATGTTTATATTTTGCAGGTCTTCAAGCTCACAGCTTTAGCAGCGCTGGTTCTATAAAGATGTTTATATTTTGCGGGTCTTCAAGCCTAAAGCTTTAGCAGCCCTGGTTCTATAAAGATGTTTATATTTTGCAGGTCTTCAAGCCCGCAGCTTTAGCAGCCCTGGTTCTATAAAGATGTTTATATTTTGCAGGTCTTCAAGCTCACAGCTTTAGCAGCTCTGGTTCTATAAATATGTTTATATTTTGCAGGTCTTGGGCTTGTCATGATGAGACATTCCTATACATGCTATTAGAGTATGTTCCCGGCGGAGAAGTGTTCTCGTACCTGCGCAATTATGGACGCTTTAGTAACTCTATGGCAAACTTTTACGCCAGTGAAATTGTTTCGGCACTGGAATACTTGCATTCACGCTCAATAGTGTACAGAGACTTAAAACCTGAAAATTTGTTACTAGATCGGGACGGTCACCTGAAAATTACAGATTTTGGATTTGCAAAGAAGTTACTCGACAGGTAAGATGTGGTGATTACCAGATCCATCGCTAGTACAGCGAGTTTGGCATAATACGCTGTGGTTATAATGGGGGGGGTGGTCCTTGGATACAGATACAGTCTTTTTTGGTGCCTTATGGATAAAATCTCCTGTTCCCGTGAATATTCGAAGGCAAAAAATATACAACGGCTAGCTCCTTGAAAATTCCTTTGAAATATTGTAGACACTTTTGCAACAACATCCACCACCATGTATCTTCAAATTTTAATTAACTGCTCAATAGATGCCGTTTACGCGTAAAACAGAAAGTAGGTTAATTTGGCAATTTTTATAAGAGTTTGAGTGATTTTGAAGTTTTGATAGAATTATATCGAATATTCGAATATTCAAATACCTTCCTGACCGAATATTCGAATAGCAAAATTGCATTTCATAGCCATCCTAGTTTCTAAACATCTTATATGCACAAAATGCAACCTTGTTAATTGAATTTTAATTGCCTTAGTTCTTTTAACACGGTGCGTTAAACTAGGCCAGTGTTTAATTTCAAGCATATTATGTATTGTATTATATCAATATTTCACAGGTAAACATCTACAGCTATTGTTTGCGGATTTTGTACTGAATTTTAATCGAACAGTGCAGTTTTTTATAATAGACCTTGAATGAATGAATAACCGCAGATGTAGAGATTGTGTGTGTGTGTGTGTGTGTGTGACATTGTCACGAAAGATCATTTTAACCTACATGCTTCCTGCTCGGGATCAAGCTATAATTAGTTTTTAACTTCTTATGTAATAAGTATGAATTGCTATATTACATTATTTGAATTTCTATTCTTTAAATGGATTACAAATTTATTCTAATTACATAGATTTGAAGTAAAAATTGAATCATTTGTAAAGGTTTACATAATGTTTTGACAAAGGTGTATACTGTTTCCAGTGTGTTGTAGGTTAACATAATTCCTTTGTTTTCTGACAAAAGTACGTCCCAGCTGGAGACCATGGAACCCCTCATCTTGCCCTAATAAATTGAACAGTTTTTCAGATGGGACTTTAAACCAAGGTCTTGTGTCAGCGCTTTACGCCGTGCACGTAAAAGAACCAGAGGAGACTATGGAATGGTTCTCTGTCTGTATCATTTCACTCTCATCCAAAAATCTAAAGTGACTAATCTCTTCAGGAGGCGTCGGCTCATAATTATGGGCAACCAGTAGCGACGATAAATAAAAGTAAAACTCGCACAGACAATGGAAGTCATTTGATACGTGTTTGTGTTCGCAAAATAATAACTTTGATTAGTTCTCATGATAATGCGATTTTATTTTAACGGTGAATTGGCCGTACATAATCTCTGCCAAATCCATTGAGTGTATGTAAATATTATTATTTTAACCCTTTCAACACTACAGACCTCTAAATAGGCTTGCAAAAAGTGTAGATCCAGATGAGTCGGATCATGATGTGCCGTCTCGTCAGGATCTGATCCTTTTGCTAGTAATGTTTCTATTTTTAGACAACATTGCACATTTTGATTATAAATCAACTGGTCCAAATGTAATACAGTCAAACCTGTCTAAAGCAGCTAGTCAAAGGAATCTCAGAAAGTGGCTGCTTAGCACAGGTGGCTGCTTAATAGAGGTCAGATGTATAATATAAACAACATATTGGGATTCTGGAAACTGGCTGCTTAATACAGGTTGACTGCTTAATAGAGGTGACTACTAACACAGGTTTGACTGTATTCTGATCAATTTCTTTGTCTAATAATATCCTGGCCTCGAGGTTATAAAACTTTTCTTCTATCTCAAACTCAGTCTGGCAGTAAAAACTCGGAATCAACCAATCAAATCATTTGAGCTTGAGTTTGAGATCTGAGAACATTGTTATAACCTCGGGCACAGGACTGGTTATTTAGTGTTGAATGGGTTAACAGATGTTACAGATGATTTGAAGTCTACCATCCATACTCGCATATAAGGCGACCTCGCATATAAGACGACCTCGCATATAAGGCGACCTCGCATATAAGACGACCTCGCATATAAGACGACCTCGCATATAAGACGACCTCGCATATAAGACGACCTCGCATATAAGACGACCTCGCATATAAGACGACCTCGCATATAAGACGACCTCGCATATAAGACGACCTCGCATATAAGACAACCTCGCATATAAGACGACCTCGCATATAAGACGACCTCGCATATATGGCGACCTCGCATATAAGGCGACCTCGCATATAAGGCGACCTCGCATATAAGGCGACCTCGCATATAAGGCGACCTCGCATATAAGGCGACCTCGCATATATGGCGACCTCGCATATAAGGCGACCTCGCATATAAGACGACCTCGCATATAAGACGACCTCGCATATAAGACAACCTCGCATATAAGACGACCTGGCATGTATGGCGACCTCGCATATAAGACGACCTCGCATATAAGGCGACCTCGCATATAAGACGACCTCGCATATAAGACGACCTCACATATAAGGCGACCTTGCATATATAAGGCGACCTTGCATATATGGCGACCTCGCATATAAGGCAACCTCGCATATAAGGCGACCTTGCATATAAGACGACCTCGCATATAAGGCGACCTCGCATATAAGACGACCTCGCATATAAGACGACCTCACATATAAGACGACCTCCTACTTGGGTCTTGAAATCTGTGGTTTTTGGCATGCGCTCGCATATATATAAGACAGGTTGATAAAATGGACACCAGACACAAGCATAAATTGCATGTTTGGCCAGTGCAAGTTGAATAATTTTTCAGTGTCCGAGTTATTTTTTTTCTAAAATGTAATTATTTTTAGCACACATCTTATAAGACGGGAAGCCACTTTGAGGCTATAATCTGGTGGTAAAGAACAAACTCGTCTTATAGGCAAGTATGGAAGGTATATTCTGGCGATGAAATGTAAAGCACTGGACCGTACAAAGGTTTCAGTACAATACCTGTCAGATCCATAAGGTATCGGGATATTACGTTTGGAACAATCCATGTGTGTTTTACGTTTATTTATCGTCGCTACCGGTTGCCCATATGAGCGACGCCTCCTGAAGAGATTAATCATTTTAGATTTTTGGAGGATAGTGCATGATACAGACAGAGACCCATTGCAGAGTCTCCTCTGGTTCTTTTACGTGCACAGTGTAAAGCACCGACACGAGACCTCGGTTTAAAGTCCCAACTGTAAGACTGTTAATTTTATTAGGGTCAGACGGGGGATCGAACCTGCGATCCCTGGATTACCAAGTCCAGCGTGTTACCACTGGACTACAGATCCGTCTGTTGGAATTCAGTTTAGCAGTCCCCAATATCATTTAAATGCCCCATTTATTTAGTAAGGGCCTCAAGTGTGGCCTCCTTCCACCCGTGCTTGCTCAATGGACAAAATAGCGTTATAAAATATCACTATAAATGGTGTACATCCATTTTATCTCCAATTATGTTGACCCCAAAACGGGACCGCTAGAATGGAATTTGCCCTTTTTGTACAGGACTGTACAGTACAGAGAATGTGCGTGGAATATATACAAATGGTTTATATTAAACTATTTAAATTTGTATTTCACAGAACTTGGACGTTGTGTGTTTTTTTATATATTAAACTATTTAAATTTGTATTTCACAGAACTTGGACGTTGTGTGGTACACCTGAATATTTAGCACCAGAAATAATTCAAAGTAAAGGCTATAACAAAGCCGTAGACTGGTGGGCTCTCGGAATACTTTTATTTGAAATGAGTGTGGGGTAAGAACTGCAACTGAAACCAGTCTGAATATTTTTTTGTAAAGCTGTGATAACCAGTCTGGGCATGGGTAAAAAACTTAGTGTGGCTTTGAAGTGATATGTGTTGTCATTCCGCTTCTGTGTAGCTCTCTATGAATAATTGCTTGAAAAAATGTCTGGCAAATATTGAGTTGTTGTTGGCTTGTTTGTGTGGTTCGTCTGCTAAATTACTGGACCAGTAACAGCACTAATGTCTTAATTACTTAATAGATATTATCTCTATATTTGCAGGTAGCTGCGTCTAAATTATAGGAATGCTTAGTTCACGTGCATGCATAATATTAAATTCACCCGCAGGGTTCATCCTAGAGGGTCACATGGACGAAATAGTCACCCTAGGGATAATGATTTTGCTCCCCTTGGTTATTCCATTTCTCCCATTAAAATTTCTTTTTCTTTAAACATTTTTTTTATCATAATCAGACTCCAACTGACGTGTTGTTGCTGCTCACCCGTGTTTGAAATGAAAATAGTCGGGATGTTTCAATTTTCATGTATATGCATATTTATCACATTGTATTCAGTGTAATACAGCTGTCACATAATTTCTTATATCAACAAACCAGGGGTCATTCTACAGGGCGACTTGGGAAGAATTATCGCCTTAGGGACCTGACTTTGCCCCACTTTGTTTTTAATGTTACAATTTTTTTACAAAATCTTGTCCAGTGAGATTTCTTTGTAAAGCACCTCTTATTTAATTGTTTTTTTGAGTTACCAGGAGTAGCCCGTTCACTTTTTCATAATATAATTAACAGATATTTATGTTACATAATATATAAATCACAGTTAATTTACAATAATGTATAGACAATACATCCTAATATAGTAATTTAGTAATTATCTCAGTAATAAGTATGTAAATAATACTCTACGTTCAATGATGCATATTCACGCTATTTAAAACTGTTAACATAAGGTGACTTATAGGCCCGTTGGGCCGGGTGTTAAAATTTCACATTATACTGAATATATGTTGTAAATATGTTGGAAAACACAAGTCACTATAATATACAATTATCTTATCTTATCTTATAGTATATATACATATGCATTTATTAATTTTTATATAGAGAGAAGGAACTAGGTTTGAAAGTAAGATAGCAGCATGCTGTATATAATATTATAACCCTATCTTGTTGAAATTTATTAAATAATATCATTTAAAGATGCAATCTCGTCGTTTCTCATTTCTAAGCACAAGTTCTGACCCAGGATGAGATCTGGGTCGGAGGTTGTAGCTTATCTCAAACTCGAGTTGAAGTGATATCATTGGTTGAGTTTGTGACCCAGGATCCCAGGATGAGATCTGGGTCGGAGGTTGTAGCTTATCTCAAACTCGAGTTGAAGTGATATCATTGGTTGAGTTTGTGACCCAGGATCCCAGGATGAGATCTGGGTCGGAGGTTGTAGCTTATCTCAAACTCGAGTTGAAGTGATATCATTGGTTGAGTTTGTGACCCAGGATGAAATCTGGGTCGGAGGTTGTAGCTTATCTCAAACTCGAGCTGAAGTGATATCATTGGTTGAGTTTGAGATTTGCTCTTGCCTCAACCAATCAGAAGCTTGAGACTGAGGTTTGAGATTTGAGAAAACATTTTATAACCACGGGCCCAGCCCAGTCAAGAATATTTAATGGCAATATTCTATAGTTGAACAGAAACATGGAATAATACACTGATCACAATTATGCCTTACTATAAAGTTAAACCTGTGTTAAGCAGCCAGCCAAGGGAATTGCATAAAGTGGCTGCTAAGCATAGGTGGCTGCTTAATAAAGAGGTCAAATATATAATAAAATAACATATTGTATATCTGGAAACTGGCTGCTTAATACATGTTAGCGATTTTTTTAAAATTTAATTTAAATTTTAATTGTATCCTATTTATATAATAAACCACTATAATTTTATGTTACCCAGAATTAGTAGAAAATTTAAAATTTCTAAACCCGATAAACAAAGTACTGCATAAAGAAATTTGTTGGAGCAGAAGAGAGTCGATAGTCGTCGTATATATAAGACCTCTACATAATTATTTTGTTTCAGTCAGTTATTTTGACAAAATGCCTCGATAGTAAAAATGTACGATGTCAAATTTTTCAAGTCTAAATATTTGGACACAAGAGAAGATGTACGTACAGATATATTGAATGAAATATGCATAGGGTTAATCAGACTAATTATTTTTCACACAGGAAACCGTTTGTGAACTATATTAATTATTCAACAGACTAACTAATACTGGGGAAGACCTAATTCTGTCAACATAAATTTCCCAGTTGTCTGGATGTTACTTTGATAGATCACATTGTTTCTAGATGTTCCTTGCAAATGCTACAGTATTTTTATGTGCATTAGCCTAGTATTAGTATATTAGGTGTATTAGGTATAAGACCACTATTGTGTCTTAGGCCAGGGGCCTCTGTTGCTGAGTGGTTTAGGTCGTTGACGTTAAAGCGCTTGCCTCATACCGCTGTAGATTAGAATCCCACTGGGGTGTAAAATTCTTTCATGTGAGGAAGCTATCCAGCTGGCTTGCGGAAGGTCAGTGGTTCTACTCGGATACTTGTCTGTGACTCACAATATGGCAGTCACAATGTGGTAGTCACAATGTGGTAGTCACAATATGGTAGTCACAATCTGGTAGTCACAATGTGGTAGTCACAATGTGGTAGTCACAATGTGGTAGCCACAATGTGGTAGTCACAATGTGGTAGTCACAATGTGGTAGTCACAATGTGGTAGTCACAATATGGTAGTCACAATGTGGTAATGGTAGTCACAATGTGGTAACAGTAGTCACAATGTGGTAGTCACAATGTGGTAGTCACAATATGGTAGTCACAATGTGGTAACGGTAGTTACAATGTGGTAGTCACAATGAGGTAGTCACAATATGGTAGTCACAATGTGGTAATGGTAGTTACAATGTGGTAGTCACAATGTGGTAATGGTAGTCACAATGTGGTAGTCACAATGTGGTAGTCACAATGTGGTAGTCACAATGTGGTAATGGTAGTTACAATGTGGTAGTCACAATGTGGTAATGGTAGTCACAATGTGGTAGTCACAATATGGTAGTCACAATGTGGTAGTCACAATGTGGTAGTCACAATGTGGTAGTCACAATATGGTAGTCACAATGTGGTAGTCACAATGTGGTAGTCACAATATGGTAGTCACACTGTGGTAGTCACAATGTGGTAGTTACAATGTGGTAGTCACAATATGGTAATGATAGTTGCAATGTGGTAGTCACAATGTGGTAGTTACAATGTGGTAGTCACAATGTGGTAGTTACAATGTGGTAGTCACAATGTGGTAATTACAATGTGGTAGTCACAATGTGGTAGTCAGAATGTGGTAGTTACAATGTGGTAATTACAATGTGGTAGTCACAATGTGGTAGTCACAATGTGGTAATTACAATGTGGTAGTCACAATGTGGTAGTTACAATGTGGTAGTCACAATGTGGTAGTCACAATATGGTAGTCACAATGTGGTAGTCACAATGTGGTAGTCACAATATGGTAGTCACACTGTGGTAGTCACAATGTGGTAGTTACAATGTGGTAGTCACAATATGGTAATTACAATGTGGTGTCACAATGTGGTAGTTACAATGTGGTAGTCACAATGTGGTAGTTACAATGTGGTAGTCACAATGTGGTAATTACAATGTGGTAGTCACAATGTGGTAGTCAGAATGTGGTAGTTACAATGTGGTAATTACAATGTGGTAGTCACAATGTGGTAGTCACAATGTGGTAATTACAATGTGGTAGTCACAATGTGGTAGTTACAATGTGGTAGTCACAATGTGGTAGTCACAATGTGGTAGTCACAATGTGGTAGTCACAATGTGGTAGTCACAATTTGTTTGTTTACAATGTGGTAGTGGTGTGTGGTAATTACAATGTGGTGTACAATGTGGTAGTCACAATGTGGTAATTACAATGTGGTAGTCACAATGTGGTAGTCACAATGTGGTAATTACAATGTGGTAGTCACAATGTGGTAGTTACAATGTGGTAGTCACAATAGGGTAGTCATAATATGGTAGTCACAATGTGGTAATTACAATGTGGTAGTCACAATGTGGTAGTCACAATGTGGTGTGTGGTTTGTGGTGGTTTTGGTGTTGTGGTCAATGTGGTGTCACAATGTGGTAGTCACAATGTGGTAATTACAATGTGGTGGTCACAATGTGGTAGTCACAATGTGGTAGTCACCCACCCAATCCATGCAGAATACCTTTGTTTCCATGCTTCCTGTACGTACTTGTGAAGAGTTTCCATGCTTCCTGTACGTACTTGTGAAGAACACTGGTAAGCAGGTAATTACTAATATCAGTAATAACATTATGTTGGAAGATGCGTGAGACAGCAAATTAGACTTTGTTATAGGTAACAAATTGTCTGATAGATCCACTAGCACAAAATGAGCGCCTAGTTTTAAGCACATGTAACATCTCACTGCCTCACCTGCAGAGAAACTATTTTCTGCTGACTCAGCGATATATAAACAGCAGCAACTTCAAACCATCTGCCGGTTAGGTGGTTAATAGGCGTTCTTGATTTCGTCATGGGTAACTTGTAGTGTTTGTGTTCATGGCTGATGTAAGTGGCTGTCCGATTAACGCAGTGGTTAGCGCGCTCGCTTCTCACCAATGCGACCCGGGTTCGATCCTCGGACAGGGAAGTATGTGAGATGGTACGATCGTCGGCCTATCGGACAGGTGGGTTTTCTCCGGGTACTCCGGTTTCCTCCCACATGAATGACCACATATACGCTTTCATCCGAGCCAACGAGAGTGATTAATATAAGATGTTAAAACTTGCTTCGCAATCATTGTAAAATAAATATAAAGTATAAGTGTTGTGGTTATAGCTTAACCCTTTCCCTCATAGAAGCACCTCTTGACGCCATAACCAATACGACATACATTGACAATGTAGTAGCCAGACCAATGTTCCTAACAAAGGCCAGAATCTCATGTAATCCCAGTAATATATATGGAGGTGTAGATATAATAGTATATTAACCTAAATCTTAACGTAAAGCCGTTACGATTGTGCCCTTAGGCAAGGCATTTAAATTCCACGTTGCCTCTTCTCTCTCCCTCGTGGCGATGGTTTCCATCAGGAATGAGGTCTCGAGAGTGATTTATATAAGTTGAAATAACTTGTTTCGCAATCGAGCTAAAATAAATTTGTATAAACTAACCTAAATCTCTATGAATGTTAAGAGCTCAAATGTGACTCTCATTCCAAATGGGGGTCATTTAACCCGTTCAACATCACAGACCTCTAAATAGGCTTACAAAAAGTGTAGATCCAGATGAGCTGGCTTGTGACTAGCCATCTCATCAGGATCTGCATCTTTTGCCAGTAATAATACTATTTTTAGACAAAATTACCCATTTTGATAAATGAACTGGTCTAAATGTAATTTTCTTATTAATTGATTGGTCTAAAGATATCATGCACCAGTCCATGTCAGTTACTTGGTGTTGAATGGATTACGGTATTCATGTAGAATTAAGAATTGTGTCCAGAGTTCTCGATGCAGAATAGTTGCATTTTGGTGAATGCAGAGCTTATTTTAAAGAAATTTAGTACCTCTTAAGGTGGACAGTAACCCCCCTCCACTCCACCCCACTGTGTAGGTCTCAGACTCGACTAATTAGATCATATGAGCTTGAGTTTGAGATCTGAACAAAGTTTTATAACCTCGATCCAACCCTGGTGCCGTTTACGCTACATGTTACATTTACGTACCCGACATCTACCGATTGCACTGCTTATCACGTGGAAGTCGTGATAGCGCAGTGCATGCACGTTCACTTCAGGTGCGAAAGGTCCGGAGTTTGAGCCCCGCTGGAGCAGTTACGATTGTGCCCTTAGGCAAGGCATTTAAATTCCATGTTGCCTCTTCTCTCTCCCTCGTGGCGATGGATTCCATCAGGAATGGGGTCTCGAGAGTGATTAATATAAGTTGAAAGAACTTGTTTCGCAATCGAGCTAAAATAAATGTGTATACATTACTGCTTACCAGGTTAAGCTGGATGTTCTCTTAAATAGAATCGCCGTTAAATGCCAGTATCAATCCTACATACATTTACTGGTACATATTAACCCATTCAACACCAAGTAACTCACATGGACTGGTCCATGATATTCATAAACCAATAAATGAATCAGAAAATCACATTTGGACAAGTTCATTTATCAAAATGGGTAATTATGTCTAAAAATAGTCATATCACTGGCAAAAAGTGCAGATCCTGATGAGACGGCTCGTCACGAGCCGGCTCATCTGGATCTACACTTTTTGTAAGCCTATAAATAGAGGTCTGTGGTGTTGAAAGGGTTAAAGAGTGACACAAATAGAAAACACATAATAAAGGTCAAACTACACGGTGCATACAATGCTGAGACATTGTAATCTCTGTGGAGGTGGGTGAAGATATGTTGGCTCACTGGCAACAGATAGGTAAATGACTAAGTGTACCGTATGTATGTAGGTGGAGTATAAGCTTACGTATCTATGGGGGCCATTGTCAGTAAATGTCTGATATAGATTTATTATCCAGCACTTTTAAATAATGATACTTTTTATGTTTTAAAATCGCATATCACCAAAATGACTTTTAAATACTATAACTTTTCATGTTTTAAATTCGCATATCACCAATGACTTTTAAATACTATAACTTTTCATGTTTTAATTTCGCATACCACCAATAACTTTTAAATACTATAACTTTTCATGTTTTAAAATCGCATACCACCAATGACTTAAATACTATAACTTTTCATGTTTTAAAATCGCATACCACCAATGACTTAAATACTATAACTTTTCATGTTTTAAAATCGCATATCACAGTTGAAAGTGACTTTTTAAATAATACGGAACATAGTATGTCATAAGACTTAATGTTCTATGAATATTTATTGAGTAACGGACCAATGTACTGTCCTTCTAAGACAATTTAAAATCCAGAGAAATATGAATAACTTAACGGGTAGTCAATGTGAAATAATTGTTATAATTGGGGGGTTATCGAATACTTACCCGAATTCCCAATTCAACAGGTTGAGATATTTGTACCTGACAAATCAAATTTAATTTGATCGATATTGTTATACTCTTCCTGGATATGCTGTGTAATCTGTTGTTACATATATAACACCGGCTCTTCCAAACATTACTTATAGCTTTCTGATCGGCCAGTGTCATAAAGCATTGATACTGGCATAATTATAATCGCCATATGTAACCCAATACAACACATTTCACACAACGAAACGAGAAAAATTGATTGTCATATTGCTGTTCAAACTGACTGTCACCACTGTCCAAACTGACTGTCACACTGTCCAAACTGACTGTCATACTGTTCAAACTGTCTGTCACACTGTTCAAACTGACTGTCACACTGTCCAAACAGACTGTCACACTGTTCAAACTGTCTGTCACACTGTCCAAACTGACTGTCACACTGTTCAAACTGACTGTCACCACTGTCCAAACTGACTGTCACACTGTCCAAACTGACTGTCACACTGTTCAAACTGACTGTCACCACTGTCCAAACTGACTGTCACACTGTTCAAACTGACTGTCACCACTGTCCAAACAGACTGTCACACTGTTCAAACTGACTGTCACATTGTTCAAGCTGACTGTCACACTGTTCAAGCTGACTGTCACACTGTTCAAACTGACTGTCACACTGTTCAAACTGACTGTCACACTGTTCAAACTGACTGTCATACTGTTCAAACTGACTGTCACACTGTTCAAACTGACTGTCACACTGTTCAAACTGACTGTCACCACTGTTCAAGCTGACTGTCACACTGTTCAAACTGACTGTCACATTGTTCAAGCTGACTGTCACACTGTTCAAGCTGACTGTCACACTGTTCAAACTGACTGTCACATTGTTCAAACTGACTGTCACACTGTTCAAACTGACTGTCACACTGTTCAAACTGACTGTCACACTGTTCAAACTGACTGTCATACTGTTCAAACTGACTGTCACACTGTTCAAACTGACTGTCACACTGTTCAAACTGACTGTCACCACTGTCCAAACTGACTGTCACACTGTTCAAGCTGACTGTCACACTGTTCAAACTGACTGTCACATTGTTCAAGCTGACTGTCACACTGTTCAAGCTGACTGTCACACTGTTCAAACTGACTGTCACATTGTTCAAGCTGACTGTCACACTGTTCAAACTGACTGTCACACTGTCCAAACTGACTGTCACACTGTTCAAACTGACTGTCACCACTGTCCAAACTGACTGTCACACTGTCCAAACTGACTGTCACACTGTTCAAACTGACTGTCACCACTGTCCAAACTGACTGTCACACTGTTCAAACTGACTGTCACCACTGTCCAAACAGACTGTCACACTGTTCAAACTGACTGTCACATTGTTCAAGCTGACTGTCACACTGTTCAAGCTGACTGTCACACTGTTCAAACTGACTGTCACACTGTTCAAACTGACTGTCACATTGTTCAAGCTGACTGTCACACTGTTCAAACTGACTGTCACACTGTTCAAACTGACTGTCATACTGTTCAAACTGACTGTCACACTGTTCAAACTGACTGTCACACTGTTCAAACTGACTGTCACCACTGTCCAAACTGACTGTCACACTGTTCAAGCTGACTGTCACACTGTTCAAACTGACTGTCACATTGTTCAAGCTGACTGTCACACTGTTCAAGCTGACTGTCACACTGTTCAAACTGACTGTCACACTGTTCAAACTGACTGTCACATTGTTCAAACTGACTGTCACACTGTTCAAACTGACTGTCACACTGTTCAAACTGACTGTCACACTGTTCAAACTGACTGTCACACTGACTGTCACACTGTTCAAGCTGACTGTCACACTGTTCAATTTGACTGTCACACTGTTCAAGCTGACTGTCACACTGTTCAAACTGACTGTCACACTGTTCAAACTGACTGTCACACTGTTCAAACTGACTGTCACACTGTTCAAACTGACTGTCACACTGTTCAAACTGACTGTCACACTGACTGTCACACTGTTCAAGCTGACTGTCACACTGTTCAAGCTGACTGTCACATGTTCAAACTGACTGTCACACTGTTCAAACTGACTGTCACACTGTTCAATTTGACTGTCACACTGTTCAAGCTGACTGTCACACTGTTCAATTTGACTGTCACACTGTTCAAGCTGACTGCCACACTGTTCAAGCTGACTGTCACATGTTCAAACTGACTGTCACACTGTTCAAACTGACTGTCACACTGTTCAAGCTGACTGTCACACTGTTCAAACTGACTGTCACACTGTTCAAACTGACTGTCACACTGTCCAAACAGACTGTCACACTGTCACACTGTTCAAACAGACTGTCACACTGTCCACACAGACTGTCACACTGTTCAAACAGACTGTCACACTGTCCAAACAGACTGTCACACTGTCCAATCCATCCTTTTAAACATCTATAGTGTACTTTGAAATCCATCCTTTTAAACATCTATAGTGTACTTTTAAATCCATCCTTTTAAACATCTATAGTGTACTTTTAAATCCATCCTTTTAAACATCTATAGTGTACAGTACAATTTTGTATTTTCACAATCAGCACAATTTATTGTAACTGGTTGTCTAGGTGATAATTTGCTAACTGTATTAGTGACTAACTCGCTCATGAATGTGTAGATTTGTGCCTTACATGCGTGCGCTATTTATGTTGTTTAACAGGACTTGGACGTTGTGTGGCACGCCTGAATATCTTGCCCCCGAAATCATTCAGAGCAAAGGACACAGTAAAGCCGTAGACTGGTGGTCATTAGGCATTCTCGTATTTGAAATGGTAGTAGGGTAAGTGTGTTTTAACTCTTTCATGAATGACCACATTTACGCTTTCATCCGCGCCAACCAGAGTGCTTGATATAAGTTATTAAAACTTGCTTCACAATCGTTGTAAAATAAATAAAGTTTTAAACTTTTTTAAAACTTTTATAACCCTTTCACTTCCTTAACCCTTTCACTATCTTAACCCTTTCACTTCCTTAACCCTTTCACTTTCTTAACCCTTTCACTCCCATGCATTTGCTAAATTGTAAGTGTGTAGCTTTCCCTTAAAATGCTGAATAAATTGGAAGGAATGTGCAAACAACGTAGCGACGCATCTGATCAGGATCTTTGTTGTTTGCTATTCAGACAAGTGTTTTAGCTCCACTATCCGAATAGCAAACAGCATATAACCTGATCTTGCTATTCTGCCAAGTGGTTTGGCACCACTATCTAAATAGCAAATAGCATAGAGCCTGATCAGATGGCATGTTCTGTGCACATTCTGTGCAGTATGATCTGGCTCTATGCTGTTTGCAAAAGCAACTTTAGTTGTGAATAGCATTTTAATGGTCAACGCTTTCACTCCCATGCATTGCTACAATGTAATTGTACAGCATACAGGAGTATAGCTTAACTCTTTCAACACCAAGTAACTGACATGGACTGGTCAATGATATTTTTAGACCAATAAATTAATAACAAAATTACATTTGGATCAGTTCATTTATCAAAATGGGTAATTTTTTTCTAAAAATAGTTATATTACTTGAAAAAAGTGCAGATCCTGATGAGACGGCTCGTCACGAGCCGGCTCATCTGGATCTACACTTTTTTGTAAGCCAATTTAGAGGTCTGTGGTGTTGAAAGGGTTAACCCTTACTGTGCTGGAAACGGGTATATTCGTTTTTGCAAACAGTTTAGATAGAGCTAGATCAGATGGCACAGAACGTGCACAGAACATGCCATCTGATCAGGCTCTCTGCTATTTGCTATTCCGATAGTGTCGCCAAAGCACTTGGCAGAATAGCGAACAACCTAGGTCTGGATTACGCCATAGCTGATCTGGGTCTATGTTGTTTACAATAATTATTCCAATTTCATCAGCATTTTACGGGTGAAATGTTATTGCTTCAGATGCAAATAACTTTGAATTCTACCTGGGTGCTTGGTTTCACAAAAGAGCATTGTAATATTTTCCAAAATTAATAAGGTAAATTTATGAAATCATTAAAATAAATTTCAAAAATGTAGCATTTTGATTGGCTATCTAAATATACCAGTACTATTCAAAACACTATTTGCATATGGTGGGAAAGTAAACAGTTAACTATAAAGTTATTTTGTGAAACCCAGTTGGTTCCAGGTCTATATTGTGAAGATTTTGTCACTTTGTGTAATTGAAATTTAATTGGCATTACTGATGATTTTGAAATTTAATTAATAAATTGTCCATTATATTTTCAATTTCATGTACACTGTCTGGTTGTAATGTTATCCTACTGTGGATATCCATCGTTTACCTCGTGTTCTAGCCGGGTTTCCAGTCTGTCGATTTTTCATTAATTTACTTCTGGCAAAATGACAGCCTGGGGAAACTTCGATTTCCGAGCGTAGCGCCACCTACATTACACCCATATTTTATAGGGTGTTCATTGAAGAACGACAACTCTTATCTGCAAGATACGATCGTTAAAAATAGAAACGGAATCTTTTCGGAAATCACTGAACAGGCACGATTGATTATACACGATCATTGCCGAAAATACACGAATGCTCCCGTAACCTCATTTACATTGCAAACATATAATTTCCCGTTTCTGTGTTATATCGACGAGATGGCAGATTTTAACTATTACGTTTAGGCGGTAAAGGGTCGATTCGGCGTAATTGAAGTAAGGACGACTTAAATCTGGAGTAAATTGTTAAATCAGATGCACATTGTACTTTTTATCGTTCCGTTGACCAGTAAACAATGGCAGCCAATTATAAAGTTTTATCAATATTGTAGTGCCTCTCTTTCGATTCAAGTACGTCATTAATTAAGTCACGTGCTAATAATCCTATTAATAGGATTAATGATAATCAATAATTACACGGAATAACCCCCAAGTTTCCCCAGGCTTTGATATTATCAGAAACTCAATACGGCCAAATTAATGATCTCGGTATTAAAATATATTTATATAACTGACCAGGCAATATATATCAACGCCTGTCCCCAGGCTACTCATGTTCCAATGCTATCACATTACTCAGATCTATCACTCTGCACAGGATTGGGTGGATTTTTAAACAATTGCAGCCAATCAGAATGCTCAAGACAGAATACGACTGATCATGCTCAAGGTCAAGTGATATGGTTGGTAGAATTTCAGAACTGCAGCCAATCAGAATGCTCAAGACTGAATACGACTGATCATGCTAAAGGTCAAATGATATGGTTGGTAGCATTTCAGAACTGCAGCCAATCAGAATGCTCAAGACTGAATATGACTGATCATGCTCAAGGTCAAGTGATATGGTTGGTAGAATTTCAGAACTGCAGCCAATCAGAATGCTCAAGACTGAATATGACTGATCATGCTCAAGGTCAAGTGATATTATTGGTCGAAATTTCTGAACAGCAGCTAATCAGAATGCTGGAGAGTCACAGAATACAATTAAATCATCATGCTCAAGCTCAAGGAAGAGGATTGGTTAAATTGTGCAGCCAATGTGATTGCTTGAGACATACAGAATATGAATGATCTTGGTCAAAGTTCACAAATGCCAAGCAGTAGCCATTCAGAATGTTTGAGACTGAATAGAGAGTGATTATCTATCCTCAAACTTGATACATAGCAACCATTGAATTTGAGATCAGATTGATCAAGACATACTGAGATTTGAATTTCTGATAAAAGTTACTTGGTACTATGACATCTTAACCCTTTCCCTCATAGAAGCACCTCTTGACACCATTACCAATACAACATACATTGACAATGTAGTAGCCAAACCAATGTTCATAAACCCTTTCCCTCATAGAAGCACCTCTTGACACCATTACCAATACAACATACATTGACAATGTAGTAGCCAAACCAATGTTCATAAACCCTTTCCCTCATAGAAGCACCTCTTGATGCCATTACCAATACAACATACATTGACAATGTAGTAGCCAAACCAATGTTCATCATAAAGGCCAGAATCTCATGTAGTCCCAGTAATATCTATGTAGGTGGGATAGATATGGGGACTACTTATCCACTGCATGATAGCTAAATGGCTGTCGTTTGTATGGAGATATAGTAGTATATTAGAAGGTAAAGGTTGAACAATGATTTTTTTAATTATATGCTCTTAACCCATTCAACACCAAGTAACTCACATGGACTGGTCCATGATATTCATAAACCAATAAATGAATCAGAAAATCACATTTGGACAAGTTCATTTATCAAAATGGGTAATTATGTCTAAAAATAGTCATATCACTGGCAAAAAGTGCAGATCCTGATGAGACGGCTCGTCACGAGCCGGCTCATCTGGATCTACACTTTTTGTAAGCCTATTTAGAGGTCTGTGGTGTTGAAAGGGTTAAAGATTATTTCTGATGTATTTGTTTTCTTTCATAGAATGTTTTTCAAATTTACATAATTATATAAATGTATTGCAGAATTTTAAAAATTAATTGAAGGAGCTAATAAAACATTGTTTTGGAAAGATGATGCTGACAACAGTCAAGAATTTAACCATTATTTGCACAATTTAATTTTATTCACGTTTCAGTTCATATCAATATTGGGGGAGGGGGGACCCCAAAATATGAATGATGATGATGATTGAGCTTATTTACCCTCGCCTCCGGCGAACCATATGGGCGAGCGTAAATATGAATGAAATGATTTAGCGTAGCCTATGTACTGCCAAATTAGTTGACTTGTTCTTACGTTTCAAAAATACATGTATGTACCGTACCAACAAATGTGCCTGGTCTGACATTTTCTGTCTGATTGTACTTTGCGTGTGAGAATGTACCTTTTTGATTAACCCTTTCAACACCACAGGCCTCTCAATAGACTTACAAAAAGTGTAGATCCAGATGAGCCGGCTCGTGACGAGTCGTCTCATCAGGATCTGCACGTTTTGTCAGTAATGAACTTGTCCAAATGTAATTTTCTTATTAATTTATAGGTCTGAAAATATCACGCACCAGTCCATGTCAGTTACTTGGTGTTGAATGGGTTAAATATCATGCACCAGTCCATGTCAGTTACTTGGTGTTGAATGCACCAGTCCATGTCAGTTACTTGGTGTTGAATGCACCAGTCCATGTCAGTTACTTGGTGTTGAATGCACCAGTCTATGTCAGTTATTTGGTGTTGAATGCACCAGTCCATGTCAGTTACTTGGTGTTGAATGGGTTAACATCATGCACCAGTCCATGTCAGTTACTTGGTGTTGAATGGGTTAACATCATGCACCAGTCCATGTCAGTTACTTCATGTTGAATGGGTTAACATCATGCACCAGTTTATGTCAGTTACTTGGTGTTGAATGGGTTAACATCATGCACCAGTCCATGTCAGTTACTTGGTGTTGAATGGGTTAACATCATGCACCAGTCCATGTCAGTTACTTGGTGTTGAATGGGTTAATATCATGCACCAGTCCATGTCAGTTACTTGGTGTTGAATGCAGCAGTCCATGTCAGTTACTTGGTGTTGAATGGGTTAACATCATGCACCAGTCCATGTCAGTTACTTGGTGTTGAATGGGTTAACATCATGCACCAGTCCATGTCAGTTACTTGGTGTTGAATGCACCAGTCCATGTCAGTTACTTGGTGTTGAATGCACCAGTCCATGTCAGTTACTTGGTGTTGAATGCACCAGTCCATGTCAGTTGCTTGGTGTTGAATGGGTTAACATCATGCACCAGTCCATGTCAGTTACTTGGTGTTGAATGGGTTAACATCATGCACC
Source organism: Archivesica marissinica (assembly GCA_014843695.1). Taxonomy (NCBI): domain Eukaryota; kingdom Metazoa; phylum Mollusca; class Bivalvia; order Venerida; family Vesicomyidae; genus Archivesica; species Archivesica marissinica. The sequence goes on from CM026389.1 coordinate 42,886,396, forward strand.
AGTCCATGTCAGTTACTTGGTGTTGAATGGGTTAATATCATGCACCAGTCCATGTCAGTTACTTGGTGTTGAATGGGTTAATATCATGCACCAGTCCATGTCAGTTACTTGGTGTTGAATGGGTTAATATCATGCACCAGTCCATGTCAGTTACTTGGTGTTGAATGGGTTAATATCATGCACCAGTCCATGTCAGTTACTTGGTGTTGAATGGGTTAATATCATGCACCAGTCCATGTCAGTTACTTGGTGTTGAATGGGTTAATATCATGCACCAGTCCATGTCAGTTACTTGGTGTTGAATGGGTTAATATCATGCACCAGTCCATGTCAGTTACTTGGTGTTGAATGGGTTAATATCATGCACCAGTCCATGTCAGTTACTTGGTGTTGAATGGGTTAATATCATGCACCAGTCCATGTCAGTTACTTGGTGTTGAATGGGTTAATATCATGCACCAGTCCATGTCAGTTACTTGGTGTTGAATGGGTTAATATCATGCACCAGTCCATGTCAGTTACTTGGTGTTGAATGGGTTAAATATCATGCACCAGTCCATGTCAGTTACTTGGTGTTGAATGGGTTAATATCATGCACCAGTCCATGTCAGTTACTTGGTGTTGAATGGGTTAATATCATGCACCAGTCCATGTCAGTTACTTGGTGTTGAATGGGTTAATATCATGCACCAGTCCATGTCAGTTACTTGGTGTTGAATGGGTTAATATCATGCACCAGTCCATGTCAGTTACTTGGTGTTGAATGGGTTAATATCATGCACCAGTCCATGTCAGTTACTTGGTGTTGAATGGGTTAATATCATGCACCAGTCCATGTCAGTTACTTGGTGTTGAATGGGTTAAATATCATGCACCAGTCCATGTCAGTTACTTGGTGTTGAATGGGTTAATATCATGCACCAGTCCATGTCAGTTACTTGGTGTTGAATGGGTTAATATCATGCACCAGTCCATGTCAGTTACTTGGTGTTGAATGGGTTAATATCATGCACCAGTCCATGTCAGTTACTTGGTGTTGAATGGGTTAATATCATGCACCAGTCCATGTCAGTTACTTGGTGTTGAATGGGTTAATATCATGCACCAGTCCATGTCAGTTACTTGGTGTTGAATGGGTTAATATCATGCACCAGTCCATGTCAGTTACTTGGTGTTGAATGGGTTAATATCATGCACCAGTCCATGTCAGTTACTTGGTGTTGAATGGGTTAATATCATGCACCAGTCCATGTCAGTTACTTGGTGTTGAATGGGTTAATATCATGCACCAGTCCATGTCAGTTACTTGGTGTTGAATGGGTTAATATCATGCACCAGTCCATGTCAGTTACTTGGTGTTGAATGGGTTAATATCATGCACCAGTCCATGTCAGTTACTTGGTGTTGAATGGGTTAAATATCGTGCACCAGTCCATGTCAGTTACTTGGTGTTGAATGGGTTAATATCATGCACCAGTCCATGTCAGTTACTTGGTGTTGAATGGGTTAATATCATGCACCGGTCCATGTCAGTTACTTGGTGTTGAATGGGTTAATATCATGCACCAGTCCATGTCAGTTACTTGGTGTTGAATGGGTTAAGAGTCCCATACATGCAGAATGATGTGAATGGGAAACTATCAGAAAGGTCTTTAAGTTAATTATCATAATATACCAGTTGATTGACGTGGAGACCAGACCATACTTGCTTCTAAGCAAGTGTTCTAACACCGAATGTCTGAGTCGCCCAAAAATTGGAAAACAATAGTTTTAACCCTTAACTTACCAATCAATAAAGTCGCATTTGCAAACAGCATAGAACCAGATCAGACAGCCCAGAATGTGTCGTCTGATCAGGCACTATGTTGTTTGCTATTCGGATAGTGGAGCTAAAACACTTGTTGTAATAGTAAACCACATAGATCCTGATCAGACACAGCGTTACGCCGTGGCTGATCTGGATCTATATTGTTTGCACATTCCTTCCAATTTATTCGGCGGATTAAGGGTTAAGACATGATTGTAAATAAGTCCTGTGTTGTAGCATGTCCTCGTATAATATATGTTTGTCAAACACAGACCTGGAGGTTATATAACTTTTCTCCAATCTCAAGCATAGTTGCAAGCCTCTGATTGGTTCAGCTAACAGTAAAACTAGGGATCAACTAATCATATGACATGAGCTTGAGTTTGAGAACAGTGTTTTAACCTCGGTCAATGTCAGTTTATGAATGAGGTTGACACATAGCCGAGTATACATATTATCGTGATCTCCCCATTCTCCAAGCTGTTTCATAATTATGTGCTTTGTAAAAATGAAATAATTCCGGTGTCACATGAGATTTTCACCCGCGGGTGAAAAAAATGCCATGAGATTTTCACCCCCTCACCCGCCCCCCAATATTTTAACCCTAACCCTAACCAAGTCTCATAGGGGGGGGTGAAAATCTCATGGCATTTTTTTCACCCGCGGGTGAAAATGCCGCGCGATATTTTCACCCGTGGGTGAAAAAATAAGCGGGTGAAAATATCTTATGACACCGGTACAAAATTAGATAACAGTCACTATTTGTATTCACTAATTGTGAAACAAAACAAGCATGAACAATTAAAATATATAATCTTTGTTTTCTACGACCAATAACTGACTAGAAGTCGTGATAGCGCAGCGGTAGCGCGTTCGCTTCAGGTGTGAAAAGCATGGAGTTCGAGCTACTCTGGAGCCGGTACGATTGTGCCCGTAGGCATTTAAATGGATTCCATCAGGAATTAGGTCTCGAGAGTGATTAATATTAATTGTAAGAACTTGTTTCGCAATCAAGCTAAAAAATAAATTTGTATAAACTAACTGACTTCATTTATTATATATATCTTCTCTTTTTTATCTAGGTTTCCACCATTTTTTGATGATCAACCATTCGGCATTTATGAAAAAATATTGTCAGGGAAAATTGACTGGCCGAGGCATTTGGATCCAGTTGTAAAGTATGTATAGTTTTGCAATGAATGTATTTACCGGTATATGAAGCTCTTTGTGTGTCGTGTTTATGATCGTTAATAATTGCACGTTACCGCGCGGCGTCCAACCATTATGATTGTTATACATTGTACATAAGACTATCGAGAGGCACAAATGCTATAACATCGTTATAATATAACTGTGTCAACCACTTGTCCTTCGGGCGAAAAATTTGTTTGGTGATTTGAGGAAGGTTGATGATAAATCCGGGTCACCACCTTTCTCGAAGCAGTACACCGGGATAGTCGGTGATAAAACTTGTATGCCCGTCCTTCTTAGAAACAATGCTTGGAAATACACCAGGATAGTCGGTGATAAAACTTGTATGCCCGTCCTTTTTAGACACAATGCTCGGATTTTTATCACCAGATTATTGTCTAAACTGGCTTATAGACGAGTAATAAGACACAATTTTAATGAAATTGCATGACATATTTGACTGTTTACTTTACAACATAATATTTTAATCACTGTATTCTGCTAGTTAATATTGAATAATATATTGATTTAGCAGTTGATTTTCAACAAATAAAGCATGAATGCAGACAACATGCAATGTTTATTGCAAGCTGTCAATGCCATTCAGCGACCAATCAGAATCCTTCCAGGGGTTATTAAACGTGTGGTCATATAAGCATTTATGTAGGACTGTATTACACTGAATACATGCAATGTGTTAAATTGAGTGTGTATTTTAGTGATTTAATTTAGTTGATTAAAGTTTAGCTTAATATCTTTGTGGCATTGTTTGATGGGAGATAGGATAAATAGAATTTTAGTCTGATAAATTAAAATTTAGTTGACAAATTTTAATGGAGTGATGTAATTTAGTTAATTAAAAATTATTTTAAAATCTAAAATTTATTTTAAGATCTTTGCGGTCAAACGCTTTTGTGTTTTTTTAATTCATGTATGGTTGTGTTGAATTCTGTTAACAGCTGGAGAGTTTCCGTATGACCTAAGCTGTTGTGAGACTTTAACCTTTAGCACGCTGCAGGCAAAATGACCAGATAACAAACGTGTAATATTCTTCTTATTTTCCTAGAAAGTAGTACTTGACATTTCATTCGGAACAATTTCAGTTTTGTGTTTTACGTTTATTTATCATCGCTACCAGTTGCCCATATGAGCGATGCCTCCTGAAGAGATTAATCATTTTAGATTTTTGGAGGATTGTGCAATGATACAGAGACCCATTCCAGATTCTCCTTTGGTTCATTTACGTGCACGGTGTACAGCAACGGCACGAGACCTTGGTTTAAAGTCCCATCTGAAAGACTGTTAATTTTATTAGGGTCAGACGGGGGATCAAACCTACAATCACTGGATTCCCAGTCCAGCGTTTTAACCACTGGACTACTTATCCGTCTTTGATTTCAGTAAAATGTCAAGCCCTACTTTCTAGGAAAAATAAGAAAATATTACACATAATTTTGTTACAGTATCTCATTTCGCCTGCAGGCTAAACACACAGAACAGACAAACATTTAAATTTATGATATCTGATAAATAGCTTACAGTAAATGATGAAAGTTCACTTGTAGCATCTGGTGCATGTGTGTTTTATGTTTATTTATCGTCGCTACCGGTTGCCCATATGAGCGACGCCTCCTGAAGAGATTAATCATTTTAGATTTTTGGAGGATTGTGCAATGATACAGAGACCCATTCCAGATTCTCCTTTGTTCTTTTACGTGCACGGTGTACAGCACCGACACGAGACCTCGGTTTAACGTCCCATCTGAAAGACTATTAATTTTATTAGGGTTAGACGGGGGATCAAACCTACGATCACTGGATTCCCAGTCCAGCGTTTTAACCACTGGACTACTTATCCGTCTTTGATTTCAGTAAAATGTCAAGCCCTACTTTCTAGGAAAAATAAGAAAAATATTACACATTTTGTTACAGTATCTCATTTCGCCTGCAGGCTAAACACACAGAACAGACAAACATTTAAATTTATGATATCTGATAAATAGCTTACAGTAAATGATGAAAGTTCACTTGTAGCATCTGGTGCATGTGTGTTTTATGTTTATTTATCGTCGCTACCGGTTGCTCATATGAGCGACACCTCCTGAAGAGATTAGTCATTTTAGAATTTTGGAGGATAGTGCAATTATAGACACAGACCCCCATTCCAGAGTCTCCTCTGGTGCTTTTACGTGCACAGTGTACAGCACCGACACGAGACCTCGGTTTAACGTCCCATCTGAAAGACTGTTAATAAATCATCTGGTGAATTAATGGGCTTTTTTGTTAATAAATCATCTGGTGAATTAATGTGCTTTTTTGTTAATAAATCATCTGGTGAATTAATGTGCTTTTTTGGTAATAAATCATCTGGTGAATTAATGTGCTTTTTTGTTAATAAATCATCTGGTGAATTAATGTGCTTTTTAAACCACATGTGATTTACAATTCTGAGCGAGCTTGCAGTCACATAAATCTACATATTGGTGATGTGTACCAAATGTGGAGCACCAATCTTTGATTGACTCTTTGAATTCTGGGTAAAATAAAGGCTATAAATAAATGTACTTCAAATAATTGTAGCAGCCGACAATATTTGTTGTTGTTTTCTTATTTGTAACTGAAAATATGTCAAGGAATTTCATTAGAATTGTGTCGTTACAACACAATTCTGATGAAATTACAGTCAAACCTGTGCTAAAGGCCACCTCCGCATATGAAAAACCTGTCTCTAAAGACCACCATTTTTATCTAAGCCATTTTCAATGCATTTTAACCCTTTATTGAGGCCACCTGCCAACAAAGGCCACTTTTTTACTTTCCCGAGGGTGGCCTTTATAGACAGGTTTGACTGTACATGACATATGTGACTGGTTATTTTAATACATAATTCTAATGAAATTGTATGACATATGTGACTGGTTGTTTTAATACATAATTCTAATGAAATTGTATGACATATGTGACTGGTTGTTTTAATACATAATTCTAATGAAATTGTATGACATATGTGACTGGTTATTTTAAACGCTAGTGTACAAAGAGTTGAAAGCCCATTTTTTATATGACGTTTTTCTTCACTAAATAATTACGTGACTCTCACGATTGTTTCATGTAATCACAGTATAGAAGATGCAGAACATATCTTCTTCAGGTGTAACCATTATAGGAACGAACAACATTCAATATTTATCAATTCTCGCACATTCCATTCACTTGGTTCACATAAGGATGCACATCGCTGAATTTTCTCCTTCTTTATTCTATGGTAAATTGATGAACTGTCACAGTCAAATTCTCAGTTCAAAACAAGATTCCACTTATAACGCCTGCATGTGTAATCTCCAGGGCTGCGGCTGGATGTTAGACACCAGTAAGTCATGGCATCACCATTAACGTTTTTTCACCATTTGTCAATGTTTACAAACACCGGGTTCATAAATGGAACGCGTAGGGATCCTAGCTGCCACACAAGGCTGTTTACTCATCCATTCGCTGGAGCAAGTAGTACTGAAATATATTCACAAAATGTCTTCTTCAAATGAACACAAATGTCACAGATGCACCACAATATGAAATGTAAACAGTCTCCGGCTCTACAGTAAAACATCATCAAAGTATGGTCTGCTTGTTTGCAAAAACAATGATACGGAACCAATTCATTTAGTGGGGTCACACACGATAAATAAAATTGCTTCATGGCATTGAGGCTGAGGAGAACACCTTTTTTATGAAGTACAGAGGTACCTGTCATATATAAAATATCGTGTTCGTTTAGTTTATGCCATTACCGTAATCGTGTATGTATAAGACGCATTTCTTTTTTCCCCTCCAAAATAGTATCCAAAAGTCTGGTGCGTCTTATACTCCAGTTTAGAACTAAATTCCAATGTTTCAAAGACTCATATAGAACTGTCAGTTGTTTTTTTACGTGTTGGTCCATCATTTAGTTTAATTATACATTCATGTGACGTTCTGGTTCGGGCCGTTTTCTAATATTTTAAAACTTGTGGTTTTGCATTCCTTCATTCAAAGATACAATGAAAATAGAAATTTATCAATGAAAGCAGTGGAATAACACATTTTATTTCTCACTGCTTTGTATGTGTGGTACCTGGCAGCTGCTAAGTGGTCAACGCGAACATTTTCGGACTCAAGCACTTAATGAGTTTTCTTGGAATATCTCAGTGTGCAGCACATTCTAAGTTAACACATACTGAAGGTTCTTGGAATATCTGAGTGTGCAGCACATTCTAAGTAAGCACTTAATAAGGTTTCTTGGAATATCTCAGTGTGCAGCACATTCTAAGTAAGCCCTTAATGAGTTTGCTTGGAATATCCCAGTGTGCAGCACATTCTAAGTTAACACATACTGAAGGTTCTTGGAATATCTCAGTGTGCAGCACATTCTAAGTAAGCCCTTAATAAGGTTTCTTGGAATATCTCAGTGTGTAGCACATTCTAAGTAAGCCCTTAATGAGTTTGCTTGGAATATCTCAGTGTGCAGCACATTCTAAGTAAACATTTAATGAGTTTGCTTGGAATATCCCAGTGTGCAGCACATTCTAAGTTAACACTTAATGAGTTTTCTTGGAATATCTCAGTGTGCAGCACATTCTAAGTAAGCACTTAATAAGGTTTCTTGGAATATCTCAGTGTGTAGCACATTCTAAGTAAGCCCTTAATGAGTTTGCTTGGAATATCTCAGTGTGCAGCACATTCTAAGTAAACATTTAATGAGTTTGCTTGGAATATCCCAGTGTGCAGCACATTCTAAGTTAACACTTAATGAGTTTTCTTGGAATATCTCAGTGTGCAGCACATTCTAAGTAAGCACTTAATAAGGTTTCTTGGAATATCTCAGTGTGTAGCACATTCTAAGTAAGCCCTTAATGAGTTTGCTTGGAATATCTCAGTGTGCAGCACATTCTAAGTAAGCCCTTAATGAGTTTTCTTGGAATATCTCAGTGTGCAGCACATTCTAAGTAAGCCCTTAATGAGTTTTCTTGGAATATCTCAGTGTGCAGCACATTCTAAGTAAGCACTTAATAAGGTTTCTTGGAATATCTGTGTGCAGCACATTCTAAGTAAGCCCTTAATGAGTTTGCTTGGAATATCTCAGTGTGCAGCACATTCTAAGTAAGCCCTTAATGAGTTTTCTTGGACTATATTATAGTGCAGCACATTCTAAGTAAATTCGTAATGAGTTTTCTTGGACTATATTAGTGTGCAGCATGTACTATAAATAAACATATAACAGGGTTTCTTGGAATATCTCAGTGTGCAGCACAATTTACATTGTAAGTAAACACTTATAACTTTAACTCTAGGGAATGAAGTGAGTAGCATATGTAAGAATTGGAAAGAAAAGAACAAACAAAAACAATTCCGAGGAATTAGTTGTTATCAACGTGAAATTATTAGAAACACAATGCCAACATCTGCATATTGCATTAACTAATGAATCCGTAGGAGTTCTTTCACATGAATCAATCAGCTTGGTATATCGCTACCTATATCAGTGTTGTGCTGTAGTATCGTGCTATAGCTGTGAGGTACATGCCTACAAAACACACTGCATAGCAATCCCACCAGTTTCTGCTATCTTCATCTACTATATAATTAAATCACCAAAAAAATCTACTACAAATGAGGGGAACAGATAGTCTTATGTACATTGTATAGTAAAATGTGTTTCACAGATTTTCCACGATGTATCATCATGTGCCTTTTCTCATTTTCCAAGAGTATTTTTGCTCAGAATTGAGAGGTCTGTTAGTCCAGTATAGAGGTTACCGTGGCAATGCGCATTACACTGAATGACATTTGTCGGGGGGGGGGGTGTATATTTTGGCATAAGACCCGTTTTTAAAAATAGTATATCGTAAAGTGACGTCAATAGCTGTAGTTTGTCTTAATCTGTGCCAAATTGGATGAAATTCTGCAAATTGCAAATCATATAGGTGGTGCACTCGCATATAAGACGGGTTAATAAAATGGACACCAGACACAAGTATAAATTGCATGTTTGGCCAGTGCAAGAAGTTTTTTCAGTGTCAGAGATCTTTCTTTTCAAAAACATAACTATGGATGCCATTTAACACATTAAAAACAATTTTTTTTATTGATTTATTTTTTGTTGGCACTCACTTATAAGACAATTTGAGGCTATAATCTGGTGGTAATAAGCGCGTCTTATAGGCGAGTATGGGTGGTACATGTGACATACAATGATGTAGAAATTCCATAATCCTAATTTCTCTTGATTTGAAGTCGGCAGTCCGCAGTAAATAACAAGCAGAGTGCATTGCCGTTTTTAGCGAATCAGTAGGTCCAGTGGTTCACACGCTGGACTTGTAATCCAGGTCTCGCACCCTTGATCCCCCCGCTATATATAATGGAGGTATGCACTCTACAGTGTACAACCGCCTCCGTGGTCAAGTGGTTAAGGTCGCTGACTTGTATACTACTGTAACCTATCATCACTGATGGTCACGGGTTCGAGCCCTGCACAAGCCGTATCTCATTTATATGAAAACGTTTGCAATTTCTTACGGAGGTTGGTGCACCAAGTGCTAGTTAACCGCTGGAGCCTGCCCAGGAATGGTGTTGTTATGTAAGCTGCGCATCGCTCAAGTGGGCAACCGATAGCGACGATAAATAAACTTAAATTAAAAAAGATATTCTAGATATATATTTACATATTTGGGTTCTTTCTTCAATGTAAGAGATCTCCCCGAGTTTAATAAATGAATTTGCCATGTATGTAAAACATTCCATCAGATCTTGTTACTGTATAAATACATAACTGCTTTTGATGCGTCATATGTGGGAGCTTCATAAGTCATCTTCTTTCCTCTGTGTGTGTTTTACGTTTATTTATAGTCGCTACCGGTTGCCCATATGAGCAACACCTCCTGAAGAGATTAGTCATTTTAGATTTTTGGAGGATAGTGCAATGTTACAGACAGAGACCCATTCCAGAGTCTCCTCTGGTTATTTTACGTGCACGGTGTAATGCACCGACACAAGACCTCGGTTTAAAGTCCCATCTGAAAGACTGTTAATTTTATTTGGGTCCTGTGGAACCTGTGGAAGTCGTGATAGCGCAGTGGGTGCGCGTTCACTTCAGGTGCGAAAGGTCCGGAGTTCGAGCCCCGCTGGAGCCGTTACGATTGAGCCCTTAGGCCTTATTGGCATTTAAATTCCACGTTGCCTCTTCTCTCTCCCTTGTGGCGATGGATTCCATCAGGAATGAGGTCTCGAGAGTGATTAATATAAGTTGAATAACTTGTTTCGCAATCGAGCTAAAATAAATTTGTATAAACTAACCTGTGTCCCCTGGATGACCAGTCCAGCATGTTACCAATGGACTACAGATCAGTCTATCCTCTGCTTTTGATCTGATACATTATACACACCATCATTGTAATGTTTCAAAAGAAAATGAATAATGTGTTTTAACCAATAACCTGCTAATCTCAACTAAAGTTGCAAACGGCATAGAACCACTGATCAGACGGTATTAACTATGCCGTCTTATCTGGCTCTATACTATTTGCTATTCGGTTAGTGGAGTTAAAACACTTGTCAGACTAGCAAGCAACAGAGATCTTGATGAGACTCTGGAGTAACACTGGTTGATCTGGATCTATGTTGTTTGGCAGGTTGATCTGGATCTATGTTGTTTGGCAGGTTGATCTGGATCTGTGTTGTTTGGCAGGTTGATCTGGATCTGTGTTGATTGGCAGGTTGATCTGGATCTGTGTTGTTTGGCAGGTTGATCTGGATCTGTGTTGTTTGGCAAGTTGATCTGGATCTGTGTTGTTTGGCAGGTTGATCTGGATCTATGTTGTTTGCTATTCGGATAGTGGAGCTAAAACACATGGCTGAATAGCTAACAACATTGAGTCTGATCAGGTGAGGCATTATGCCGTGGTTGATCAGGCTCCATGCTTTTTGCTATTCGGATAGTGGAGCTAAAACACTTGGCTGAATAGCTAACAACATTGAGTCTGATCAGGTGAGGCATTACACCGTGGTTGATCTGGATCTATGTTGTTTGCTCATTCTTTCCAAGTTTCAGCATTTTAATTGTTAATGATCCGTTATATATGAAAGGATAATAATACTTAAAGGAAATGTGTCCATCTGCGAACATTGAATATAAAAATAGACTATACTAAGTACAAGGTATCACTGGACTGCTTGGTATAAAATCACGTTTGCAAACAATATAGATCCAGATCAGCCACAGCATAACGCCGTATTTGATCAGGATCTATGTTGTTTGCTATTCATCCAAGTGTTTTAGCTCCACTATCCAAATAGCAAATAGCACAGAGCCTGATCAGACTGCATGTTCTGTACCAGCACGTTCTGTGCCATCTGATCTTGCTCTATGCTTTTTGCAAAAGTGATTTTATCTGACGCTAGCATGTAAAGGGTTAAGCACTGACTAATACAGCATCACGTAGTGAACGAAACTCACACACATACATGTTGAAATACAGAATACTTAGGAGCGGCTAGCTTGGAATATAAAACTTAGATGTCAACATCTGCCGATGGCAGTCTATTTCTGTCGATGGCAGTCTATTTCTGCCGTTGATTTCTTACATGCTAATTATGGCATTTCAAAGAGTGCATTATTCTATATTGTAACATGACTTGGCATTTTGTCTATAAATACAAAGATGAATTTTGCCGTGTTTAAGTCTGCAATAAGGCATTGCTTAGCATGTGACGTTTTGTAACGTCATTTACACACTCTATAAAAAATAACAACAACAACTATTTTAGCTTTCGGTCATGTTAGAAGCGAAATAATATTTGCATTTGCGTTGTTGATAGTCAAATAAAACAGGGTTTGTTGTTCTTAGCGCTGGAATTAAGCACTACGCATCAGAACTCCAAACCATGTTTTATTTGAGCTATTTAAAGATAATAAAACATGGAATGTCGCTCTGAGCGCCGGAATTGAATTAGCAGCAACAGCCTGTGTGGCTAATTCCAACGCAGCTGAACTACAAACCATGTTTTATTCACCAATAAATAACTGAAGGACACATATTATGTATTACTCAACATATTTATATGGTGTTAACAAATATTTATGGTGTACAGTCAAACTTGAATATTTGTTAGAGCCCTGTTTGGTTCTTTGTTCGAGTCAAGGATATGCCTCACCCTTTTGCCCTTTATGCCCGCCATTTTGTCTCTTTTATTTAATTGTTTTTGTTAATATTGAAAAATATTTTTGATACGCCTCAAAGGGTGATTTCCCATCGGACAGACAGACCTTAATTCTCTTGTAATTGTCCAACCTTCTTCCTGATATGTATGTTCCTACTGCTTCTTACTTAGCAGGCAGTGACCATAAGTTAGCAAATACCACCTCCTACTCCCTTCGCTGTCCATGTTGCATCCTACCCCTTTACTGACTCGCCCTGCCCTTTTATCCACTCTAGAATAACCCTATCAAGATTTGTTATTACCGGTAACAGTTTCAGCTCCCTTATTAGCCCTTAGAATATCTTGGGTGCCCAAGTGATTACGGTCGTTGACTTCAAATCACTTGCACCTCACCGTTGCTTGTTCAAATCTCACTGGGGGTGTCGAATCATTGCATGTGAGGAAGCTATCCAGCTGGCTTGTGGAAGGTGGGTGGTTCTACCCTGTAGCTGGGGTGTCCGATACATTCATGTGAGGAAGCTATCCAGCTGGCTTGTGGAAGGTGGGTGGTTCTACCCTGTAGCTGGGGGTGTCCGATACATTCATGTGAGGAAGCTATCCAGCTGGCTTGATGTGAGGAAGCTATCCAGCTGGCTTATAGAAGGTTGGTGGTTCTATCCGGTGCCCACCCATGCCGGAAATACTTCTCGAAGGGGCACACAGGGTCTTCCTCCACCAATAATAGACAGAAAGTCGCCATATAACATATTGGTGCGACGTTAAACCCCGAAAACTAACAAACGAAAACTATTTTTTTTATTATTATACAAATTTATTTTAGCTCGATTGCGAAACAAGTTATTTCAACTTATATAAATCACTCTCGAGACCTCATTCCTGATGGAATCCATCGCCACGAGGGAGAGAGAAGAGGCAACGTGGAATTTAAATGCCTTGCCTAAGGGCACAATCGTAACGGCTCCAGTGGGGCTCGAACTCCGGACCGTTCGCACCTTTCGCATCCACTGCGCTATCACGACTTCCACTAGAAAACTAGAATATCTAGAATATACAGCACAGTGTACCGGGTAATAATAATTTAAATTTTTTTATTCAGTTCATTACATTTACAAATACATGTACCGGTAGTTTATTATTGTTATTTTATTTCTATTACTGCCCATCAATCATTTTCTGATTATTATTGGGAGGTCAGTCTGTTGTGGCGGAGAGTAGACCACCCGCATTTCCTGGGTAGGAACCATTACTCAACTCTCCAACCTTCATAAAGTGCTCACTTCTCACCAATGCAACCCGGGTTCGATCCTCGGACCGGGAAGTATGTGAGATGGTACGGTGGTCGCCAGATCGGACAGGTGGGTTTTCTCTGGGTACTCCGGTTTCCTCCCACATGAATGACCACATATACGCTTTCATCCGCGCCAACGAGAGTGATTAATATAAGTTGTTAAAACTTGCTTCGCAATCGTTGTAAAATATCACATATCACTGAATATTAAAATTAATTTATAAAAATAAATTATCACTAGTCTTGTCCCTGATATGGATCTAACCTGCAGCCCTCATGATAGTGGTGAAAGGAGAGTGCATGTTAGACCACTCAGCCACGGAGACACTGTTATGAATATTTACACAGTGTGTGTTTTACGTTTATTTATCGTCGCTACTGGTTGCCCATATGAGTGACGCATCCTGAAGAGATAAGTCATTTTAGATTTTGGAGAATAGTGCATGATACAGACAGAGACCAATTCCAGAGTCTCCTCTGGTTCTTTTACGTGCACGGTGTAAAGCACCGACACGAGACCTCGGTTTAACGTCCCATCTGAAAGACTGTTAATTTTATTAGAGTCAGACGGAGGATCGAACCTGCGATCCCTGGATTACCAGTCCAGCGTGTTACCACTGGGCTACAGATCCATCTGTTACACTGTATTACAGTGTAATATTACTATACTACACATGTGTTGTCATGTTTACTCTTCACTGCACAGTTAATTTGTTTGACCTCAAAATGTCATTTTGTATTTTTGACTAGTTATAAATATGAAATCAATAGCAATGCTCTAATTAATACCACTGGTAATTCAATCATGTAACATTTTAAGATTTTAAATTGTAGAACAATATAGAGGTAGAGTAATGGAAGAGATAACTAATATGGTGATTTACAGTGTCTGTTAATTAGAGTCCATTATACCATCTGTCTTGAAATTTGTACAGGGTATTTTGCATTATTTATAATAATTTGTCACACTTTGTTTTATTGATTTGAATGAAATGCTATTAAAAACCATTCAATTTAAGATTGGAAAAAAATGATAATATATTGTAAACTGGGTACTTTTCATGTTGTGTTTAATTTTGCATAATCCATGTTGATAAATTATCTGCCGATTTTAAACATCTCATTCATATACATGTACACGAATAATCCCTCCTTCCAGCGGGACAATTCGATTTTAAACATCGCATTCACAGGGTTCATTCTAGGTCAGAATTTTTGGGAGAAGTGAGAAAGCGCGTGATCGCTTTCTTAAAAGGTGTTCTTTAATATACTTCTGCAAAATAGGGTTAAAATGCACAGTACAAGCATTAAATACAACATTTGAATAGAAGGAGTGCTTTATAATGGGCCCAGTGTATCTTACTAGACAATTTTTTTTTTTAGGGAGAAGTGGGGCCCCCAGAGGGCGAAGTCTAGTCTGACCTAGGGCGACAATTTCGCCCACATCGCCCTCTAGAATGATCCCTGCATTCATATACATGTACATGAATAATCCCTCCTTCCTCTGGAGAGCGTCCAAATCCACGTAAAATGAGTTACGTTCCACCAACAAGTGCAAACATTCATGGGGGGTCTCCGTGGCCGAGTTGTTTGGATCGTTGACTTCAAATGTATTCCATTGACCGTGGAAGTCGCGATAGCATAGTGGATGCGTGTTCGCTTCAGGTGCGATTGGTCCGGAGTTCTAGCCCCGCTGGAGCCGTTACGATTGTGCCCGTAGGCAAATTTAAATTGTCTGGCTGCCTTGCAGAAGGTTGGTGGTTCTACCTGGGTGTTCGTCTATGCTTGCAATATTGCTCGGAGGAGCACCCGAGGATCTTCAACCACTAATAATATCTGGAGTCGCCATAGGACCTGAGCCGTTGGCACAACTTATACCCAACAAACAATAAGTCGCCCGTGACTTCTTTGAGCTATATAAATATTCCGGTTCACGTTTCTGAG
Organism: Archivesica marissinica; assembly: GCA_014843695.1. Taxonomy (NCBI): domain Eukaryota; kingdom Metazoa; phylum Mollusca; class Bivalvia; order Venerida; family Vesicomyidae; genus Archivesica; species Archivesica marissinica. The sequence goes on from CM026389.1 coordinate 42,901,818, forward strand.
AATTATAGTTTAAACAATATTTATTTCTTTGAATAAACATGTTCAAGTATAAATATTATGTACATATATACATGTAGGATTGAGGAGAAAGCAACCTGCTTGTATGGTTACCTCTTTCCTATGTCCATACATGTAGGATTGAGGAGAAAGCAACCTGCTTGCATGGTTACCTCTTTCCTATGTCCATACATGTAGGATTGAGGAGAAAGCAACCTGCTTGTATGGTTATCTCTTTCCTATGTACATACATGTAGGATTGAGGAGAAAGCAACCTGCTTGTATGGTTACCTCTTTCCTATGTACATACATGTAGGATTGAGGAGAAAGCAACCTGCTTGTATGGTTACCTCTTTCCTATGTACATACATGTAGGATTGAGGAGAAAGCAACCTGCTTGTATGGTTACCTCTTTCCTATGTACATACCTGTAGGATTGAGGAGAAAGCAACCTGCTTGCATGGTTACCTCTTTCCTATGTACATACATGTAGGATTGAGGAGAAAGCAACCTGCTTGTATGGTTACCTCTTTCCTATGTACATACATGTAGGATTGAGGAGAAAGCAACCTGCTTGTATGGTTACCTCTTTCCTATGTACATACATGTAGGATTGAGGAGAAAGCAACCTGCTTGTATGGTTACCTCTTTCCTATGTACATACATGTAGGATTGAGGAGAAAGCAACCTGCTTGTATGGTTACCTCTTTCCTATGTACATACATGTAGGATTGAGGAGAAAGCAACCTGCTTGTATGGTTACCTCTTTCCTATGTACATACATGTAGGATTGAGGAGAAAGCAACCTACTTGTATGGTTACCTCTTTCCTATGTACATACCTGTAGGATTGAGGAGAAAGCAACATGCTTGTATGGTTACCTCTTTCCTATGTACATACATGTAGGATTGAGGAGAAAGCAACCTGCTTGTATGGTTACCTCTTTCCTATGTACATACATGTAGGATTGAGGAGAAAGCAACATGCTTGTATGGTTACCTCTTTCCTATGTACATACATGTAGGATTGGGGAGAAAGCAACCTGCTTGTATGGTTACCTCTTTCCTATGTACATACATGCAGGATTGAGGAGAAAGCAACATGCTTGTATGGTTACCTCTTTCCTATGTACATACATGTAGGATTGAGGAGAACGCAACCTGCTTGTATGGTTACCTCTTTCCTATGTACATACATGTAGGATTGAGGAGAAAGCAACCTGCTTGTATGATTACCTCTTTCCTATGTACATACATGTAGGATTGGGGAGAAAGCAACCTGCTTGTATGGTTACCTCTTTCCTATGTACATACATGTAGGATTGAGGAGAAAGCAACCTGCTTGTATGGTTACCTCTTTCCTATGTACATACATGTAGGATTGGGGAGAAAGCAACCTGCTTGTATGGTTACCTCTTTCCTATGTACATACATGTAGGATTGGGGAGAAAGCAACCTGCTTGTATGGTTACCTCTTTCCTATGTACATACATGTAGGATTGAGGAGAAAGCAACCTGCTTGTATGGTTACCTCTTTCCTATGTACATACATGTAGGATTGAGGAGAAAGCAACCTGCTTGTATGGTTACCTCTTTCCTATGTACATACATGTAGGATTGGGGAGAAAGCAACCTGCTTGTATGGTTACCTCTTTCCTATGTACATACATGTAGGATTGGGGAGAAAGCAACCTGCTTGTATGGTTACCTCTTTCCTATGTACATACATGTAGGATTGAGGAGAAAGCAACCTGCTTGTATGGTTACCTCTTTCCTATGTCCATATATGTAGGATTGAGGAGAAAGCAACCTGCTTGTATGGTTACCTCTTTCCTATGTACATACATGTAGGATTGAGGAGAAAGCAACCTGCTTGTATGGTTACCTCTTTCCTAATCATTATGAGAATTTGTGAAGCAGATATTGAATAATTTTAAATTAACCCATTCAACACCAAGTAACTGACATGGACTGGTGCATGATATTTTTAGACCAATATATTAATAAGAAAATTAAATTTGGACCAGTTCATTTATCAAAATGGGTAATTTTGTCTAAAGATAGAATATTACTGGCAAAAAGTGCAGATCCTGATGAGATGGCTCGTCACAAGCCAGCTCATCTGGATGTACACTTTTTGCAAGCCTATTTAGAGGTCTGTAGTGTTGAAAGGGTTAATACATATCTCCACCTTTACTGTGATATTATCATAGAGGAATATCCGAGACATTTATATACCATGATAATGCTATTGTAAACAAATCTCCAAAATAAAGTTACCGCGAAATAAAATCGCTATACAGTATTCACAATGACCTTCTCACACGGTGACCAATACTAGGTGCATTCCCATATTCTCAGACTAGCTACTAATTACTTACTAATTAACTACTAATAAACAGTTAATTAAGGGGTTGAATGGAACGTAGTATCTTTGTTTTGCATTGTCACAATCTTATTCCAGCTAATGGACACTCAGTTTGATCCAAATATAACCCAGTTAACTAAAAACACCAGGCACTTACCCCACCCCCCCCAAAAAAAACAAAACAAATGTACAGCCACAGATATTTCCATCAGTATACTCATGTTTGTTATTGACAACAGAATACGAGGCCTAATTTTATTCTGTATGAGAAATTTATGAAGGAAATCAATACCGGTTGCTCATATGAGCGACACCTCCTGAAGAGATTAGTCATTTTAGATTTTGGAGGATAGTGCAATGATACAGACCAGAGACCCACTCCAGAGTCTCCTCTGGTTCTTTTACGTGCACTGTGTAAAGCACCAACACAAGACCTTGGTTTAAAGTCGCATCTGAAAGACTATTAATTTTATTAAGGTTCAGATGGGGGATCGAACCTGCGATCCCTGGATTACCAGTCCAGCGTGTTACCACTAGACTACAGATCCATTTGTTGTTTCAGTGTGTGATCAAATTATATTTCACGAAATGAACATTGAATAACCAAATTTGATAATAATAGCTTTCTATGAACATTGAATAACCAAATTTGATAATAATAGCTTTCTATGAACATTGAATAACCAAATTTGATAATAATAGCTTTCTATGAACATTGAATAACCAAATTTGATAATAATAGCTTTCTATGAACATTGAATAACCAAATTTGATAATAATTGCTTTCTATGAACATTGAATAACCAAATTTGATAATAATAGCTTTCTATGAACATTGAATAACCAAATTTGATAATAGCTTTCTATGAACATTGAATAACCAAATTTGATAATAATAGCTTTCTATGAACATTGAATAACCAAATTTGATAATAATAGCTTTCTATGAACATTGAATAACCAAAGTTGATAATAATAGCTTTCTATGAACATTGAATAACCAAATTTGATAATAATAGCTTTCTATGAACATTGAATAACCACATTTGATAATAATAGCTTTCTATGTCCATAATATGATAGTTCACTGGTTGTATAGAGTAGTGGATAAAGTCATGGTGTGCACATTTTATCATTGCGCTGTCATCTTAATTTGTCTGTTTTGGCACAGCTATCAGTTAACCCATTCAACACCAAGTAACTGACATAGACTGGTCCATGACATTTTTAGACCAATTAAATTAATAAGAAAATTACATTTGGATCAGTTCATTTATCAAAATGGGTAAATTATTTTCTAAAAATTCTAATATTACTTGCAAAAAGTGCAGATCCTGATGAGACGGCTCATCATGAGCCGGGTCATCTGGATCTACACTTTTTTGTAAGCCTATTTAGAGGTCTGTGGTGTTGAAAGGGTTAATAAGAGCAAACATTTTAAGCGTGTCCCACACACGCGCGCTACCTAAGTTATGTCGCGGCCTCTGTGGCCAAATCGTTGTGGTCTACTATTCGGTTTGTGCTTGCATGTATATTAATATATCACGTGTTTACCACATTCTACATATTACAGTCAAACTTGTCATAAGCAACCATCCAATGGAATTGCAGAGTGGCTGTTTAATGGATGTCTACTGTATAATAAAACAGCATATTTGTAATCTGGAAACTGGCTGCTTAATGGAGGTCAAATGTATAATAAAACAGCATATTTGGAATCTGGAAACTGGCTGCTTAATGGAGGTCAAATGTATAATAAAACAGCATATTTGGAATCTGGAAACTGGCTGCTTAATGGAGGTCAAATGTATAATAAAACAGCATATTTGGAATCTGGAAACTGGCTGTTTAATGGAGGTCAAATGTATAATAAAACAGCATATTTGGAATCTGGAAACTGGCTGCTTAATGGAGGTCAAATGTATAATAAAACAGCATATTGGAATCTGGAAACTGGCTGCTTAATGGAGGTCAAATGTATAAGTTTGGTTGGTGGTGTTTGGGGGTAAAACAGCATATTTGGAATCTGGAAACTGGCTGCTTAATGGAGGTCAACTGTATAATAAAGAAGCATATTTAGAATCTGGAAACTGGCTGCTTAATGGAGGTCAAATGTATAATAAAACAGCATATTTGGAATCTGGAAACTGGCTGCTTAATGGAGGTCAAATGTATAATAAAACAGCATATTTGGAATCTGGAAACTGGCTGCTTAATGGAGGTGACCACTAATACAGGTTTGACTGTATATATGTTTAAAATTTATATCAACATATCCGGAAGAAAAATTTAGAGAGGTAATTTATATGAATTGTATTATATTTCCCATAAACCACAATGGAATAAAAGAGGTAGATTACTGCATTACTGCATTACAGATATGGAAAATTATTTAAAATGATGATTGCGTCTTGTTTTACGGCCTCTATGAAAAATAACGAAGTCCAAAAATGTCTGTTCTCTGTAGTAGATGATTTAGTTTATACAAATTTATTTTAGCTCGATTGTGAAACAAGTTCTTACAACTTATATTAATCACTCTCGAGACCTCATTCCTGATTGAATCCATCGCCACGAGGGAGAGAGAAGAGGCAATGTGGAATTAAAATGCCTTACCTAAGGACACAACCCTGTAGTAGAGGATAATGTATTATATAGCAGCAGCCACAGACGCTTGGGGCCTGGACGCGTGGTTGCAGGTTCAAAACCTCTCTGTAGTAGATGATAATGTATTAGATAGCAGCAGCCACAGACGCTTGGGGTCTGGCCGCGTGGTTGCAGGTTCAAAACCTCTCTGTAGTAGATGATAATGTATTAGATAGCAGCAGCCACAGACGCTTGGGGTCTGGCCGCGTGGTTGCAGGTTCAAAACCTCTCTGTAGTAGATGATAATGTATTATATAGCAGCAGCCACAGACGTTTGGGGTCTGGACGCGTGGTTGCAGGTTCAAAATCAACATTGTGTGTGTGTTTTTTTTAAAAGAACATTTTGATAAACCATAGTCTTGACACTATACATACACACATATTGGGCCATATCCATTTTTAAAAATGACATCCCATCACTATCAGAGTAATTATGGAATAATAAAAACAATTGGTTTTGTACCCGCAACCACTTGTCCAGACCTCCCCCAAGCATCTGTGGCTGCTCTTGTCCAGACCCCCCCCAAGCATCTGTGGCTGCTCTTGTCCAGACCCCCCCCAAGCATCTGTGGCTGCTCTTG
>CM026389.1:42908408-42930485 GCA_014843695.1 Archivesica marissinica
CACTATCTTACCATATCTACATTCATTACTACAAGATCTACGCACTATTTCACCATATCTACGTTCATTACTACAAGATATACGCGCTGTCTCACCATATATACGTACATTACTACAAGATCTCCACACTATTTCATCATATCTACGTACATTCCTACAAGATCTACGCACTATTTCGCCATATCTACATACATTAATACAATATATACACGCTATCTCACCATATCTACGTATATTACAACAATATATATCCACTATCTCACCATATCTACATTCATTACTACAAGATCTACACACTATTTCATCATATATACGTTCATTACTACAAGATCCACATACTATTTCACCATATATACATTCATTACTACAAGACCTACACACCATATCACCATATATACGTACATTCCTACAAGATATATCCACTATCTCACCATATTTACGTTCATTAATACAAGATCTACACGCTATATCACCATATCTACGTACATTCCTACAAGATATATCCACTATCTCACCATATATACATACATTGCTACTAAATTTACGCACTATCTCACCTTATATACATACATTGCTACTAAATTTACGCACTATCTCACCATATCTACATTCATTACTACAAGATCTACGCACTATATCACCATATCTACGTACATTCCTACAAGATATATCCACTATCTCACCATATTTACGTATATTACTACAATAACTACGCGCTGTCTCACCATATCTGCGTACATTTCTACAAGATAAACGCACTATCTCATCATATCTACATTCATTATTGCAAGATATACGCGCTATCTCATCATATCTACGTACATTACTACAAGATATAAGCACTATCTCACCAAATCTACTTACATTACTACAAGATATACGCGCTGTCTCACCATATCTAAATACATTACTCTTCTAATCGGTCGCTATTTATAGAAGCGTACGTAATAGTTATTTATGGATCGGTTCGTAGTCTATATTTATAGAATGGTACGAGATCGCTATTTATAAAGCGGTTCGTAGTCGTTATTTATAGAAACGTACGCGCTGGCTATTTATAGAGCGGTTCGTTTCCATTGGTCGCTGTAATAGGGTATGTAGTGTAGTGTAGTCGCTTCGTTTTCTTATACACCACTTTCACTCTGTTACTGTACAGATCGGTATATCGATGTCGTAAAAGAACGTCGTTTTTTTATACAAATTTATTTTAGCTCGATCGCGAAACGAGTTATTCCGACTTATCGTTCCTGACGGAGAGAGAATTCAAATGGCGACGCTCGTAACAGCTCCAACGGGGCTCGAACTCCGGACCTGAAGCTGCGCTATCGCGACTTCCTGTCGTACGGAGGTGGCGACCCATGATTGCGAGCTGGATTTGGTCACCATCGGGTAACCGGATATCCGTGACATCCATTCGTTGTCCCGCGACAACCATTCGCTACACGACCTCGGTACACGGTCTCACATAGCGCGTACCGTAAATGAGGGCCGATGCAGCGATAACTCTACCCCAGGGCCAGCCCGGATCTGAATCCGTGTGTGGGCGGAGAATGGAGGTACCCCCCGGTACGGACCAGTTGGAAGCGGCTCTATTCGGATGTTATTGACTCGAGAACGGATCCGACTGGAAGCGTGAGGGTGTCATCCGGGTACGTGGCGGGGCCACCGATTATTCTGACTAGTGTCTTCGAAGAAATGCGACGACGCTCCGGATATATAATAGAGGACATATGTCGCATTATTCGCTAATTATAAGATTATCCGATAAGCCGAGGTCATCCAAAATGGACGCCGCGTAGAGGCTCGTTACTAGATCGGCCTTCGTACACGGTAGTTGCGCGATACGTCATCAATAAACGAGCACGCGCGTGACCTACTTATATTAACTTATATGCAAAGAGCCGGGTTTACTAAAAAACAAAGAGCTCGGTAGTTGCGCGATACGTCATCAATAGGCTATGTAGTGACGCGCACGCGCGTGACCTACTTTATATTCCCTTATATGCAAATGAGTTACTATAAATCGTATTCAAAATGGCGCCCGTTTGTTTACATACAAAGAGACCTAGTATGTATAATATGATATGTATATAATTATGAATATGTACTATATTTATATGTCTAAATAAACTTCTGCTCTGCTCTGTTTAAATTATCATTATACACATGCCTAATAATAATGTTCGGGGCCCACTCCGTGTACGCCCCACTCCGTGTACGCCCCACTACGTGTACGCCCCACTCCGTGTACGCCCCACTCCGTGTACGCCACACTCCGTGTACGCCCCATTCCGTATAAGCCCCACTCCGTGTACGCCCCACTCCGTGTACGCCCCATTCCGTATAAGCCCCACTCCGTGTACGCCCCACTCCGTATAAGCCCCACTCCGTGTACGCCCCACTCCGTGTACGCCCCATTCCGTATAAGCCCCACTCCGTGTACGCCCCACTCCGTATAAGCCCCACTCCGTGTAAGCACGTCTATTATCCCTGTATTAAATGTGAGTAGGGTCAGAGAAGCACCCCATACCTACCATACATGTTGTGTGTGTTTTACGTTTATTTATCGTCACTACCGGTTGCCCATATGAGCGACGCCTCCTGAAGAGATTAGTCATTTGAGATTGTTGGAGGATAGTGCAATGATACAGACAGAAACCCAGTCTCCTCTGGTTCTTTTACGTGCACGGTGTAAAGCATTGACACGAGACCTCGGATTAAAGTCCCATCTGAAAGACTGTTAATTTTATTAGAGTCAGATGGGGGATACCTGTATTTCTATAACACACATATTTGCATACAATTATTTAGATAGTTCACTAAATTCATTGTTTACACGTTTCATTGTTATACTTGATGTTTTAATTTGTTGAGGACCTCGATGTAGATTGACTTAATTATTCAAATGAGTTCCCTCGTTAAATAAAGTCTTTATTATTATTATAAATTGATGTGAGTAACCATTGTTTATGTACCAGAGCGAAGAAAATGCGCCGCTACTCGGTACCTCTACAAGGGGCGGGTAAATAAATAAACAGTGACTATGCTAAATTTCAAATATGGTTAAGTTTGCATAATATAATGCAAAACGCTTAGCTACACATGTGGGTGAAGTTAGCAGTGAGCAGTGTACTGCTGGCAGTGAGCAGTGTACTGTAAGTGTACTGCTGGCAGTGAGCAGTGTACTGCTGGCAGTGAGCAGTGTACTGCTGGCAGTGAGCAGTGTACTGTAAGTGTACTGCTGGCAGTGAGCAGTGTACTGTAAGTGTACTGCTGGCAGTGAGCAGTGTACTGCCAGTGTACTGCTGGCAGTGAGCAGTGTACTGCTAGCAGTGAGCAGTGTAATCCAGCAGTGAGTTATGTATTGTAGTAGTGAATGATGTGTATATGCCAAATTTTCGAAAAAAAAATATTTATTTTTCCATACTTGCTTTTCTGGCAGTGAGCAGTGGGGAATGTACGAGTAGTGTATTCCAGCAGTGGGTAGTGTAATCCAGCAGTGAGTGGTGTATTCTAGTAGTGGATGATGTGCAAATGCCAAAAAAGTTAAAAAAATCAAAATTTGGCATATACACATCATACACTACTAGAATACATAACTCACTGCTGGATTACACCACAGGGATTCGGCACGTTTGGTGGTACTAGTATATATATTTAAGTACAGGGATTCTACTCTGTGGGATGTCAGATTTCGCATCGATCAGTAAAATGGCCCTATCTGAAACAATTTTGTACAAAGCTGTCCAAATATAACGCCTATCCCGAGTCTTTATATTGTTCTTCAAATAAAACACAACTTTAAGCTGCATGCATGTATACTTTGCAAACAATTGCCACATACATTGGCCATAGCAGGTCACATTTCCATACTAGGACACGGGTTCTGTCAGCAACAAAAAAAAATCTTCGACGGGAGAGTTTTAACTGTGAATAACATTATCAATAAAATGTGTTTCCACTAACCTGTATGTTTATTCGGCAAAAATGTACGTCAAAAAGAGATTTCGTAGCATTTTCAATTTGTTTTGAAAAATTCTAAAGCGGCGCAATTCGCGTTGAAACGAGCGTTCTGATTGGATTATGATTGTTCTTCATATATAAAAAAACATCTTGTTACATTCTAATAATCCAATCAGAACGCTCGTTTCAACGCTGGTTTCAACGCGAATTGCGCCGCTTTAGAATTTTTCAAAACAAATTGAAAATGCTACGAAATCTCTTTTTGACGTACATTTTTGCCGAATAAACATACAGGTTAATGGAAACACATTTTATTGATAATGTTATTCACAGTTAAAACTCTCCCGTCGAAGATTGTTTTTGTTGCTGACAGAACCCGTGTCCTAGTATGGAAATGTGACCTGCTATGGCCAATGTATGTGGCAATTGTTTGCAAAGTATACATGCATGCAGCTTAAATTTGTGTTTTATTTGAAGAACAATATAAAGACTCGGGATAGGCGTTATATTTGGACAGCTTTGTACAAAATTGTTTCAGATAGGGCCATTTTACTGATCGATGCGAAATCTGACATCCCACAGAGTAGAATCCCTGTACTTAAATATATATACTAGTACCCCCAAACGTGCCGAATCCCTGTGGATTACACTACTCACTGTTAGCACTACAACAGTACACTGCTCACTGCCAGCAGTACACTGGCAGTACACTGCTAACTTCACCCACACTAGCTACACTTAATTCTTTGCAGGTTTGGTTGGGAACATAACTTGACGTTCGTTCTACCGCCAGCTCACAATGTGTTCAAATACCCGAACATCATCAGCCTGAGGGAGCCCATGACGGACACGAATACGCTGGCTGCACCGCCGGGAAGACATCACGAAATGTTGTGCAATCACGTGATCTATAACCGCGAGGTGTTCCGAAAATACATGCCAAACGACACTATGTATATAGGAATATTGCGGGAACCGTACGAGTTCTTCAAATCAACTCTGAATTATCTAAAACCTGGGTATTTGTATAACAAAATCAAGACGGAGATTCCAGCATCTGATTATCTCAAAGATCCATTGAGATATGAACCGAGAAATGTGCTATTTTCATTCACAAATAACAGAATGGCTGTTGAATTTGGCGCCACGGACGAGCTAGTGAGATCTGCTGATGGACTAAAGATCCATGAATTTGTAACGAACCTTGACTCTGACTTTAGTCTCGTAATAATTACAGAGCATTTTGAAGAGTCTATTGTTCTTATGCGTCGGTATTTACGCTGGTCGACGAAAGACATTCTATATTTAGACAAAAATGTTGCCGTGCATAAAAATGTAAGTAAACTAGTCGGTCCATACGATAGGCAAATGTACAAACGCTGGGCAAAAATAGATTACGCGTTGTATGCACATTTTTATAACAAACTGAGGGACCAAATACGACAGGAGGGTTACGACTTTGACGACGAGCTATTACATTTTAAAGAAATTCGGCAAATGGTCTCTGAATTCTGTAGCGGCGATGCCAAGAAAACTGGCGCGAAACTAGCCGTTCAAAGATCCAAATGGAGCAAAAGTTTTATCGTGACAAGCTACGACTGTGATCTTTTAAAGAGACAAGAAATTCCATTTGTTCAGGACATTAGATTTAGACAATATGGATCGAGGGAAATATAGAGGCGTACCATCGTTTTAACTCTGCATGGTGGTTTAAAGTACATCTACATATTACACAGCTTAAGGACGGGTCATTAATGTTTTTTCTTAAATTCTAGCTGAAACCGTTTATTTTTTTGTCATGGAATTTCACTAGAATTGTGTCCTAAGTCTATAAATATCTCAAATAATTTTAGCAGTCTAGCCTGGGTTCCAGTCTGTCAATTTGTCACTTTTTACTTTACTATGACAACTACGGCGCAATTAATTGCACGACATATTTGACTTATTTGTGTGTGTTTTACGTTTATTTATCGTCGCTACCGGTTGCCCATATGAGCGACGCCTCCTGAAGAGATTAGTTATTTTAGATTTTGGACTTTGTACACATTTTCTCAAACTCGAACTAAAGTGATATGATTGGCTTATTGATTCTGCGATTGTGCTTGTCTCTGCCAATCAGAAAGCTTGAGATGAGATTTGTGTAGGTTTATGAAACGTCTTAGACAATATTATGATATCCCGAGGTGTGTGACAAAGACTTGACAAAAACTGTGGTGTCCCAAGGTTTGTGAAACAACTAGACAAGTTCCAGTATCCTGTCATCTTACTTACTGAAACAAACATTAAAGAACATAGAGTTTTGAACAAGGCACAATACCTCTGTTTACATTCCCATCTGAAAGACTGTTAATTTTATTAGGGTCAGACGGAGGATCGAACCTGCGATCCCTGGATTACCAGTCCAGTATGTTAACCACTGGACTATAGATAATTTAGATTACATAATATTTAAGAATATATAGTGTAGATGTGCTGCATGATTTTAGTACAGTGCTTTCAAAGTAGTACAGGTAAATTGAGTGTGTTTTACGTTTATTTAACGTCGCTACCGGTTGCCCATTTGAGCGACGCCTCCTGAAGATATTTGTCATTTTAGATTTTGGAGGATAGTGCAATGATACAGACAGAGACCCATTCCAGTCTCCTCTGGTTCTTTTACGTGCACGGTGTAGAGCACCGACACGAGACCTCGGTTTAACGTCCCATCTGAAAGACTGTTAATTTTATTAGGGTCAAGAGTGTTATGTTACCACTGGGCTACATATCCGTCTGTGGGTAAATTGATTGTTAGCTTCATTATAGATCATGTTATTGAGAATGTGCAATTTCATGTTAAGTATAGATGTTGCGTAAGAATGCCTTTAAACTGTTTGTGTGTGTCATAAAAGTTACGAATGACCACATTTACGCTTTCATATGTGCAAACGAGAGTGATTAATATAAGTTGTTAAAACTTGATTAGCAATCGTTAATAATATATTAATAATATATACATGGATTTAAACAAATCGTCACATTATCTGTAAGCTATCGTATATGGCCTTACCTTTACAGTAGTGTAATATTCCAAAGGTTTTATAACTTTACTTTGAAAGCACAGTAGGTATGCACGTTTTAATTCCTCGTCTCATATACAGTCTACATCCACTATGTCAAAGTCGATTATATCGAATTATCCGGTTATCTCGAAGTCGGATTAAAGTCCCTTTACACACACTTATCATTTCTCCGTTTATATCGAATTTCGTTAAAGTAAAATGTTGGTTATGTCGAAATATTTTGCACGGTTCGACGGAATTCGACATAGCGGATGTAGACTGTACTTGATTACCTTGTGATTTATACAAGCTATCAAATTCTCAGTTACACGTGGTGCCAATTTTATATGTTTACATTGTTCTCTGTATACAATTTCACAATCCTGAATGCAGTATTTTTTCTTTTATTACCTCCATATACATGAAGAGCACAAGTGAACATACATAATATACCATTACACGTTATAGTTTATACAAATTTATTTTAGCTCGATTACGAAACAAGTTCTTATAACTTATATTAATCACTCTCGAGACCTCATTCCTGATAGTATCCATCGCCACGAGGGAGAGAGAAGAGGCAACGTGGAATTTAAATGCCTTGCCTAAGGGCACCATCGTAACGGCTCCAGCGGGGCTCGAACTCCAGGCCTTTCGCACCTGAAGCGACCGCGCTACCACTGCGCTATCACGACTTCCACGTTACACGTTTTACATGGACACATATAAACATACATATATACAAAGTAGTACAAGTGTACAATAATGGTCATAAGAACTGACATAACCATGCAGCTATTAATGAGTGTATACCGATCATCATAACTTGCCGAAACGAAATGCAAGGCAGAGATGATGGTAACACACACAAAAGCTGATACAAGTTTTTATAACCGGAACACCTTTCTTCAGTAAAGACGACGGTTCAGTTGCCTAAAAGCAACAACATAGTATGTAAAAAGAAGCAAACATGTTTATACATGTATTACAGACTTACAACAACCTTAAGTTTGTTATCATAAGTGTTTCGCTTGCGGTGTCTGGAAGTTCATGTGTCTCCAGTCCTGCAAGCATATCATATATCTGTGTCTCGGGTGGTTGTGAGATCAAATCATTGTACGTCTTAATACCAGTCAGACAACTTATGTTCTGCCATAAGCACTTTCTTAATTTATCCTGAAATGTACACAATAACAGCTTATGAACAACTAAGTTCACAACACATTTATCGCATTGTGTGCATAACTCAGGACGTGAGAAAGAAAGTAATCTACACAGTGCATATATAGCTGTGGAACAGTAAATATTTACGCTTGGGAATTTACGACTTAATTGCCAGATAGTACAACGGTTCCTGTTTTAGGAATATATTTTTTATATTCAATATGTACATCGATTTAAACAAATCGTCACAGTACCTAACCCATAGAGCTCCTAGCCCATAGAGCTCCTAACCCATAGAGCTCCTAGCCCATAGAGCTCCTAACCCATAGAGCTCCTAACCCATAGAGCTCCTAACCCATAGAGCTCCTAACCCATAGAGCTCCTAATCCATAGAGTAGAGCTCCTAACTCATAGAGCTCCTAACCCATAGAGCTCATAACCCATAGTCTGATAGAGCTCCTCGCGTTGTGGCATGACGCATAGAGCTCCCAGGTAGCTCTATGCGTTAGGCCACAACGCATAGAGCTCCTAAGAAGCGCTATGCGTTAGGCAAACACGCATATAGCTCCCGAGAGCCCTATCGGTCGAAGTTACACATCAACTTTAAAATGGGTCTTTCAACCTGACGCATAGAGCTCCCGAGAGCCCTATCGGTCGAAGGTACACATCAACTTTAAAATGGGTCTTTCAACCTGACGCATAGAGCTCCCCACTTCCGATAATTAAGATGTTGAGACGACTTGTACGTGCACTTGTAGATACAAATGCATGTACACGTTGTAGGTATTAACACCTATTCACACCTACATGATATGGACCGGACACGAAATGTAGGCACTTGACGTTTGACCTCAAAGTGCGACCTTGACTTTGAACCTACATGGCTGGAACATGGGGTTCTGCACGTCATCTCGATGAGGTGAACATTTGACCCACGTTTCGTGAAAATCCTTCAAGAGGTTTAGGAGATATGGACCGGGCAAGATGGGATGGGCGGACGGAATGACGGATGGACATCGACCAATCCTATAGTCCCCATTACCGGGTCTTCGACCAGTAGGGGCCTAACAAGCTTGTAATAAAGTGAAAATGGGACATAATTCAGTACGTATAACACAGATAGTTATGGTTCTTGCGCTCTGCACTCATTGCCCTCTATCACTGCTTCAAGTTTCTTTTTATTACCTTCAATACTTTTCGAGTTATGCTCCGGACAAGCACATAATAAGGTGAAAAGGGGAGATAATTCAGTAGGTACATCACAGAGATTTATTGTTCTCGCGCTCTATTCACCGCCTCATTTCCCTCTATCACCGTTTCAAGTTTCATTAGATTTCATTCAATATTTTACGAGTTATGCTACAGCAAGCATTTAATAAAGTGAAAAGGGAGATAATTCATCAATGACAACACAGAGAGTTATGGTTCTTGCGCTCTGTTCTCCATCTCATTGCCCTCCATCACAGATTCAAGTTTCATTTGATTTCCCTCTATGCTTTTCGAGTTATGCTCCGGACAAGAAGTACCCTGACGAACGAACGGACGGACAGACAAAGTGGCAACTATATGCTCTCCCTTTGGGGAGCATAAAAGTCAGTAGTTTAATATGTTTTAGTAGTTGACAACAGAGGAGCTCAATGCGGGACGATCGGACATATTGACGCATTGAAGCTCTATGCGGTTCTTTAACGACACATAGAGCTCCTCGAGGAGCTCTATGGGTTAGGAGCTCTATGCGGCGTAACAAAGCTATCGTATATTGACTTACCTTTACAGTAGTGTAATATTCCAAAGGTTTTATAACTTTACTTTGAAACGTTTTAATTCCTCGTCTTATATTCAGTCTACATCTGCTATGTCAAAGTCGATTATGTCGAATTTTCCGGTTATCTCGAAGTCGGATCAAAGTCCCGTTTCAGACACTATCATTTCTGTTTATATCGAATTTCGTTAGTCGTATTTCGGTTATGTCGTGATATTTTGCACGGTTCGACAGAATTCGACATAGCGGATGTAGACTATACTCGGATTTCGACATAGCGGATGTAGACTATACTCGAATTTCGACATAGCGGATGTAGACTATACTCGGATTACTTTGTGAATAAGACAATCTATCAAATTCTCAGTTATGCGTGGTGCCAATTTTATATGTTTACATTGTTCTCTGTATACAATTTTATATGTTTACATTGTTCTCTGTATACAATTTTATATGTTTACATTGTTCTCTGTATACAATTTTATATGTTTACATTGTTCTCTGTATACAATTTTATATGTTTACATTGTTCTCTGTATACAATTTCACAATCCTGAATGCAGTAATAACACAAGATATTGTTATTTTACTATTTTATAAATGTACCATGGTCAATATTATTGTCCGATTAGCGCGCTCGCTTCTCACCAATGTATCCTGGGTTCGATCCTCGGACTGGGAAGTATATGAGATGGTACGTTGGTCGCCAGATCGGACAGGTGGGTTTTCTCCGGGTATATTTCACATATCGCGTTGGACCAGTAATGTATTACTATTTATTGTGTTCAATTTACCCCATATTTTAAATCTAATTAGTCTGTTTTATATTAGTAATTTAATTAATATTTAATGTAATGTCTTCTCAACTTCTTTTAACTGCCACACTGGGATAGACTGGCAACAGACGTTGATATATTTTGCCTAGTCATATAAATATATTTTAATACTGAGATCATTAATTGTGCCATATTGAGTTTCTGATATCATTTTGCCAGAAGTAAATTAGTGAAAAATAGACAGACTGTAACCCAGGCTAATACTGGGCTGTCCGATTAGCGCGCTCGCTACTCACCAATGCAACCCGGGTTCGATCCTCGGACCGGGAAGTATGTGAGATGGTACGGTGGTCGGCAGATTGGACAGGTGGGTTTTAGATAGATATACCTGTGGTGAATAGGATTATATATCAGCAGAACGGATATTTCCGAATTCATTCAGTAATCTCCGGTGATACATTCCTCACACGCAAATACTCGTCGTTAGTCACAAATACGTTCCAAAAACACCCAATTTCCAGAAAATAAAGATTTGGAAAACCATGAACATTTTTTGAAACATGGAAAACCATCGAAGATGTACGAGATATTGACCATTCAATCTAAGATGTACAAGATATTGACCATTCAATCTAAGATGTACGAGATATTGACCACTATCTAAGATGTACGAGATATTGACCTCTATCTAAGATGTACGAGATATTGACCACTATCTAAGATGTACGAGATACTGACCTCTATCTAAGATGTATGAGCTATTGACCGCTATCCAAGATATTGACCGCTAAGACGTACGAGATATTGACCACTATCAAAGATGTATGAGATATTGACCACTATCCAAGATGTAAGAGATATTGACCGCTAAGATGTACGAGATATTGACCACTATCCAAGGTGTATATGAGATATTGACCACTATCCAAGATGTACGAGATATTGACCCCTATCCAAGATGTAAGAGATATTGACAACTATCCAAGACGTAAGAGATATTGACCGCTATCCAAGATATTGACCGCTATCTAAGATGTACAAGATATTGACCACTATCCAAGATGTAGGAGATATTGACTGCTATCCAAGATATTGACTGCTATCGAACATGTGCAAGATATTGACCCCTATCCAAGATTAACAAGATATTGACCGCTATCCAAGATGTAGGAGATATTGACTGCTATCCAAGATGTACGAGATATTGACCCCTATCCAAGATTAACAAGATATTGACCGCTATCCAAGATGTACGAGATATTGACCACTATCCAAGATGTACGAGATATTGACCCTATCCAAGATATTGACCACTATCCAAGATGTACGAGATATTGACCCCTATCCAAGATATTGACCACTATCCAAGATATTGACCGCTATCCAAGATGTATGAGATATTGACCACTATCCAAGATGTATGAGATATTGACCACTATCCAAAATGTACGAAATATTGACCACTATCCAAGATGTACGAGATATTGACCGCTATCCAAGATGTATGAGATATTGACCGCTATCCAAGATGTATGAGATATTGACCACTATCCAAGATGTATGATATATTGACCCCTATCCAAGATGTACGAGATATTGACCCCTATCCAAGATATTGACCACTATCCAAGATGTACGAGATATTGACCGCTATCCAAGATGTATGAGATATTGACCCCTATCCAAGATATTGACCCCTATCCAAGATGTACGAGATATTGACCGCTATCCAAGATATTTACCGCTATCCAAGATATTGACCCCTATCCAAGATGTATGAGATATTGACCCCTATCCAAGATGTAAGAGATATTGACCGCTATCCAAGACATACGAGATATTGACCCCTATTCAAGATGTACGAGATATTGACACCTATCCAAGATGTAGGAGATATTGACCACTATCCAAGATATTGACTGCTATCGAACATGTGCAAGATATTGACCACAATCCAAGATGTATGAGATATTGACAGCTATCCAAGATTAACAAGATATTGACCGCTATCCAATATGTACAAGATATTGACCACTATCCAAGATATTGACCACTATCCAAGATGTACGAGATATTGACCACTATCCAAGATATTGACCGCTATCCAAGACATACGAGATATTGACCGCTATCCAAGATATTGACCACTATCCAAGATATTGACCGCTATACAAGACATTGACCACTATCCAAGATATTGACCGCTATCCAAGATATTGACCCCTATCCAAGATGTACGAGATATTGACCACTAAGATGTACGAGATATTGACCACTAAGATGTACGAGATATTGACCACTAAGATGTACGAGATATTGACCACTAAGATATTGACCACTAAGATATTGACCACTAAGATATTGACCACTAAGATGTACAAGATATTGACCACTAAGATGTACGAGATATTGACCACTAAGATATTGACCACTAAGATATTGACCACTAAGATGTACAAGATATTGACCACTAAGATATTGACCACTAAGATGTACGAGATATTGACCAATAAGATGTACAAGATATTGACCACTAAGATGTACGAGATATTGACCACTATCTAAGATATTGACCACTAAGATGTACAAGATATTGACCACTAAGATATTGACCACTAAGATGTACGAGATATTGACCACTAAGATGTACGAGATATTGACCACTAAGATGTACGAGATATTGACCACTAAGATGTACGAGATATTGACCACTATCTAAGATATTGACCACTAAGATGTACGAGATATTGACCACTATCTAAGATATTGACCACTAAGATGTACAAGATATTGACCACTAAGATGTACGAGATATTGACCACTAAGATGTACGAGATATTGACCACTATCCAAGATGTATGAGATATTGACCCCTATCCAAGATGTATGATATATTGACCCCTATCCAAGATGTACGAGATATTGACCGCTATCCAAGATGTCTGAGATATTGACCGCTATCCAAGATGTATGAGATATTGACCCTTATCCAAGATATTGACCACTATCCAAGATGTACGAGATATTGACCCTATCCAAGATATTGACCACTATCCAAGATGTACGAGATATTGACCCCTATCCAAGATATTGACCACTATCCAAGATATTGACCACTATCCAAGATATTGACCACTATCCAAGATGTATGAGATATTGACCACTATCCAAGATGTATGAGATATTGACCACTATCCAAGATGTACGAAATATTGACCACTATCCAAGATGTACGAGATATTGACCGCTATCCAAGATGTATGAGATATTGACCGCTATCCAAGATGTATGAGATATTGACCACTATCCAAGATGTATGATATATTGACCCCTATCCAAGATGTACGAGATATTGACCACCAAGATGTACGAGATATTGACCACCAAGATGTACGAGATATTGACCACTAAGATGTACGAGATATTGACCACTAAGATGTACCAGATATTGACCACTATCCAAGATGTACAAGATATTGACCACTAAGATGTACGAGATATTGACCACTAAGATATTGACCACTAAGATGTACGAGATATTGACCACTAAGATGTACGAGATATTGACCACTAAGATGTACCAGATATTGACCACTAAGATGTACGAGATATTGACCACTAAGATGTACGAGATATTGACCACTATCTAAGATATTGACCACTAAGATGTACGAGATATTGACCACTAAGATGTACGAGATATTGACCACTAAGATGTACGAGATATTGACCACTAAGATGTACGAGATATTGACCACTATCTAAGATATTGACCACTAAGATGTACGAGATATTGACCACTAAGATGTACAAGATATTGACCACTAAGATGTACGAGATATTGACCACTAAGATGTACGAGATATTGACCACTATCTAAGATATTGACCACTAAGATGTACAAGATATTGACCACTAAGATGTACGAGATATTGACCACTAAGATGTACGAGATATTGACCACTATCTAAGATATTGACCACTAAGATGTACGAGATATTGACCACTAAGATGTACGAGATATTGACCACTAAGATGTACGAGATATTGACCACTATTAAGATATTGACCACTAAGATGTACGAGATATTGACCACTAAGATGTACGAGATATTGACCACTAAGATATTGACCACTAAGATGTACGAGATATTGACCACTAAGATGTACGAGATATTGACCACTATCTAAGATATTGACCACTAAGATGTATGAGATATTGACCACTAAGATGTACGAGATATTGACCACTAAGATGTACAAGATATTGACCACTAAGATGTACGAGATATTGACCACTAAGATGTACAAGATATTGACCACTAAGATATTGACCACTAAGATGTACGAGATATTGACCACTAAGATGTACAAGATATTGACCACTAAGATGTACGAGATATTGACCACTATCTAAGATATTGACCACTAAGATGTACAAGATATTGACCACTAAGATGTACGAGATATTGACCACTAAGATGTACGAGATATTGACCACTAAGATGTACGAGATATTGACCACTAAGATGTACGAGATATTGACCACTAAGATGTACCAGATATTGACCACTAAGATGTACCAGATATTGACCACTATCTAAGATATTGACCCCTATCCAAGATGTACGAGATATTGACCGCTATCCAAGATATTTACCGCTATCCAAGATATTGACCCCTATCCAAGATGTATGAGATATTGACCCCTATCCAAGATGTAAGAGATATTGACCGCTATCCAAGACATACGAGATATTGACCCCTATTCAAGATGTACGAGATATTGACCCCTATCCAAGATGTAGGAGATATTGACCACTATCCAAGATATTGACTGCTATCGAACATGTGCAAGATATTGACCACTATCCAAGATGTATGAGATATTGACAGCTATCCAAGATTAACAAGATATTGACCGCTATCCAATATGTACAAGATATTGACCACTATCCAAGATATTGACCACTATCCAAGATGTACGAGATATTGACCACTATCCAAGATATTGACCGCTATCCAAGACATACGAGATATTGACCGCTATCCAAGATATTGACCACTATCCAAGATATTGACCGCTATACAAGACATTGACCACTATCCAAGATATTGACCGCTATCCAAGATATTGACCCCTATCCAAGATGTACGAGATATTGACCACTAAGATGTACAAGATATTGACCGCTATCCAAGATATTGACAAACTAAGATATTGACCACTATCTAAGATATTGACCACTAAGATGTACGAGATATTGACCACTAAGATGTACGAGATATTGACCACTAAGATGTACGAGATATTGACCACTAAGATGTACGAGATATTGACCACTAAGATGTACCAGATATTGACCACTATCTAAGATATTTAACGCTATCCAAGATATTGACCCCTATCCAAGATGTATGAGATATTGACCCCTATCCAAGATGTAAGAGATATTGACCGCTATCCAAGACATACGAGATATTGACCCCTATTCAAGATGTACGAGATATTGACCCCTATCCAAGATGTAGGAGATATTGACCACTATCCAAGATATTGACTGCTATCGAACATGTGCAAGATATTGACCACTATCCAAGATGTATGAGATATTGACAGCTATCCAAGATTAACAAGATATTGACCGCTATCCAATATGTACAAGATATTGACCACTATCCAAGATATTGACCACTATCCAAGATATTGACCACTATCCAAGATGTACGAGATATTGACCACTATCCAAGATATTGACCGCTATCCAAGACATACGAGATATTGACCGCTATCCAAGATATTGACCACTATCCAAGATATTGACCGCTATACAAGACATTGACCACTATCCAAGATATTGACCGCTATCCAAGATATTGACCCCTATCCAAGATGTACGAGATATTGACCACTAAGATGTACAAGATATTGACCGCTATCCAAGATATTGACAAACTAAGATATTGACCACTATCTAAGATATTGACCACTAAGATGTACGAGATATTGACCACTAAGATGTACGAGATATTGACCACTAAGATGTACGAGATATTGACCACTAAGATGTACGAGATATTGACCACTAAGATGTACGAGATATTGACCACTAAGATGTACGAGATATTGACCACTAAGATGTACGAGATATTGACCACTAAGATGTACAAGATATTGACCACTAAGATGTACGAGATATTGACCACTAAGATGTACAAGATATTGACCACTAAGATATTGACCACTAAGATGTACGAGATATTGACCACTAAGATGTACAAGATATTGACCACTAAGATGTACGAGATATTGACCACTATCTAAGATATTGACCACTAAGATGTACAAGATATTGACCACTAAGATGTACGAGATATTGACCACTAAGATGTACCAGATATTGACCACTAAGATGTACGAGATATTGACCACTAAGATGTACGAGATATTGACCACTAAGATGTACCAGATATTGACCACTAAGATGTACCAGATATTGACCACTAAGATGTACCAGATATTGACCACTATCTAAGATATTGACCACTAAGATGTACGAGATATTGACCACTATATAAGATATTGACCACTAAGATGTACGAGATATTGACCACTAAGATGTACGAGATATTGACCACTAAGATGTACGAGATATTGACCACTAAGATGTACGAGATATTGACCACTAAGATGTACGAGATATTGACCACTATCTAAGATATTGACCACTAAGATGTACCAGATATTGACCACTAAGATGTACGAGATATTGACCACTAAGATGTACAAGATATTGACCACTAAGATGTACGAGATATTGACCACTAAGATATTGACCACTAAGATATTGACCACTAAGATGTACGAGATATTGACCACTAAGATGTACGAGATATTGACCACTAAGATGTACGAGATATTGACCACTAAGATGTACAAGATATTGACCACTAAGATGTACAAGATATTGACCACTAAGATGTACGAGATATTGACCACTACCAAGATGTACAAGATATTGACCGCTATCCAAGATATTGACCACTAAGATGTACGAGACATTGACCACTAAGATGTACAAGATATTGACCGCTATCCAAGATATTGACCACTAAGATATTGACCACTAAGATGTACGAGATATTGACCACTAAGATGTACGAGATATTGACCACTAAGATGTACGAGATATTGACCACTAAGATGTACGAGATATTGACCACTAAGATGTACGAGATATTGACCACTAAGATGTACGAGATATTGACCACTAAGATATTGACCACTAAGATGTACGAGATATTGACCACTAAGATGTACGAGATATTGACCACTATCTAAGATATTGACCACTAAGATGTACGAGATATTGACCACTAAGATATTGACCACTAAGATGTACGAGATATTGACCACTAAGATGTACGAGATATTGACCACTAAGATGTACCAGATATTGACCACTAAGATGTACCAGATATTGACCACTAAGATGTACGAGATATTGACCACTAAGATGTACGAGATATTGACCACTAAGATGTACGAGATATTGACCACTAAGATGTACGAGATATTGACCACTAAGATGTACGAGATATTGACCACTAAGATGTACGAGATATTGACCACTAAGATGTACGAGATATTGACCACTAAGATGTACGAGATATTGACCACTAAGATGTACGAGATATTGACCACTAAGATGTACGAGATATTGACCACTAAGATGTACGAGATATTGACCACTAAGATGTACGAGATATTGACCACTAAGATGTACGAGATATTGACCACTAAGATGTACGAGATATTGACCACTAAGATGTACGAGATATTGACCACTAAGATGTACGAGATATTGACCACTAAGATGTACGAGATATTGACCACTAAGATGTACGAGATATTGACCACTACAGATGTACAAGATATTGACCACTAAGATGTACGAGATATTGACCACTAAGATATTGACCACTAAGATGTACGAGATATTGACCACTAAGATGTACGAGATATTGACCACTAAGATGTACGAGATATTGACCACTAAGATGTACGAGATATTGACCACTAAGATGTACGAGATATTGACCACTATCTAAGATATTGACCACTAAGATGTACGAGATATTGACCACTAAGATGTACGAGATATTGACCACTAAGATGTACGAGATATTGACCACTAAGATGTACGAGATATTGACCACTATCTAAGATATTGACCACTAAGATGTACGAGATATTGACCACTAAGATGTACAAGATATTGACCACTAAGATGTACGAGATATTGACCACTAAGATGTACGAGATATTGACCACTATCTAAGATATTGACCACTAAGATGTACAAGATATTGACCACTAAGATGTACGAGATATTGACCACTAAGATGTACGAGATATTGACCACTAAGATGTACGAGATATTGACCACTAAGATATTGACCACTAAGATGTACGAGATATTGACCACTAAGATGTACGAGATATTGACCACTAAGATGTACGATATTGACCACTAAGATGTACGAGATATTGACCACTAAGATGTACGAGATATTGACCACTAAGATATTGACCACTAAGATGTACGAGATATTGACCACTAAGATGTACGAGATATTGACCACTATCTAAGATATTGACCACTAAGATGTACGAGATATTGACCACTAAGATATTGACCACTAAGATGTACGAGATATTGACCACTAAGATGTACGAGATATTGACCACTAAGATGTACGAGATATTGACCACTAAGATGTACGAGATATTGACCACTAAGATGTACAAGATATTGACCACTAAGATGTACGAGATATTGACCACTAAGATGTACGAGATATTGACCATTAAGATGTACGAGATATTGACCACTAAGATGTACGAGATATTGACCCCTAAGATGTACCAGATATTGACCACTAAGATGTACCAGATATTGACCACTAAGATGTACCAGATATTGACCACTAAGATGTACGAGATATTGACCACTAAGATGTACGAGATATTGACCACTAAGATGTATGAGATATTGACCACTAAGATGTACGAGATATTGACCACCAAGATGTACGAGATATTGACCACCAAGATGTACGAGATATTGACCACCAAGATGTACGAGATATTGACCACCAAGATGTACGAGATATTGACCACTAAGATGTACGAGATATTGACCACTAAGATGTACCAGATATTGACCACTATCCAAGATGTACAAGATATTGACCACTAAGATGTACGAGATATTGACCACTAAGATATTGACCACTAAGATGTACGAGATATTGACCACTAAGATGTACCAGATATTGACCACTAAGATGTACCAGATATTGACCACTAAGATGTACGAGATATTGACCACTAAGATGTACGAGATATTGACAACTATCTAAGATATTGACCACTAAGATGTACGAGATATTGACCACTAAGATGTACCAGATATTGACCACTAAGATGTACGAGATATTGACCACTAAGATGTACGAGATATTGACCACTATCTAAGATATTGACCACTAAGATGTACGAGATATTGACCACTAAGATGTACAAGATATTGACCACTAAGATGTACGAGATATTGACCACTAAGATGTACGAGATATTGACCACTAAGATGTACGAGATATTGACCACTAAGATGTACGAGATATTGACCACTAAGATGTACGAGATATTGACCACTAAGATGTACGAGATATTGACCACTAAGATGTACGAGATATTGACCACTAAGATGTACGAGATATTGACCACTAAGATGTACGAGATATTGACCACTAAGATGTACGAGATATTGACCACTAAGATGTACGAGATATTGACCACTAAGATGTACGAGATATTGACCACTAAGATGTACGAGATATTGACCACTAAGATGTACGAGATATTGACCACTAAGATGTACGAGATATTGACCACTAAGATGTACGAGATATTGACCACTAAGATGTACGAGATATTGACCACTAAGATGTACGAGATATTGACCACTAAGATGTACGAGATATTGACCACTAAGATGTACGAGATATTGACCACTAAGATGTACCAGATATTGACCACTACAAGATGTACAAGATATTGACCACTAAGATGTACGAGATATTGACCACTAAGATATTGACCACTAAGATGTACGAGATATTGACCACTAAGATGTACGAGATATTGACCACTAAGATGTACCAGATATTGACCACTAAGATGTACGAGATATTGACCACTAAGATGTACGAGATATTGACCACTATCTAAGATATTGACCACTAAGATGTACGAGATATTGACCACTAAGATGTACTAGATATTGACCACTAAGATGTACGAGATATTGACCACTAAGATGTACGAGATATTGACCACTATCTAAGATATTGACCACTAAGATGTACGAGATATTGACCACTAAGATGTACAAGATATTGACCACTAAGATGTACGAGATATTGACCACTAAGATGTACGAGATATTGACCACTAAGATGTACCAGATATTGACCACTAAGATGTACGAGATATTGACCACTAAGATGTACGAGATATTGACCACTATCTAAGATATTGACCACTAAGATGTACGAGATATTGACCACTAAGATGTACTAGATATTGACCACTAAGATGTACGAGATATTGACCACTAAGATGTACGAGATATTGACCACTATCTAAGATATTGACCACTAAGATGTACGAGATATTGACCACTAAGATGTACAAGATATTGACCACTAAGATATTGACCACTAAGATGTACGAGATATTGACCACTAAGATGTACGAGATATTGACCACTATCTAAGATATTGACCACTAAGATGTACGAGATATTGACCACTAAGATATTGACCACTAAGATGTACGAGATATTGACCACTAAGATGTACGAGATATTGACCACTAAGATGTACGAGATATTGACCACTAAGATGTACGAGATATTGACCACTAAGATGTACGAGATATTGACCACTAAGATGTACGAGATATTGACCACTAAGATGTACGAGATATTGACCACTAAGATGTACGAGATATTGACCACTAAGATGTACGAGATATTGACCACTAAGATGTACCAGATATTGACCACTAAGATGTACCAGATATTGACCACTAAGATGTACCAGATATTGACCACTAAGATGTACGAGATATTGACCACTAAGATGTACGAGATATTGACCACTAAGATGTATGAGATATTGACCACTAAGATGTACGAGATATTGACCACCAAGATGTACGAGATATTGACCACCAAGATGTACGAGATATTGACCACCAAGATGTACGAGATATTGACCACCAAGATGTACGAGATATTGACCA
>CM026389.1:42931485-43049920 GCA_014843695.1 Archivesica marissinica
GGGCATTATATGACAGTGTGCCTTCTATCACTGGGGCATTATTATGAGAGTGTACCTTCTATCACTGGGGCATTATATGAGAGTGTACCTTCTATCACTGGGGCATTATATGAGAGTGTACCGTCTATCACTGGGGCATTATATGAGAATGTACCTTCTATCACTGGGGCATTATATGAGAGTGTACCTTCTATCACTGGGGCATTATATGAGACTGTGCCTTCTATCAATGGGGCATTATATGAGAGTGTGCCTTCTATCACTGGGGCATTATATGAGAGTGTGCTTTCTATCACTGGGGCATTATATGAGAGTGTACCTTCTATCACTGGTGCATTATATGAGAGTGTGCCTTCTATCACTGGGGCATTATATGAGAGTGTAACCTCAATCACTGGGGCATTATATGAGAGTGTACCTTCAATCACTGGGGCATTATATGAGAGTGTACCTTCAATCACTGGGGCATTATATGAGAGTGTGCCTTCTATCACTGGGGCATTATATGATAATGTACCTTCTATCACTGGGGCATTATATGAGAATGTACCTTTTATCACTGGGGCATCATATGAGAGCGTGCCTTCTATCACTAGGGCATCATATGAGAGCGTGCCTTCTATCACTAGGGCATTATATGAGAGTGTGCCTTCTATCACTGGGGCATTATATGAGAGTGTACCTTCTATCACTGGGGCATTATATGAAAGTGTACCATCTATCACTGGGGCATTATATGAGAGTGTACCTTCTATCAATGGGGCATTATATGAGAATGTACCTTCTATCACTGGGGCATTATATGAGAGTGTACTTTCTGTCACTGGGGCATTATATGAGACTGTGCCTTCTATCACTGGGGCATTATATGAGAGTATGCCTTCTATCACTGGGGCATTATATGAGAGTGTGCCTTCTATCACTGGGCATTATATGAGAGTGTACCTTCTATCACTGGTGCATTATATGAGAGTGTGCCTTCTATCACTGGGGCATTATATGGGAGTGTACCTTCTATCACTGGGGCATTATATGGGAGTGTACCTTCTATCACTGGGGCATTATATGGGAGTGTACCTTCTATCACTGGGGCATTATATGAGAGTGTACCTTCTATCACGGGGACCTTATGGGAGAGTGTGC
Source organism: Archivesica marissinica (assembly GCA_014843695.1). Taxonomy (NCBI): domain Eukaryota; kingdom Metazoa; phylum Mollusca; class Bivalvia; order Venerida; family Vesicomyidae; genus Archivesica; species Archivesica marissinica. The sequence continues at coordinate 42,932,629 of CM026389.1, forward strand.
CTTCTATCACGGGGGTCTTAGGAGAGAGTGCGCCTTCTATCACTGGGGCATTATATGAGAGTGCGCCTTCTATCACTGTGGCATTATATGAGAGTGCGCCTTCTATCACTGTGGCATTATATGAGAGTGTACCTTCTATCACGGGGGCATTATATGAGAGTGTACTTTCTATCACTGGGGCATTATATGAGAGTGTGCATTCTATCACTGGGGCATTATATGAGAGTGTACCTTCTATCACTGGGGCATTATATGAGAGTGTACCTTCTATCACTGGGGCATTATATGAGATTGTACCTTCTATCACTGGGGCATAATATGAGAGTGTACCTTCTATCACTGGGGCATTATACGAGACAGTGCCTTTTATCACTGGTGCATTATACGAGAATGTGCATTCTATCACTGGGGCATTATATGAGAATGTACCTTCTATCACTGGGGCATTATATGAGAGTGTACATTCTATCACTGGGGCATTATATGAGAGTGTGCCTTCTATCACTGGGGCATTATTATGAGAGTGTACCTTCTATCACTGGGGCATTATATGAGAGTGTACCTTCTATCACTGGGGCATTATATGAGAGTGTACCGTCTATCACTGGGGCATTATATGAGAATGTACCTTCTATCACTGGGGCATTATATGAGAGTGTACCTTCTATCACTGGGGCATTATATGAGACTGTGCCTTCTATCACTGGGGCATTATATGAGAGTGTGCCTTCTATCACTGGGGCATTATATGAGAGTGTGCCTTCTATCACTGGGGCATTATATGAGAGTGTACCTTCTATCACAGGTGCATTATATGAGAGTGTGCCTTCTATCACTGGGGCATTATATGAGAGTGTAGCTTCAATCACTGGTGCATTATATGAGAGTGTACCATCAATCACTGGGGCATTATATGAGAGTGTGCCTTCTATCACTGGGGCATTATATGATAATGTACCTTCTATCACTGGGGCATTATATGAGAGTGTGCCTTCTATCACTGGGGCATTATATGATAATGTACCTTCTATCACTGGGGCATTATATGAGAGTGTACCTTCTATCACTGGGGCATTATATGAGAATGTACCTTCTATCACTGGGGCATCATATGAGAGCGTGCCTTCTATCACTGGGGCATTATATGATAATGTACCTTCTATCACTGGGGCATTATATGAGAGTGTGCCTTCTATCACTGGGGCATTATATGAGAGTGTACCTTCTATCACTGGGGCATTATATGAGAGTGTACCTTCTATCACTGGGGCATTATATGAGAGTGTACCTTCTATCACTGGGGCATTATATGAGAATGTACCTTCTATCACTGGGGCATTAGATGAGAGTGTACCTTCTATCACTGTGGCATTATATGAGACTGTGCCTTCTATCACTGGGGCATTATATGAGAGTGTGCCTTCTATCACTGGGGCATTATATGAGAGTGTGCCTTCTATCACTGGGGCATTATATGAGAGTGTACCTTCTATCACTGGTGCATTATATGAGAGTGTGCCTTCTATCACTGGGGCATTATATGGGAGTGTACCTTCTATCACTGGGGCATTATATGGGAGTGTACCTTCTATCACTGGGGCATTATATGAGAGTGTACCTTCTATCACGGGGACCTTATGGGAGAGTGTGCCTTCTATCACTGGGGTCTTAGGAGAGAGTGCGCCTTCTATCACTGTGGCATTATATGAGAGTGCGCCTTCTATCACTGTGGCATTATATGAGAGTGTACCTTCTATCACGGGGGCATTATATGAGAGTGTACCTTCTATCACTGGGGCATTATATGAGAGTGTGCATTCTATCACTGGGGCATTATATGAGAGTGTACCTTCTATCACTGGGGCATTATATGAGAGTGTACCTTCTATCACTGGGGCATTATATGAGAGTGTGCCTTCTATCACTGGGGCATTATATGAGAATGTACCTTCTATCACTGGGGCATAATATGAGAGTGTACCTTCTATCACTGGGGCATTATACGAGACTGTGCATTCTATCACTGGGGCATTATATGAGAATGTACCTTCTATTACGGGGGCATTATATGAGATTGTGCCTTCTATCACTGGGGCATTATATGAGAGTGTGCATTCTATCACTGGGGCATTATATGAGAGTGTACCTTCTATCACTGGGGCATTATATGAGAGTGTACCTTCTATCACTGGGGCATTATATGAGAGTGTGCCTTCTATCACTGGGGCATTATATGAGAATGTACCTTCTATCACTGGGGCATTATATGAGAGCGTGCCTTCTATCACTGGGGCATTATATGACAATGTACCTTCTATCACGGGGGCATTATATGAGAGTGTACCTTCTATCACTGGGGCATTATATGAGAGTGTACCTTCTATCACTGGGGCATTATATGAGAATGTACCTTCTATCACTGGGGCATTATATGAGAATGTACCTTCTATCACTGGGGCATTATATGAGAATGTACCTTCTATCACTGGGGCATTATATGAGAATGTACCTTCTATCACTGGGGCATTATATGAGAATGTACCTTCTATCACTGGGGCATTATATGAGAATGTACCTTCTATCACTGGGGCATTATATGAGAATGTACCTTCTATCACTGGGGCATTATATGAGAATGTACCTTCTATCACTGGGGCATTATATGAGAATGTACCTTCTATCACTGGGGCATTATATGAGAATGTACCTTCTATCACTGGGGCATTATATGAGAATGTACCTTCTATCACTGGGGCATTATATGAGAATGTACCTTCTATCACTGGGGCATTATATGAGAGTGTACCTTCTATCACTGGGGCATTATATGAGAGTGTGCCTTCTATCACTGGGGCATTATATGATAATGTACCTTCTATCACTGGGGCATTATATGAGAGTGTGCCTTCTATCACTGGGGCAGTATAAGATAATGTACCTTCTATCACTGGGGCATTATATGAGAGTGTACCTTCTATCACTGGGGCATCATATGAGAGCGTGCCTTCTATCACTGGGGCATTATATGAGAGTGTGCCTTCTATCACTGGGGCATTATATGAGAGTGTACCTTCTATCACTGGGGCATTATATGAGAGTGTACCTTCTATCACTGGGGCATTATATGAGAGTGTACCGTCTATCACTGGGGCATTATATGAGAATGTACCTTCTATCACTGGGGCATTATATGAGAGTGTACCTTCTATCACTGGGGCATTATATGAGACTGTGCCTTCTATCAATGGGGCATTATATGAGAGTGTGCCTTCTATCACTGGGGCATTATATGATAATGTACCTTCTATCACTGGGGCATTATATGAGAGTGTGCCTTCTATCACTGGGGCATTATTATGAGAGTGTACCTTCTATCACTGGGGCATTATATGAGAGTGTACCTTCTATCACTGGGGCATTATATGAGAGTGTACCGTCCATCACTGGGGCATTATATGAGAATGTACCTTCTATCACTGGGGCATTATATGAGAGTGTACCTTCTATCACTGGGGCATTATATGAGAGTGTACCTTCTATCACTGGGGCATTATATGAGAATGTACCTTTTATCACTGGGGCATCATATGAGAGCGTGCCTTCTATCACTAGGGCATTATATGATAATGTACCTTCTATCACTGGGGCATTATATGAGAGTGTGCCTTCTATCACTGGGGCATTATATGAGAGTGTACCTTCTATCACTGGGGCATTATATGAAAGTGTACCATCTATCACTGGGGCATTATATGAGAGTGTACCTTCTATCACTGGGGCATTATATGAGAATGTACCTTCTATCACTGGGGCATTATATGAGAGTGTACCTTCTATCACTGGGGCATTATATGAGACTGTGCCTTCTATCACTGGGGCATTATATGAGAGTATGCCTTCTATCACTGGGGCATTATATGAGAGTGTGCCTTCTATCACTGGGCATTATATGAGAGTGTACCTTCTATCACTGGTGCATTATATGAGAGTGTGCCTTCTATCACTGGGGCATTATATGGGAGTGTACCTTCTATCACTGGGGCATTATATGGGAGTGTACCTTCTATCACTGGGGCATTATATGGGAGTGTACCTTCTATCACTGGGGCATTATATGAGAGTGTACCTTCTATCACGGGGACCTTATGGGAGAGTGTGCCTTCTATCACGGGGGTCTTAGGAGAGAGTGCGCCTTCTATCACTGGGGCATTATATGAGAGTGCGCCTTCTATCACTGTGGCATTATATGAGAGTGCGCCTTCTATCACTGTGGCATTATATGAGAGTGTACCTTCTATCACGGGGGCATTATATGAGAGTGTACCTTCTATCACTGGGGCATTATATGAGAGTGTGCATTCTATCACTGGGGCATTATATGAGAGTGTACCTTCTATCACTGGGGCATTATATGAGAGTGTACCTTCTATCACTGGGGCATTATATGAGATTGTACCTTCTATCACTGGGGCATAATATGAGAGTGTACCTTCTATCACTGGGGCATTATACGAGACAGTGCCTTTTATCACTGGTGCATTATACGAGAATGTGCATTCTATCACTGGGGCATTATATGAGAATGTACCTTCTATCACTGGGGCATTATATGAGAGTGTACCTTCTATCACTGGGGCATTATATGAGAGTGTGCCTTCTATCACTGGGGCATTATTATGAGAGTGTACCTTCTATCACTGGGGCATTATATGAGAGTGTACCTTCTATCACTGGGGCATTATATGAGAGTGTACCGTCTATCACTGGGGCATTATATGAGAATGTACCTTCTATCACTGGGGCATTATATGAGAGTGTACCTTCTATCACTGGGGCATTATATGAGACTGTGCCTTCTATCACTGGGGCATTATATGAGAGTGTGCCTTCTATCACTGGGGCATTATATGAGAGTGTGCCTTCTATCACTGGGGCATTATATGAGAGTGTACCTTCTATCACAGGTGCATTATATGAGAGTGTGCCTTCTATCACTGGGGCATTATATGAGAGTGTAGCTTCAATCACTGGTGCATTATATGAGAGTGTACCATCAATCACTGGGGCATTATATGAGAGTGTGCCTTCTATCACTGGGGCATTATATGATAATGTACCTTCTATCACTGGGGCATTATATGAGAGTGTGCCTTCTATCACTGGGGCATTATATGATAATGTACCTTCTATCACTGGGGCATTATATGAGAGTGTACCTTCTATCACTGGGGCATTATATGAGAATGTACCTTCTATCACTGGGGCATCATATGAGAGCGTGCCTTCTATCACTGGGGCATTATATGATAATGTACCTTCTATCACTGGGGCATTATATGAGAGTGTGCCTTCTATCACTGGGGCATTATATGAGAGTGTACCTTCTATCACTGGGGCATTATATGAGAGTGTACCTTCTATCACTGGGGCATTATATGAGAGTGTACCTTCTATCACTGGGGCATTATATGAGAATGTACCTTCTATCACTGGGGCATTAGATGAGAGTGTACCTTCTATCACTGTGGCATTATATGAGACTGTGCCTTCTATCACTGGGGCATTATATGAGAGTGTGCCTTCTATCACTGGGGCATTATATGAGAGTGTGCCTTCTATCACTGGGGCATTATATGAGAGTGTACCTTCTATCACTGGTGCATTATATGAGAGTGTGCCTTCTATCACTGGGGCATTATATGGGAGTGTACCTTCTATCACTGGGGCATTATATGGGAGTGTACCTTCTATCACTGGGGCATTATATGAGAGTGTACCTTCTATCACGGGGACCTTATGGGAGAGTGTGCCTTCTATCACTGGGGTCTTAGGAGAGAGTGCGCCTTCTATCACTGGGGCATTATATGAGAGTGCGCCTTCTATCACTGTGGCATTATATGAGAGTGCGCCTTCTATCACTGTGGCATTATATGAGAGTGTACCTTCTATCACGGGGGCATTATATGAGAGTGTACCTTCTATCACTGGGGCATTATATGAGAGTGTGCATTCTATCACTGGGGCATTATATGAGAGTGTACCTTCTATCACTGGGGCATTATATGAGAGTGTACCTTCTATCACTGGGGCATTATATGAGAGTGTGCCTTCTATCACTGGGGCATTATATGAGAATGTACCTTCTATCACTGGGGCATAATATGAGAGTGTACCTTCTATCACTGGGGCATTATACGAGACTGTGCATTCTATCACTGGGGCATTATATGAGAATGTACCTTCTATTACGGGGGCATTATATGAGATTGTGCCTTCTATCACTGGGGCATTATATGAGAGTGTGCATTCTATCACTGGGGCATTATATGAGAGTGTACCTTCTATCACTGGGGCATTATATGAGAGTGTACCTTCTATCACTGGGGCATTATATGAGAGTGTGCCTTCTATCACTGGGGCATTATATGAGAATGTACCTTCTATCACTGGGGCATTATATGAGAGTGTACCTTCTATCACTGGGGCATTATACGAGACTGTGCATTCTATCACTGGGGCATTATATGAGAATGTACCTTCTATCACTGGGGCATTATATGAGAATGTACCTTCTATCACTGGGGCATTATATGAGAATGTACCTTCTATCACTGGGGCATTATATGAGAATGTACCTTCTATCACTGGGGCATTATATGAGAATGTACCTTCTATCACTGGGGCATTATATGAGAATGTACCTTCTATCACTGGGGCATTATATGAGAATGTACCTTCTATCACTGGGGCATTATATGAGAATGTACCTTCTATCACTGGGGCATTATATGAGAATGTACCTTCTATCACTGGGGCATTATATGAGAATGTACCTTCTATCACTGGGGCATTATATGAGAATGTACCTTCTATCACTGGGGCATTATATGAGAATGTACCTTCTATCACTGGGGCATTATATGAGAATGTACCTTCTATCACTGGGGCATTATATGAGAGTGTACCTTCTATCACTGGGGCATTATATGAGAGTGTACCTTCTATCACTGGGGCATTATATGAGAGTGTACCTTCTATCACTGGGGCATTATATGAGAGTGTGCCTTCTATCACTGGGGCATTATATGAGAGTGTGCCTTCTATCACTGGGGCATTATATGATAGTGTACCTTCTATCACTGGGGCATTATATGAGAGTGTACCTTCTATCACTGGGGCATTATATGAGAGCGTGCCTTCTATCACTGGGGCATTATATGAGAGTGTGCCTTCTATCACTGGGGCATTATATGAGAGTGTACCTTCTATCACTGGGGCATTATATGAGAGTGTACCTTCTATCACTGGGGCATTATATGAGAGTGTACCGTCTATCACTGGGGCATTATATGAGAATGTACCTTCTATCACTGGGGCATTATATGAGAGTGTACCTTCTATCACTGGGGCATTATATGAGACTGTGCCTTCTATCAATGGGGCATTATATGAGAGTGTGCCTTCTATCACTGGGGCATTATATGAGAATGTACCTTCTATCACTGGGGCATTATATGAGAGTGTGCCTTCTATCACTGGGGCATTATATGAGAGTGTACCTTCTATCACTGGGGCATTATATGAGAGTGTACCTTCTATCACTGGGGCATTATATGAGAGTGTACCTTCCATCACTGGGGCATTATATGAGAATGTACCTTCTATCACTGGGGCATTATATGAGAGTGTACCTTCTATCACTGGGGCATTATATGAGAGTGTACCTTCTATCACTGGGGCATTATATGAGAATGTACCTTTTATCACTGGGGCATCATATGAGAGCGTGCCTTCTATCACTAGGGCATTATATGATAATGTACCTTCTATCACTGGGGCATTATATGAGAGTGTGCCTTCTATCACTGGGGCATTATATGAGAGTGTACCTTCTATCACTGGGGCATTATATGAAAGTGTACCATCTATCACTGGGGCATTATATGAGAGTGTACCTTCTATCACTGGGGCATTATATGAGAATGTACCTTCTATCACTGGGGCATTATATGAGAGTGTACTTTCTATCACTGGGGCATTATATGAGACTGTGCCTTCTATCACTGGGGCATTATATGAGAGTATGCCTTCTATCACTGGGGCATTATATGAGAGTGTGCCTTCTATCACTGGGCATTATATGAGAGTGTACCTTCTATCACTGGTGCATTATATGAGAGTGTGCCTTCTATCACTGGGGCATTATATGGGAGTGTACCTTCTATCACTGGGGCATTATATGGGAGTGTACCTTCTATCACTGGGGCATTATATGGGAGTGTACCTTCTATCACTGGGGCATTATATGAGAGTGTACCTTCTATCACGGGGACCTTATGGGAGAGTGTGCCTTCTATCACGGGGGTCTTAGGAGAGAGTGCGCCTTCTATCACTGGGGCATTATATGAGAGTGCGCCTTCTATCACTGTGGCATTATATGAGAGTGCGCCTTCTATCACTGTGGCATTTTATGAGAGTGTACCTTCTATCACGGGGGCATTATATGAGAGTGTACTTTCTATCACTGGGGCATTATATGAGAGTGTGCATTCTATCACTGGGGCATTATATGAGAGTGTACCTTCTATCACTGGGGCATTATATGAGAGTGTACCTTCTATCACTGGGGCATTATATGAGATTGTACCTTCTATCACTGGGGCATAATATGAGAGTGTACCTTCTATCACTGGGGCATTATACGAGACAGTGCCTTTTATCACTGGTGCATTATACGAGAATGTGCATTCTATCACTGGGGCATTATATGAGAATGTACCTTCTATCACTGGGGCATTATATGAGAGTGTACCTTCTATCACTGGGGCATTATATGAGAGTGTGCCTTCTATCACTGGGGCATTATTATGAGAGTGTACCTTCTATCACTGGGGCATTATATGAGAGTGTACCTTCTATCACTGGGGCATTATATGAGAGTGTACCGTCTATCACTGGGGCATTATATGAGAATGTACCTTCTATCACTGGGGCATTATATGAGAGTGTACCTTCTATCACTGGGGCATTATATGAGACTGTGCCTTCTATCACTGGGGCATTATATGAGAGTGTGCCTTCTATCACTGGGGCATTATATGAGAGTGTGCCTTCTATCACTGGGGCATTATATGAGAGTGTACCTTCTATCACAGGTGCATTATATGAGAGTGTGCCTTCTATCACTGGGGCATTATATGAGAGTGTAGCTTCAATCACTGGTGCATTATATGAGAGTGTACCATCAATCACTGGGGCATTATATGAGAGTGTGCCTTCTATCACTGGGGCATTATATGATAATGTACCTTCTATCACTGGGGCATTATATGAGAGTGTGCCTTCTATCACTGGGGCATTATATGATAATGTACCTTCTATCACTGGGGCATTATATGAGAGTGTACCTTCTATCACTGGGGCATTATATGAGAATGTACCTTCTATCACTGGGGCATCATATGAGAGCGTGCCTTCTATCACTGGGGCATTATATGATAATGTACCTTCTATCTCTGGGGCATTATATGAGAGTGTGCCTTCTATCACTGGGGCATTATATGAGAGTGTACCTTCTATCACTGGGGCATTATATGAGAGTGTACCTTCTATCACTGGAGCATTATATGAGAGTTTACCTTCTATCACTGGGGCATTATATGAGAATGTACCTTCTATCACTGGGGCATTAGATGAGAGTGTACCTTCTATCACTGTGGCATTATATGAGACTGTGCCTTCTATCACTGGGGCATTATATGAGAGTGTGCCTTCTATCACTGGGGCATTATATGAGAGTGTGCCTTCTATCACTGGGGCATTATATGAGAGTGTACCTTCTATCACTGGTGCATTATATGAGAGTGTGCCTTCTATCACTGGGGCATTATATGGGAGTGTACATTCTATCACTGGGGCATTATATGGGAGTGTACCTTCTATCACTGGGGCATTATATGAGAGTGTACCTTCTATCACGGGGACCTTATGGGAGAGTGTGCCTTCTATCACTGGGGTCTTAGGAGAGAGTGCGCCTTCTATCACTGGGGCATTATATGAGAGTGCGCCTTCTATCACTGTGGCATTATATGAGAGTGCGCCTTCTATCACTGTGGCATTATATGAGAGTGTACCTTCTATCACGGGGGCATTATATGAGAGTGTACCTTCTATCACTGGGGCATTATATGAGAGTGTGCATTCTATCACTGGGGCATTATATGAGAGTGTACCTTCTATCACTGGGGCATTATATGAGAGTGTACCTTCTATCACTGGGGCATTATATGAGAGTGTGCCTTCTATCACTGGGGCATTATATGAGAATGTACCTTCTATCACTGGGGCATAATATGAGAGTGTACCTTCTATCACTGGGGCATTATACGAGACTGTGCATTCTATCACTGGGGCATTATATGAGAATGTACCTTCTATTACGGGGGCATTATATGAGATTGTGCCTTCTATCACTGGGGCATTATATGAGAGTGTGCATTCTATCACTGGGGCATTATATGAGAGTGTACCTTCTATCACTGGGGCATTATATGAGAGTGTACCTTCTATCACTGGGGCATTATATGAGAGTGTGCCTTCTATCACTGGGGCATTATATGAGAATGTACCTTCTATCACTGGGGCATAATATGAGAGTGTACCTTCTATCACTGGGGCATTATACGAGACTGTGCATTCTATCACTGGGGCATTATATGAGAATGTACCTTCTATTACGGGGGCATTATATGAGATTGTGCCTTCTATCACTGGGGCATTATATGAGAGTGTGCATTCTATCACTGGGGCATTATATGAGAGTGTACCTTCTATCACTGGGGCATTATATGAGAGTGTACCTTCTATCACTGGGGCATTATATGAGATTGTGCCTTCTATCACTGGGGCATTATACGAGACTGTGCCTTCTATCACTGGGGCATTATATGAGAGCGTGCCTTCTATCACTGGGGCATTATATGACAATGTACCTTCTATCACGGGGGCATTATATGAGAGTGTACCTTCTATCACTGGGGCATTATATGAGAGTGTACCTTCTATCACTGGGGCATTATATGAGAGTGTACTTCTATCACTGGGGCATTATATGAGAGTGTACCTTCTATCACTGGGGCATTATATGAGATTGTGCCTTCTATCACTGGGGCATTATATGAGATTACCTTCTATCACTGGGGCATTATACGAGAATGTGCATTCTATCACTGGGGATTATATGAGAGTGTACCTTCTATCACTGGGGTATTATATGAGAGTGTACCTTCTATCACTGGGGCATTATATGAGAGTGTATCTTCTATCACTGGGGCATTATATGAGAGTGTACCTTCTATCACTGGGGCATTATATGAGAGTGTACCTTCTATCACTGGGGCATTATATGAGAGTGTACCTTCTATCACTGGGGCATTATACGAGACTGTGCCTTCTATCACTGGGGCATTATAAGAGAATGTGCATTCTATCACTGGGGCATTATATGAGAATGTACCTTCTATCACGGGGGTATTATATGAGAGTGTACCTTCTATCACTGGGGCGTTATACGAGACTGTGCCTTCTATCACTGGGGCATTATATGAGAACGTGCCTTCTATCACTGGGGCATTATATGAGAGCGTGCCTTCTATCACTGGGGCATTATATGATAGCGTGCCTTCTATCACTGGGGCATTATATGAGAATGTACCTTATATCACGGGGGCATTATATGAGAGTGTACCTTCTATCACTGGGGCATTATATGAGAATGTGATCAAATACGGGTCTATCCGTAGAACAAGTCTTTATTATTATCTCTATTAATATTTCTCATACGGTACCCGTGGCCTTGCGGTTAAGGCGTTCGCTTCAGATGCGAAAGACCCGGAGTTGGAGCACAGCTGTAACCGTTACAATTGTGCCCTTAGACAAGGCATTTAAATTACACATTGCCTCTTATTTATCCCTCATGGCGATGTATTCCATCAGGAATGATGTCTCGAGAGTGCAGTGGAGCTAAAATAAATTAAACAGTTGTGTACTCTTTTTATCCCACTTGGGGTGTCGAATTGTTTCATGTGAGGAAGCTAACAAACAAATTATCTGACACATGTTAGACAAAACATTAAATTGCACTTAAAATTTAAACTTATATTGTTGCAATGAAGGATGGTTTTTTTTATAACTTGATTTATTTTACAACGATTGCGAAACACGTTTTAACAACATACATTAATCACTCTCGTTGGCGCGGATGAAAGCGTAACTGTGATCGAAATGATCACAATGAAATTATAAGAGAGACCATTAGTAGTGCAATGAAATGTGGGAGGAAACCGGGGTGCCCGGAGAAAACCCACCTGTCCGATCTGGCGAACACCGTACCATCTAACATACTTCCCGGTCCGAGGATCGAACCCGGGTTGCATTGGTGAGAAGCGAGCACGCTAACCACTGTGCTAATCGGACAGCCGAAGGATGTTTGTCTGACATATCAGGACAGATTTGGTGAATACCGAGTTACAGTCACGTGGTATCTTTGAGCTAAATCTGTGACAATGATCTTGGACACCGGGACATGCATCATGCGCGCCACACACCAGTATATGCCAATGTATGCTAGAATCCACCCCTGGTCAACGCAGATATAGTACGGGGAAGAACATGTGGATGGACGGAATGGCGTGCGGACAGCGGTCAGCGGTCACTCTTGACTGGTTCCCAGGAATATATGAACATTCTAGGCACTGTGAACTGGAGCCAAATATTCAACGCGTATTATAAGAGAGACCATTAGTAGTGCAAAGTGCAGAGTTGGTTGGATGGCACGTATACAAGATCAGCCTGTATCTCAATATCTATACGTTGCTCTAAAGTTATCTGTTTTATGCAATTCAAGAACTGTATTAAGCTGTGGCTCCTACTGTTTAATGGATGGACAGTTTACGACTTGTTGCCCAACCCATTTTGCATTTTATTTGCTTTGTCATTATTATATATGTAATGTAAATGTCAAATCGCTACCGGTTGCCCATATGAGCGACGCCTCCTGAAGAGATTAGTCATTTTAGATTTTTGGAGGATAGTGCAATGATACAGAGAGAGACCCATTCCAGAGTCTCCTCTGGTTCCGTTACGTGCATGGTGTAAAGCACCGACACGAGACCTCGGTTTAAAGATCCAATCGTAAAGACTGTTAATTGTATTAGGGTCAGACGGGGGATCGAACCTGCGATCCTGGATTACCAGTCCAGCGTGTTACCACTGGACTATATATCCGTATATAAAGACATACACTGGAGCGACAGAGACGACCAGATGTCTAACTGTCAGATCCGTTTATTTGCTGCTGCGGGATGACCAACAGTGAGGAGGGTGGCGCTAAGAAGCGTCGTTCAGAAAGAGGAGACACTCAGGACTGAAGAGGAAGAAGATGCCTACTCCAGTTGGCGTTTTAATTGCACCATCATCGAATATTTCAAGACCATCACACTACAAGACACCATTCTACAACTCTACAGACACTTCATACGAATAATCGATGCCGGAATCTATTCATCTGAGAATGCTCGCCCATATGGATCGCCGGATAGATAAACGTACTACATGTACTACTACTACACTCAAGTCGCCACCGCCGATGCATATGGGTGACTGAATCTTCTAGGATAATTATTCAAATTAATCATTCTAAGGGGAGTTGCTGGTCTTGCAGATGAATCACTGAGGCGACATTAAATAAAGCTACACCTACTACTATATACAAGCTTACAGACGGATCTGTAGTCCAATGGTAACACGTTGGACTGGTAACCCAGGGATCGCAGGTTCGATCCCCAATCTGATCATAATAAAATTAACAGTCTTTCAGATGGGACATTAAACCGAGATCTGATGTCGGTGCTTTACACCATGTACGTAATAGAACCAGAGGAGATTCTGGAATGGGTTTTTGTCTGTATCATTGCACTATCCATCAACAATCTAAAATGACTAGTCTCTTCAGGAGGTGTCGCTCATATGGGCAACTGGTAGCGACGATAAATAAACGTAAAACACACACACACATCCAAGCTATGTAGATGCTCTGATAGTGACGGGGCGTCATTTTTAAACATGCTTGAATATGACCTAAACATTTTATACATATATGTAGTATTATAATGTCCTTAAAAACTATTTAAAAAGAGTTTGAGGTTTGAACCCGAAACCATTTGTCAAGACACCACGCGTCTGTGACGCCAAGTAGGCCTACTGCAGTAGATGGGCATTCCGCATTTGTCAAGACCCCACGCGTCTGTGACGCCAAGTAGGCCTACTGCAGTAGATGGGCATTCCGCATTTGTCAAGACCCCACGCGTCTGTGACGCCAAGTAGGCCTACTGCAGTAGATGGGCATTCCGTATTTGTCAAGACCCCACGCGTCTGTGACGCCAAGTAGGCCTACTGCAGTAGATGGGCATTCCGCATTTGTCAAGACCCCACGCGTCTGTGACGCCAAGTAGGCCTACTGCAGTAGATGGGCATTCCGTATTTGTCAAGACCCCACGCGTCTGTGACGCCAAGTAGGCCTACTGCAGTAGATGGGCATTCCGCATTTGTCAAGACCCCACGCGTCTGTGACGCCAAGTAGGCCTACTGCAGTAGATGGGCATTCCGCATTTGTACTCAATACTAACCGTCTTTGTTATGATTCCCCACCTATATGCTAGGTTTAATGGCATTAACAGGTTGTACTGTATGCGTTGTATGTATGTCAACTTTCACATGCTATGTGCTCTCACAGTTGATTGTCTAGACACGGATCCTGTACGGTGTCACTGATTGACATATCGGAGACGTAGCAACTAACACATCTGCCATCAACCAGTGTCAGCCACATACAACATGTAACATACACTATAAACATAACACGTACAACAGCTATTACTTGGCTCGCGAGAGCAAGAACGATATTATGGAACAATCTATTTGAGTTAGGAACTATGCACCGGATGCACCGTCAATTGTCCGGTTTGATATAGAGCATCATGGGAGAACATTTCGATAAAAGCCGCCCTGTGTCGTCCCTACGGATTTCACAGAATGAATCGGCGGAATAAATTATTAAAGCAACGACTCCAGCCTTTCCTCAGACAATCGAATCTGCAGGTTGCATTGTACAATGTGTTCTAACGACACAGACATGCAGCAGTATAGTTTAGTATAATACTTGGTTTAATCAAATTAAGATTGAACCTTTTACCTACGACCAAATAACAATTTCTATGCGTATGAATATCCTTGGAACTATTTTCAGACTCCCAAACTATTTAAGCGAAGGCACCATGCTTGTACAATCTTTTATAGATTCCATATACATTGAATGAGGTAGCCATTTTAACTTTTTTATAAATTTTAATTTAATGCCCTTTATCTACATTTAAATGCATTCAAAAGCCCTCCCCTCCCACCACAATATAGATACCCTTGCTTTCGGTGTATTATATATTTTCAGTTACGAGGACGAAGAAGTAGGACCGCTAGATGTCATGGCTGAGTGATAGTCCATCTGAAAGATGTCATACAGACAATACTGACTCTTATACATATGATATAGTGTTTGTGTATAAACTCGAAGTGGTTAAGAAATATTTAGAAGGAACTGGACATATTCAGAAGAGTCAACATAATTATACTAGTGATAAGGAACAGATGGACTAATAATGCGTATTATAGCATAACTATATATATTGCTGCCAGTAACGGAGCAAATGATCATTTATACTATTAATATTGACATTCTTTTAAATAATATAATATTTGCCAATACAATAAAACTAAAATAAAATTCATTAAACGGTTATATTTGTTGAGTTATTTGTCTCTAGGTAATCATATTAAATGTAAAATGATCACACACAAAATATACTATACATATTAAAAAGTATGAAGATGCAAATGGTTTCGGCCCCACGTTTTAACAACATTTGGCACAAGTAGTATACATGATCTGTGTAGCTAAAAGGCAAGACCCCAAAACATTATCCCAATTGCAAGCTCAGATTCCAGCTTCTGATTGGTTGAGCTGAGCGTAGATCTCAGAATCAACAAAACACAGTTCGTGAGCTCGTGTTTGAGGTCTGAGAAAAGTTCTAAAACCTCGGACCATGTTGTCGCGCCATTTCAAATGTCAATCCTGGTACAGTTTCCTTAATGAATCATTCTAATGCGAAGCTAGCTTTTTGGAAAGCTTAGCGTATATCCCTATGGGCACATAGCCATGTAATTAGCCGGAGCGTGACTCGATCATACAGGTGTTTATGATACAGGTAACGGGGTACACAAATTACCGTAACACACGACCAGGATCATGATTGAACTTGCTTGCCCCCGCACCCCGTGGACTATATGGGGGCGCGTCTGATTACATTCAAACCTGTATAAGTGGGCACATCCATTAAGCAGCCAAACTGTATTAAGCACCAGCTTCCAGATTCCTCAATAATTATGTTGTTTTATTAGACATGTGACCTCTAATAAGCAACAACCTATGCTAAGCAGCCATTTTATGTGATTCCATTGGCTGGTTGCTTAACACAGGTTTGACTGTATACACACGTCGTGTAATAGTAATATTATGTTTCTATTAATTGTGTTTCTAATACTTCTATAAACTTCAGGTGCGAAAGGTCCGGAGTTCGAGCCCCACTGGAGCCGTTACGATTGTGCCCTTAGGCAAGGCATTTAAATTCCACGTTGCCTCTTCTCTCTCCCTCGTGGCGATGGATTCCATTAGGAATGAGGTCTCGAGAGTGATTTATATAAGTTGAAATAACTTGTTTCGCAATCGAGCTAAAATAAATTTGTATAAACTATAAAAGAAATATACATGTTAGGTATGTATACTTTATACATATTTAATTTAGCTCGATTGCGAAACAAGTTCTTATAACTTATATTAACCACTCTCGATACCTCATTCCTGATGAAATCCATCGCCACAAGGGATAGAGAAGAGGCGTGTGGAATTTAAATGCCTTGCCTAAGGGCACAATCGTAACGGCTCCATCGGGACTCGAACTCCGAGCCTTTCGTACATGAAGCGAACTGGCAACGACTATAGGCATGTATAGGTGATCCAGGTTCACCTGTCTTTGTTACCTATACACATGTATATAGTACACCAGATCGATTAGGCTAAATGATTAGGATCTAACATGAGTGGTGATTTCATAACATATTTTATGAAATGTGTTTTGGAATTTTGCTATGAAGCGAGCCGTTTCGTCACGAGTTTAAGATCCTTACCATAGTAACCATAAATTTGAAATAACATCTTTTCTGATTGCCAATTTGTTTTTGAGCCGTATCACGTTCAGGGGTATCCGTACGCCGTAGTAAATAGGCCCTGGTAATCAATTAAATTCACGCAACTAATCGACACATTATTTTTAATCACGATATGCACGTTGTGTTGATCTAAGCGGTTGGTTTTCAACAAATAAAACAAAACAACGGTGTATGTCGAATGTGTATTGCAAGCTGTTAACGTCATGCCACGACCAATCAGAATCATTCCAGGTGTTATTACACGTGTGGACACATAAGAAAATACAATATTTGTTTTTTTTTAATACAAATTTATTTCAGCTCGATTGCGAAACAAGTTATTTCAACTTATATTAATCACTCTCGAGACCTCATTCTTGATGGAATCCATCGCTACGAGGGAGAGAGAAGAGGCAACGTGGAATTTAAATGCCTTGCCTAAGGGCACACTCGTAACGGCTCCAGCGGGGCTCGAACTCCGGACCTTTCGCACCTGAAGCATATTTGTAATTGTGTATTACCATGGATACAAGAAAAGACATAAAGCAGCATTACATCGTATGAAATAAAAGATATTTGAAAAATTCAATTTTTGCATATGGATAGCAATGCTGCTACACATTCTAACATTATACTTTGTATGTTTATATTCATTTGGTAAACAGTGTTTTTGGCGATAAAACATACTCGAAACCGAAAGTAGGACCGATCGGTCACGCACTTGTTTACAACCGGAACGCATCGTCCGCACTTGTTTACATTCGGAATGCATCGCATTTGTCCCACGTTGTCTTTTTTAATTAGATTACTTGATATGTTGATTCATACCTCTGTTAGCTAAGTCTTTTAGGGAAATTTCTACATCCCCGCTAGGTGTTCGACATTAGAGGAAGATAGATAGATAGTCTTTCATGTTCAAAATATATACGTTGTTTTCTACATCCTCTGTTGTTTCACGCATGCGCACTGTGCGTGTTTAAATTTCGTGTGTTGATAAACAAATTCGCGTATACGACGGTTTAAATTTATTGGAATTATATCGTTTCTGAGCAACTATTTCGATTTTTATAAACACACACATATTAGTATTTATATTTTACCCAAAACATCCTTTATTACGATGTAATGCTGCTTTAAGCTATGTGCCACATATTTAATTAATATATAATGTAAACTAGATGTGTATACATTTAGCATTAACCGACAGATATGTGTCGAGTGGTTACGGTCGCTGACTTGTATACCACTGTAACATATCATCACTGATGGTCACGGGCTCGAGCCCCGCTCAGACCGTGTCTCTTTATATGAAAAAGTTGGCAGTTTCTTACGGAGGTTGGTGCATCCAAGTACTGGTTAACCGCTGGAGCCTGCCCAGGAAAGGTGTTGTTAGGTAAACTGCCCGTCGCTCAAATGGGCAACCGGAGCGACGTTAAATAAACATAACTCTTTCCTTCATAGAGATTTAGGTTAATATACTATTATATCTCAATACAACGACAAACATTTAGCTATCATGCAGTGGATAAGTAGTCGCCATATCTATCCCACATCGATAGCTATTACTGAGACTACATGAGATTCTGGCCTTGTATTATGAACATTGCTTTGGCTACTACATTGTCAATGTATGTCGTATTGGTAATGGCGTCAAGAGGTGCTTCTATGAGGGACTATGGTTAAATTTAAAAAAAGAAAAAAAAGATACGTGTTTTCAATTACAGGCTGTTCAGTATCAATATATGTAATGACCCTTAAAGCGACACTACAATGCAAAAAGCAAAACAAATGTATACGCGTATAAATAGCACTGCTAGTGCAAATCCTTCCGAACACTAACCTTTTTCAGTATACTGTGCTTTTGCGGTCTACATACTCCTAAAAGTGAGAGTATGATTTCATATAGCGGTTAGCCACGTTCCCGAATTGACGTTCGTTTATCATTGGAGTATATATACTAAACATGTGAACCGCGCGATACTATCGTTCCGAAATAATATAAATAAGAATAGTCTTAAAAATAAATATGCATAGGCACAATGTCAGAGAGAACGGTAAATCTGTACAATACATGTTGTTATTCAGGATACACACATTGTATTACTCATGGATGTTGACCATATTAACATTATTTTGTTATGTATACGACGTTTGTTTATTAGTTGAAATACCCAGAATACGTCGCAAATATTTGGAATAAAAATATACCATAATAATAATAGGAAAGTTCATTCTGTAGAAATTTGCTTTTTTCATCGATGTAGTTTCGCTTTAAAAGAACAGGTCAATATGCACTAACTATAATGATTATTATAGCAGCTGTATCAAGTCAGCTGTCTGATACAGCCCACGGTAGGTTATCGATTAAACTAATTCATTATCTAATTTTATTGGGACTATGTGACACGCTGTATACATCCATTCATGTCTTACTGCAATCGTGGACAGGCAGACCGGACACGTAGATTGATTTTATTTGATTAAGTGTCATCATTTTATATCAATAAATAACCAATGGTTTCAATGATGTGCAATGGAAGACATAGAGGATGTGAACATTCGCAATAAAAAATAGTTCCTGTATAAAAAATAGTTCCTGTATAATTTTCATTGTAGTTTCTGTTTGTTGTCAAAATTAAAAACGATTGACAAAGGAAATTCATTACAATATATTACTCTATTATTAAATGTTTATGATTGTCAGACAATAGCTAAAATACGAAACGTACACGCAACCGCGGAGGAATACGAAGCACAAGCAGTGGCAGTGAAAATGCCATCGTCCACTGTTTCAAAACAATGAAACGTAGAATAAAATTATAGTCTTTCGGTGAGAAAACTTCATTCCTTGGAAAGCATAAAGGAGATATCGTATCTGTCAAAGCAATAGACACTAGTGATAATACCGTGCCATATTGTAACAACAAATAACGCAATTACATGTCTTATACTTTGCTATGGTCGCACGGTACTTTGTCTTCAACGAGGTATCACACTGTAAGGAATATGGGAATGTTTTCCATAAAGTATTTATTCATAATAATAATACTGTTCATAGTACTTATCCCCCGCAACTAATAATAGCATTGAATATATATATAACATTGTACAGTATCAAAATATTAATGGTTTGTGCCACAAGTTTTAACAACATTAGAAAACATCCACAACAGAGTCACTTTAAGTGTATTTTTGAAACAAAAAATGCCGAATTTGAAAATTAAAATTAACTAATTCCAAGAAATGACAAAACAAAACATATACGAACACTGATGCTACACACAATTCCACCCGCTGTTCCGCCCCATCTCCCAACACCAAGACAAGAAATCAACACATAATGGACTGTTCATTGAGGAGGTGGATACTGTTCATAGCCAGACCATGACAATGGATCCCGCTGTGGAATGCTGTCACAATATCACATTCATTCAAACATCCGACTATAATGTGCATAGTCAGACAATGGCAATGGATCCCGCTGTGGAATGCTGCCACAATATCACATTCATTCAAGCAATCAACTATAACGTTCATAGCCAGACCATGGCAATGGATCCAGCTGTGGAATGCTGCCACAATATCACATTCATTCAAACATCCGACTATAACGTGCATAGTCAGACCATGGCAATGGATCCAGCTGTGGAATGCTGCCACAATATCACATTCATTCAAGCAAACAACTATAACGTGCATAGCCAGACCACGGCAATGATCCCGCTGTGGAATGCTGCCACAATATCACATTCATTCAAGCAATCGACGATAACGTGCATAGCCAGACCATGGCAATGGACCCCGCTGTGGACTGCTGCCACACTATCACACTCATTCAAACAGTCAAGATACGCTTTTGTTTGTTAATGCGTCAATAAAGGTGAGGAAACAGCATTCAAATCCGCAGACGACACGTATGGTTCCCAGGGTAAGCACACAAGCAGATGATATAAAATATGAAATATATGTGACTGAGATTACAATAGATTTACCAAGACCCAAGACCCAAGTGTCTCAGGTGCAACCCCCTGTTTGACCCTAATAACAGTCCTTCAGATAGGGCTTTAAGCCGAGGTTCTTTACACCGATCACACCACGTAAAAGAACCAGGCGAGACTATTGAATGGATGAGACGCTCATATTGCAACCGGTAGCGCCGATATACATGCGCAAACACACACTTAGAAGTCGGAGGTGTGTTCGTTTCGAACACGTCTTCTCAACATTTTTATGGTTAAACGGTTGTCTATGCACCTTGCGCACCGGTGATTTATGCATGCACGAAGACTTGATCGGTAATATAGCCGACTGCTGTCACAATAAGTAAACAACGTGCAGTAATAGAGACGTTTGTGTTGCGTATAATTGAATAGCCATACATAACTCGTCACTGAACATGATTCTAAGACATTGATACAAGTATTTTGTAGTTCATTAACTTTGCAGAAACGAAAATCTAACATGATTTCTGCCAAAGGCGTATCCAGAAAAGAACTAAGCGGGATGCTAAGTCAGTAGCACCAGTCACGGGCAGCCAAGGTGGCTTGGCCGCCGCAGTTGGCCCATCATCCTAGTGTGGTCAGGGAGAATGCTTCCTCGAAAATATTTGAAAAACTGAATACCAAATTGTACAGTTTCCTGGTACACGTGGTGTACATTAGTGCTGGAGCTATGATTTCATAGGACATTAATGAGATGAACAATTATAACTCTGGAAATTCTCAGAGTTTCAATGTATCTTATTTAATAGTGTTGTCCGATTAGCGCAGTGGCTGTCCGATTAGCGCAGTGGTTAGCGCGCTCGCTTCTCACCACCAATGCAACCCGGGTTTGATCCTCGGACCGGAAAGTATGTGAGATGGTACGGTGGTCGCCATATCGGACATGTGGGTTTTCTCCGGGTACTCCGGTTTCCTCCCACACGAATGACAACATATACGCTTTCATCCGCACCAACGAGAGTGATTAATATAAGTTGTTAGAACTTGCTTCGCAATCATTGTAAAATAAATGAAGTATCTAATTTTGGTATTTCCCCCATAAGCCGAGTGCAAACGGACGTGACATCACTGTACTGTACGGCTTGTGGACCCGAGCAATGAACAATAAACACAATTACGATGTTGGCTTCACGTAAATTTGCATTGTTGTCCATGGAGAATAATGTACCCAGCACCAAAATCGATGCTTATTATAATAAGTATGTAATTGAGCTAATTGCATTAACTGAGCAACATTCGAGCACAATCACAATTATTGTAATATAAGACCCAATTATCGTTCTTATGTGTCAAACCTTTATTTATATTTAGTGTCGCCGCCGATTCATCGTGACGAAATATCCGCCTTCGTGGTCGAGATGTTAGGTCGCTGACTTGTATACCACTGTGGGTTCGAGCGCCCCTCAGACCATGTCTCTTTATATGAAAAAGTTGGCAGTTTCTTACGGAGGTTAGTGCACCAAGTACTGGTTAACGAATGGAGCCTGCCCAGGAAAGGTGTTGTTAGGTAAAGTGCCAGTTGCATAAATGGACAACCGGTAGCGACGTTAAATAAACTTAAATAAAAAAAATGTTCGTTACGAAATGTTCTAGAACTATATTTGCCATTTTAATGTTTTTGCGGTTATTGAGCGATACAGCAGTAGTTGCCCATTCTCTTGTGAAATGCCTGGAGTTCGCGCCGATCAATAGTCGTGTCTGGAGTTCCCGCCGATCAATAGTCGTGCCTGGAGTTCGCGCCGATCAATAGTCGTGTCTGGAGTTCGCGCCGATCAATAGTCGTGTCTGGAGTTCGCGCCGATCAATAGTCGTGTCTGGAGTTCGCGCCGATCAATAGTCGTGTCTGGAGTTCGCGCCGATCAATAGTCGTGTCTGGAGTTCCCGCCGATCAATAGTCGTGTCTGGAGTTCCCGCCGATCAATAGTCGTGTCTGGAGTTCCCGCCGATCTATAGTCGTGTCTGGAGTTCCCGCCGATCTATAGTCGTGTCTGGAGTTCCCGCCGATCTATAGTCGTGTCTGGAGTTCCCGCCGATCAATAGTCGTGTCTGGAGTTCCCGCCGATCTATAGTCGTGTCTGGAGTTCCCGCCGATCAATAGTCGTGTCTGGAGTTCGCGCCGATCTATAGTGGTGTCTGGAGTTCCCGCCGATCTATGGTCGTGTCTGGAGTTCCTGCCGATCTATAGTCGTGTCTGGAGTTTGCGCCGATCAATAGTCGTGTCTGGAGTTCGCGCCGATCTATAGTCGTGTCTGGAGTTCCCGCCGATCTATAGTCGTGTCTGGAGTTCCCGCCGATCTATAGTCGTGTCTGGAGTTCCCGCCTATCTATAGTCGTGTCTGGAGTTCCCGCCGATCTATAGTCGTGCATAGCGCATATAGCTCCACATGAGTTGTGACCTAACGTATAAAACTCCCGTGGAGCTCTATGTGTGCTTGTATAACGCATAGAGCTCCCAATAAGTTGTGATCTAACGCATAGAACTCATGTGGAGCTCTCTGTGTGTTTGTATAACGCATATAGCTCCCAATAACTTGTGATCTAACGCACAGAACTCCCGTAGAGCTCTATGCGTGCTTGTATAACGCATATAGCTCCCAATAACTTGTGATCTAACGCTTAAAACTCTCGGGGAGCTCTATGCGTGTTTGTATAACGCATATAGCTCCCAATAACTTGTGATCTAACGCATTGAACTCCCGTGGAGCTCTATGCGTGCTTGTATAACGCATATAGCTTCCAATAAGTTGTGATCTAACGCATAGAACTCCCGTGGAGCTCTATGTGTGTTTGTATAACGCATAGTATAGTGGAAGTCGTGATAGCGCAGTGGATAGGCGTTCGCTCCAGGTGCGAAAGGTCCGGAGTTCGAGCCCCACTGGAGCCGTTACGATTGTGCCCTTAGGCAAGGCATTTAAATTCCACAATGCCTCTTCTCTCTCCCTCGTGGCGATGGATTCCATCAGGAATGAGGTCTCGAGAGTGATTTATATAAGTTGAAATAACTTGTTTCGCAATCGAGCTAAAATAAATTTGTATAAACTATAACGCATATAGCTCCCAATAACTTGTGATCTAACGCATAGAACTCCCGGGGAGCTCTATGTGTGCTTGCATAACGCATATAACTTCCGTGGAGCCCTATGTGTGCTTGTATAACGCATAGAGCTTCCAATGAGTTGTGATCTAACGCATAGAACTCTCGGGGAACTCTATGCGTGCTTGTATAACGCATATAGCTCCCACTAAGTTGTGATCTAACGCATAGAACTCCCGTGGAGCTCTCTGTGGTGTAACAAAGCATCCCTGTTTCTATTACATGCCCGACAATAGTAGTCCCGTCTGAGCGACTGTTAATATTATTATGGAAAGATTGGTGATCGAACATGCGACCCTTGGATTCGCAGTACGTGTTAACAAAGATGATAACATTTAAAAAAAATAAAGAATATATTCCAAACACTGATATAATTCGCCGGAAACGCAAGATATCGCTACGAGATGTAAACATGTATACAGGATATAGATAAGGTAGCTATATAATGCATGACGTGTTACGAGTTTACAGACATGGAAATGGTAGGAATTGGCGTGAAAGATAGATTCCAAGACGTCTAATTATCAGTTAGCCCTTGCAATAATTACCCGGCTTCATAGCAGATCCCATTCTAGGAATAATTACAGACCTGGCATCTCTACTTAGCCTCTATGGAAATTAGTGTGATTACTTGCCTTATATCATTGCCATGTATTATGTATGGACACGTTATTGATCATATGTACTCTGCCATATTTTCCTGAAACAAAATTCCAAATTGATCATGGTCAAAGTTTATATGATAACAGTCACTTTCCATTACATCTGTCACTACTATTTGTGGAACATCGTCAATAGAGTATTTTAAATATAATTCAATATTATCATGCATTCTCTCAGAACAAACAATACATCATTTATATGAATACGAACACGATTAAGAGTTAAGAGATGGAAGTCGTGAGAGCGCAGTGGTAGTGCGTTCGATTCATGTGCGAAAGGCCCGGAGTTCGAACCCCGTTACGATCGTGCACTTAGGCAAGGCATTTAAATTCCACATTGCCTCTTCATGACTATGGATTCCATCAGGAATGAGGTCTCGAGAGTGATTAATATAAGTTGAAATAACTTGTTTCGCAATCGAGCTAAAACATAAATTTGTATAAACTTAAAAGTTAAGAGATGTCTGCTAACCAAGAGTAAGATTGTGTTAAACGTTACACTATGAGTAAAGAACTGAGTTTGAATATGTGTGTTTTACGTTTATTTATCGTCGCTACCGGTTGCCCATATGAGCGACGCCTCCTGAAGAGATTAGACATTTTAGAATTTTGGAGGATAGTGCAATGATACAGACAGAGTCCCATTCCAGAGTCTCGTCTGGTTCTTTTACGTGCACGGTGTAAAGCACCGACACGAGACCTCTGTTTAAAGTCCCAACTGAAATGACGGGGGATCGAACCTGCGATCCCTGGATTATCAGTCCAGCGTGTTACCACTGGACTATGAGTTTGAATATAATCCCTAAAGCTTAATTGAGGTAGAATGAGAGACATCGGTCAGTTACTGCCCTTGAATACTCCCTAAAATAGGTCATATTAAGTGTTTCCTCTGTTTTTATCGTTGTTTCCTTTGCACAACATGCTCACGTTGTATTCCACTATCGCTTCTTATGAGTTTTAAATGATTATATCTCGACATATCTCATACAGTATATACAATGGGTACTTATTTGTAAAAGAATGTTATCAGTTAATTAACACGATTTGGATAAAATGACAGTTATCACACCGCAACATCTGGTTAGGGAACAACAGTAAAAACAAAGGATTCTAACTAAAAGGACACATTCACAAATTGGAATAAATCAGACTTTATCTGCCAAGGGAGGTAATAGAAAATTAGAGATATCTCTCATTAACATTCTGTTAATTGCATTGAGATAAACTAGCAACCCGTGCATATTCATGTATGACCGCCACGTGACCTGCTTGATACCTCGGATGTAACAGCGCGCGCTTTGGCATTAACAAAAAAACATCAACAACAAAAAACCCAAGCAAAACACAAACTATAATCGTTGCTTGGTATGTACTTTACTTTGTTCACATCTATGTATATACAATATATATATGTATATTGTGTCTATGTATATATTAGTATGCATGGTATGACGTTACTATGTATAGATGTTCACATCTATGTATATATTAGTATGCATGATATGACGTTACTATGTATAGATGTTCACATCTATGTATATATTAGTATGCATGGTATGACGTTACTTTGTATAGATGTTCACATCTATGTATATATTAGTATGCATGGTATGACGTTACTATGTATAGATGTTCACATCTATGTATATATTAGTATGCATGGTATGACGTTACTTTGTATAGATGTTCACATCTATGTATATACAATATATATATGTATATTGTGTCTATGTATATATTAGTATGCATGGTATGACGTTACTTTGTATAGATGTTCACATCTATGTATATACAATATATATATGTATATTGTGTCTATGTATATATTAGTATGCATGGTATGACGTTACTTTGCATAGATGTTCACATCTATGTATATATTAGTATGCATGGTATGACGTTACTATGTATAGATGTTCACATCTATGTATATATTAGTATGCATGGTATGACGTTACTATGTATAGATGTTCACATCTATGTATATATTAGTATACTTGGTATGACGTTACTATGTAAAGATGTTCACATCTATGTATATACAATATATATATGTATATTGTGTCTATGTATATATTAGTATGCATGGTATGACGTTACTATGTATAGATGTTCACATCTATGTATATACAATATATATATGTATATTGTGTCTATGTATATATTAGTATGCATGGTATGACGTTACTATGTATAGATGTTCACATCTATGTATATATTAGTATACTTGGTATGACGTTACTATGTATAGATGTTCACATCTATGTATATATTAGTATGCATGGTATGACGTTACTATGTATAGATGTTCACATCTATGTATATATTAGTATGCATGGTATGACGTTACTATGTATAGATGTTCACATCTATGTATATATTAGTATGCATGGTATGACGTTACTTTGTATAGATGTTCACATCTATGTATATATTAGTATGCATGGTATGACGTTACTATGTATAGATGTTCACATCTATGTATATATTAGTATGCATGGTATGACGTTACTTTGTATAGATGTTCACATCTATGTATATACAATATATATATGTATATTGTGCCTATGTATATATTATTATGCTGTGCAATGTTACGTAATTGGTTTCATATATACAGTTCATGATTGCAATGCCATGTTATTATGCGCTTAAATGATGATGTTACATTGGCGAGCCGCGCTTTAGTTGGAGCTGTAGTTAGATGTAGAATAAAGCTCTCTGTGCACCCTTACCTTGGCAAGCTGCGCTTTAGTTGGAGCTGTAGTTAGATGTAGAATAAAGCTCTCTGTGCACCCTTACCTTGTTTGTTTGTTTCTTTGTTTAAAAATGTTTAAACATGAGAGTATCATCTCGGTTCAGACTCTAGTTAATGGTCATAAGGTTAACTATAATTCGGTCATACACTGAAACAAGGACACACCATATAAGTGTGTGTGTGTGAGTTTGTTTATTATAGTGTCACCCCTATTTAAAGGGCCAGCCATTTCTGACTTATGAGACACCTCTTTTTATGAACATCAGTACTTCCCGAATCCTATGCTTGTATGCTAGGCGCCAGGCTGGTAGACAATCGGTAACCATTATTTAACTAGCTGGCGGTTAACCAACCGGTCATTTCAGAACGAACCCTTGACGAGATTCGAACCATCGACCTCCCTGTTCCGTAGGCGGACGCCTTAACCACTAGGCCACGGAAACTAATAATATCAAATCACAAATAATAACAAAAGTAAGAAGCTGAATTTGTATTTTCCGATATGGATAATTCTCTCCCATATGCCCACACCCTCAGCTGTAGATGGAAACACCCTTCTACCCACTTCCCACTATAATAATTATATTGTTTAAAAGTTTAAAATGTGTTTTATTTTACAACGATTGCGAAACAAACTTTAACAAACTTATATTAATCACTCTCGTTGGCGCAGATGAAAGCGTAAATGTGGTCATTCGTGTGGGAGGAAACCGGAGTACCCGGTGAAAACCCACGTGTCTGATCTGGCGACAATCGTACCATCTCACATACTTCCCGGTTAGAGGATCGAACCTGAGTTGCATTGGTGAGAAGCGAGCGCGCTAACCACTTGATTCTACTGTAGCTACACGGTAAATAAGTTCGAGTGTGTGTTTTACGTTTATTTATCGTCGCTACCGGTTGCCCATATGAGCGACGCCTCCTGAAGATATTAGTCATTTTAGATTGTGGAGGATAGTGCAATGATACAGACAGAGACCCATTCCAGAGTCTCCTCTGGTTCTTTTACGTGTACGGTGTAAAGCACCGACACGATACCTCGGTTTAACGTCCCATCTGATAGACTGTTAATTTTATTAGGGTCAGATGGGGGATCGAACCTGCGGGCACTGGATTACCAGTCCAGCGTGTTACCACTGGACTACAGGTCCGTCTGTAAATAAGTTCGAATCAACTTGCTATAACTCTATACATAAGCATTTCAAGTACAAAGGTACAAGATATATAGGTACAATATCTCTGGCATTATCGGGAACACCCCAATACAGCATGACAGGTAGTATAGATGAATGTTTAAATATATATGCACGTTATCTACCAAATGCATGCACAATTTACACCTGATTTACCCTGGTAGATTGTTTATGTAAACATGATAAGCGTAAATAAAGCGAGTTATGTCCGTGCTTCGTAAGAGGGCGTGGCGTGTACAACAACATAACGAGAACGTGATTCCGGCGAATAAGAAGTAGTATTTTGTTTTTTGTACAAGAACTTCGAAATAGCGTTGCCCTTAGTATGTAATAAAGAGTTTATTTCACGAGAGAACTCACCACGAGGCTCTCAACAGACGGTTCTGTAGTCCAGTGGTTAACAAGTTGGACTCGTAATCCAGGGATTGCAGGTTCGGTCCCCCATCTGAGCCTAATAAAATTAACACTCTTTCAGATTTGACTATAAAACCGAGGTCTTGTGTCGGTGCCTTACACCACACACGTAAACGAACAAGAGGAGACTGTCTGTATCACTATCCTCTATCACTATCCTCCAAAAATCTAAAATGAATAGCCTCTCCAGGAGGCGTCGTTCATATGGGCAACATATATACAAATGATCGCATGTATACACACATAGACGTGCATATTAACCCTTTCAACCCCACAGGCCTCTAAATAGGCTTATGAAAAGTGTAGATCCAGATGAGCCGGCTCGTAACGAGCCGTCTCATCAGGATCTGCACTTTTTTGCCAGTAATAATTATTACTATTTTTAGATAAAATTACCCATTTTGATAAATGAACTGGTCCAAATGTAATTTTTTATTATTAATTTATTGGTCTAAAAATAGCATGCACCAGTCCATGTCAGTTACTTGGGGTTGAATGGGTTAAGTACAATGTACGACGATTTTGAATTATTATAGGCTTATCTTAGCTTAGTATTTCTAAAAGGTCTGCACATTCAGGTAGGACTTTCAGAAAGGAAAACGTTTTTATAAAAGCTACTTAGCTTCCTACTTGATCATTTGATTATGTATTATTGTGTGTTTTACGTTTATTTATCGTCGCTACCGGTTGCCCATATGAGCGACGCCTCCTGAAGATATTAGTCATTTTAGATTGTGGAGGATAGTGCAATGATACAGACAGAGACCCATTCCAGAGTATCCTCTGGTTCTTTTACGTGTACGGTGTAAAGCACCGACACGATACCTCGGTTTAACGTCCCATCTGATAGACTGTTAATTTTATTAGGGTCAGATGGGGGATCGAACCTGCGGGCACTGGATTACCAGTCCAGCGTGTTACCACTGGACTACAGGTCCGTCTGTAAATAAGTTCGAATCAACTTGCTATAACTCTATACATAAGCATTTCAACTACAAAGGTACAATATATATAGGTACAATATCTCTGGCATTATCGGGAACACCCCAATACAGCATGACAGGTAGTATAGATGAATGTTTAAATATATATGCACGTTATCTACCAAATGCATGCACAATTTACACCTGATTTACCCTGGTAGATTGTTTATGTAAACATGATAAGCGTAAATAAAGCGAATTATGTCCGTGCTTCGTAATAGAGCGTGGCGTGTACAACAACATAACGTGAACGTGATTCCCGCGGGGAAAAAAAGATAGTAGTATTTTGTTTTTTGTACAAGAACTTTGAAATAGCGTTGCCCTTAGTATGTAATAAAGAGTTTATTTCACGAGAGAACTCACCACGAGGCTCTCAACAGACGGTTCTGTAGTCCAGTGGTTAACAAGTTGGACTCGTAATCCAGGGATTGCAGGTTCGGTCCCCCATCTGAGCCTAATAAAATTAACACTCTTTCAGATTTGACTATAAAACCGAGGTCTTGTGTCGGTGCCTTACACCACACACGTAAACGAACAAGAGGAGACTGTCTGTATCACTATCCTCTATCACTATCCTCCAAAAATCTAAAATGAATAGCCTCTCCAGGAGGCGTCGTTCATATGGGCAACATATATACAAATGATCGCATGTATACACACATAGACGTGCATATTAACCCTTTCAACCCCACAGGCCTCTAAATAGGCTTATGAAAAGTGTAGATCCAGATGAGCCGGCTCGTAACGAGCCGTCTCATCAGGATCTGCACTTTTTTGCCAGTAATAATTATTACTATTTTTAGATAAAATTACCCATTTTGATAAATGAACTGGTCCAAATGTAATTTTTTATTATTAATTTATTGGTCTAAAAATAGCATGCACCAGTCCATGTCAGTTACTTGGGGTTGAATGGGTTAAGTACAATGTACGACGATTTTGAATTATTATAGGCTTATCTTAGCTTAGTATTTCTAAAAGGTCTGCACATTCAGGTAGGACTTTCAGAAAGGAAAACGTTTTTGTAAAAGCTACTTAGCTTCCTATTTGATCATTTGATTATGTATTATTGTGTGTTTTACGTTTATTTATCGTCGCTACCGGTTGCCCATATGAGCGACGCCTCCTGAAGAGATTAGTTATTTTAGATTTTAGAGGATAGTGCATGATACAGACAGAGACCCATTCCAGAATCTCCTCTGGTTCTTTTACATGCACGGTGTAAAGCACCGACACGAGACCTCGGTTTAACGTCCCATCTGAAAGACTGTTAATATGTATGTCGTTGTATGTTATATGTGATATATGCATTGCAATAAATACAGTTTAAATCAAATTCAGTTATGCTACAACACTACAACACAGAAAAACCGTTATTTACACAGTTTCTAAATCAGCTTTTTTTTACAAAATTAAAAAAAGGCACAAAAATACTGATCTTAAAACTGTTGCTAGGAGACCAATTATCATCGCAGATAATGGTTGCTATGACATGAATAGCACTGCTTTCTTGATATCACGTTAACAAACCATGTGTTGGCAAAATTATACTTATATATAATTAATATTTATTTTAAAAAAATGGAATTGTAAATCAACAATTGCTATCTGTAACCGTCCACATCTTTGAATATATTTTTGCATCAAGTTCTAGATATCTTAGCAAAATATGTACTTACATTTATCAGTTTATCAAATATCCCACGCTAGAATGTACTTCTGTCTGTCAGCCAAACCCGCTCGCAGCGCCAATACAGACACAAATAGCTTATTTTATTTCATATTCCAATAACAAAACGATCACACACTAGTTGTATTACTAAGAACAAGCAGTTTGAAGGATTTCTAAGTTCATTTGTTTTGTAACAAGTAGGAACCGACTCTCACTGGAGGAAATAATGTTCGCTATATTTGTTCCTACCCAAAGTCTTGTATTGTTGGCCGCGGATTCCAATATTTACTCAAGGCTAATGAATAGCATGCATGGAATGATTGATTGCTGATATTTTGTCAAAGAACAGCACTATTAATATATTCTGTGAGAGAAATGAGGCATACAACAACAATAATGAATACCCGCGTATGTACACACTGTGTAATATAGCAAGTTACCATAGCGCTCGATTTAATTAGATACATCACGCTAATGCGTAACCGGTGTATTTGGACTGCAGTAATGTTTTGGGATCCCTTTTTTAATCACCGTCCCCTTGTTAATTGGGGTGACACTTCCGGAAGTATGTTTGTCATTTTATTTTTTGGAAGATTGCAAGATACAGAAGAATCCCAGGAGCATCCTACGTGTATTTACATGCGAGGTGTATAGCACCGATGCGAGACCTCGGTTTATAGTCCCATCTGTAAGATGCGAGACCTCGGTTTATAGTCCCATCTGTAAGAGGCGAGACCTCGGTTTATATAGTCCCATCTGTAAGATGCGAGACCTCGGTTTATAGTCCCATCTGTAAGAGGCGAGACCTCGGTTTATATAGTCCCATCTGTAAGATGCGAGACCTCGGTTTATATAGTCCCATCTGAAAGATTGTTAATATTAATAGGGACATACGTGGGGAGCCTGTCATCCATGTATTCGCAGCTGTTAACATCTGGATAACTGACCCGTCTATTTGTCCTGTGTGTGTGTGTTTTACGTTTATTTATCGTCGCTGCCGGTTGCCCATATGAGCGACGCCTCCTGAAGAGATTTGCATTTTAGATTTTGGATGATAGTGCAATGATACAGACAGAGACTCATTCCAGAATCTCCTCTGGTTCTTTTACGTGTACGATGTAAAGCACCGACACGAGACATCGGATTAAAGTCCCATCTGAAAGACTGTTAATTTTATTATCGTCAGATTGAGTTCAGATTGCGTCCATATCTGTTGACAGAATTAAGTCGAGAATGGAACTATGAAAAGGCGACAGTAACACTCCTGACTGTGTGACTTGAGGTTTAAAACTCGTTTAGCCATCGATGCAATCTGTTCACTAAGTGTTGCATGCTTGCTTCTTCCATTGAACTATCCGAATGAATATATCATGTTCCTCTTTCTGTCATAATTATCTCCTTTCTTCTGAGTCAATCTCTATTTCAACCTTCTCAATGAATTACTATAAGTACTTGTTTCCCCTTAATAATCTTTTTACAGACGTGGTAACACGCTGGACTGGTAATCCAGGGATCGCAGGTTCGATCCCCGTCTGACCCTAATAAAATTAACAGTCTTTCAGATGGGACGTTAAACCGAGGTCTCGTGTCGGCGCTTTACACCGTGCACGTAAAAGAACCAGAGGAGATTCTGGAATGGGTCTCTGTCTGTATCATTGCACTATCCTACAAAATCTAAAATAACTAATCTCTTCAGGAGGCGTCGCTCATATGGGCAACCGGTAGCGACAATAAATAAACGTAAAAACACACACATATAGTCTCTTTATCTTATTGATATTCTACTCTTTTACAGTTCATGATTAAATGTTTACCTACCAGTATTTCAAATGAATAGTTTAGAAAATATTACAACATATCATAATTGCATTAAGTACCTTGCTATAGAAGAAAACCTTTATAAGCTATAGCTTTCGGTTCTAATCCCTTTTCATTCATGTATCTAAATTGTGTGTAAAATGTATATATGTATATTATATTGTTTGAAATAAACTATGTCTAAGTTTAATATTAAAGCAATGGACCAATACAAACGTTTGTAAGACGCATAGTAACATCATTACACATAGCAACGCCATTACACATAGCAACATCATTACACATAGCAACGTCATTACACATAGCAACATCATTACACATAGCAACATCAATACACATAGCAACGTCATTACACATAGCAACGTCATTACACATAGCAACACCAATACACATAGCAACGTCATTACACATAGCAACGCCATTACACATAGCAACATCATTACACATAGCAACGTCATTACACATAGCAACATCATTACACATAGCAACATCAATACACATAGCAACGTCATTACACATAGCAACGTCATTACACATAGCAACATCAATACACATAGCAACATCATTACACATAGCAACGCCATTATGAATATTCATGATAGTAATCTAAACAAAAAATGCAACGTCATACCGTTTATTCTAAAATGCATTATTGGTGGACATTAACCGATAGCAACGACATTATTTCGTTAGAGACGTATGCACTGGTATTAATGTCCTTGGTAACTAGTTTATAGAACGTCTGAGGAAAAAAGATACGAGCTCGTAAGTTGATTGAGTCAATTATATTCAATGCGAATGTAATACATATAATTAAAGCGACATTACATAGCAAAAAGGAAATAAAATGCAGGTTTTCACCTTATAAATGCATTGCTATTACAAATTCTTCCGAATACATTCGAACACTAATATTGAATCAATAAACAGTGTTTTTGTGGATTGAAAGTATGATTTCATATAACGGTCATCCATGCTGCTCCTGAATTGATGTTTGTTTTGTCATCGGAGTTAATACTAAACGCGAGATAATGTCGTTTAGAGATCATTTAACTAAGAATAGTCTACAAATATATAGGCACAAATGTGAGATATAACGGTAAATCTGTACCATAAATCATGTTATTCAGGATACACTAGTTGTATTACGCATGGATGTTTACATTATTTTGCTATGTCAACAAACCGCGTATACGACGTTTGTTTCTTAGTTGAAATACTCAGTATTTGAGGCAAATATTTGGGAAAAAATGATACCATATAATAGTAAAATACATTCTGTAGAAATTTGTGTTTTCACTGATGTAGTGTCGCTTTAAATATCTATTCCACATAACGAAAATGGAATTAGTCTCAAATGTTAGTAGACAATAAGACATATCTAGTATAAAACTGCGAACGTGCGGTTTCCTCAGAATTACTAACATACCCATTATTACATCACATCTGACAGACAACAATTATATGTTGCCATTTCGTAGTGGTAGTAATGGTAAATTGCCTGTTCAATGTATATTGGCGTTTTTGTAATTCTACCTAATTGGTCTTGTATTTGACACATAGATTAATATTTCCAGACTTTTTAGAAATTGGATAACATATATTAGCGGCCAAAGATTTATGTATATTAATAATAAAATCGGGGAAATAAGCCTTCGTTTTCTGCATATAGGAGATACTACTACATATATTGTATTATTTAAGTTCATAAAGGCCCGCCCACAAGGTATGTCCGCCCCGCTGTAGGTTCGAATCACACTTGGAGGAAGCTATCCATCTGGCTTGCGGTAGGTCGGTGGTTCTACCCTGATCCCGCCCGTGCATGTACTACTATTCGCAGGGGCATCTGGCATCTGGGATCTTGCTCCACCAATAACAGGTGGAGAGTCGGCGTATGACTTACGTTGTTGGTGTGCCTTTAAACCCGAAAACAAACAAGACTGTCAGCCATAAGGTCTAACGATTCAACTAATGAGAGACATTATTGGTTTTTCTATTACCCCCTTGATGGATAAAGTCAGATTTATCCCGAAATGTATATTGGTCCTTTTAGTTGGAATCCTTTGGTTTTACTGATGTCGTCTAAACAGATGTTGCGTTACGATAAATGTAATTTTATCAAAATCGTGTCAATTAATTGAACCCATTTTTACAGTAAGGTATCCATTGGACACGTTAAAGGATATCTGTTGAGATTTAATAATTTCATAATTATAAGACGAGAATACGGATAAGAATGGAAAACATGTGGTGCAAAAGAAGATGATGTTAATATGGATATACACGTTCAAATCTTCACTAATTGTAATACCTAGGTATTTAGAGGCATGGCTTGTCTTTAGTACCATGTTATGGAGTGCGTAATGGAAAATTAGCGGTTTTCGTTTTGATAAGCTTAACTTCACAACTATGCTTTCTGAAACCGTGCTGGAATTGGCTTGGGAGGTCATTATTGCCGAAATGGGTCATGCTGTTGGAGACCAACATAATATTATGCTCCAATAGTTTGGAAGCAATAAAGGTGAGAGCAATTGGCCTGTAGTTACTGGCCTTGGATGTTGGGCCTATATTATAGACATGTTCAACAACTGCACTTCTCCAATCTGATGGAACACTGCCTGAGTCTAAGGATAATTTAAAGATTATGGTGGGGATGGAGGCAATCTCGTGGTATAGCTCTTTAAGGATTTTAGGAGAAATGTATGTCCTCTGGACATGAGACTTTATTTGTTAATAACCTTCGACTGATATTGAGATCATTGGCATATTGGATGCTCAGTCTTTTTTGCAGAACTGCTTCAAGCTGAATGATTGGGGTTTGGAGAAAACTGATTCAAATTATTTATTCAAGATGTTTGCTTTGGTAACAGGGTCAGTGTAAGTGAGGCCCTTGTTCTTTATGTGTATTACACCACAGTTTTCAATCTCCTTTATGTTTTACAAATGAGTAGATTTTTTTAAATTGTTGGCTGGTTGTGAATCGCCCATGCATATGACGGATTACATATATGACCAACATGCTGTTCCTATGCTTGTGAGGTTTGAACTGTTTAACGTTATGGGTGGGTTTTCTGTTGTGAGCTTGGAATACATTTTGTCACGTTTGCGAACATGTCTCAGAATTTGGGGTATTAACCATTGTAAATCGCATGTGATTTGGACATTTTTGTTGGAATATGTAGAGTACATTCCAAGCTATGTTTGGGTCGGAGTGGCCAGCGTTGGAAAACACAATTCCAAACTCAGCTATGCCCCTTTTAAAATTGATCCGGTTGGCTTTGCTAAACCTTTTAATAAACCTTGTTTGCTTGAGGGGTCGGCCGATTTTAATATGTAATTTATGATGCACAATTGCATGATCAGATGATCTTAAACATGGGAGGGTCTTTGGTGTTGTGCACTAATGAAGGAGTGGTCAGACATAGATCTAAAATACTCTCAGTCAGTTCTGGTAGGGATATTAACCATTTATTGGAGATTATAGAAGTTTAGTCTATCCAAGTCTTCATATATTTCCTTGAACTTGCACTTAGATGTCATGGCTTCGGATGTCCAATCTATGTCCGGTAGATTGAAATCACCGAGTAACCATATGGTGCTATTTTGGGGCACCTTTGACAGAGATGATCATAACTCTGTTAGGGAATCTACATCATTTTCGTTGGGTTTATAGAAGGTACCAATGAATTTAAATATCCTGGGCCACTTTTAGTGGGAATTTTGGACCAGGATATGTTACAGTTGGTTTTCAGGTCGGATTGCTCGTGACAGGTGAGATTTCTAGAGATGGCCTGGTAGATTAGACTATCAGGGAATATCTCTGAGGTGTGCATTTCAATTTCTGGTTTCAGCCATGTTTCAGTACAATATATGATATCTAGTTTGACATGTTGGATTACTTGTTGAAGTTCCGGGATTTTATTTTTAATAGACCTAGAGTTGATGTTGACAATAGTGATTCTCTCGTTCGTGGTTAGTTTAACGGGTGTTTGGATGGTGACCTTAGTTGTGTTCATGTTTTGTGTGGCAGTAGCTTGGGGGAGGGTAATTTCCATGTGTTTGAGATCGACCTGGTGGATTGATGTGAATGTTGATTCGCATCAGTTGAGGGTACGCTTATTTCTAGTCGAGTAAATAATTATGTTGGTGACAGTAAAGGAGTCAAGCGATTCAAGTAGGAATGAGGAATAGTTTGCTTGGCCGCAATGGAGACATTGCCAAACAAACCGTGAGACTGAAAGGCAATCGTATGTGGAGACGCCGATACCGTGACAATCTGTGTGGAAGCATTGGTCACAAGCGTCACACAGTATGCCCTTCTGGTTCCAGGGCATTTCTTGATCACATGCCCACACGTGTATAGTATGCCGGAAGAGCTTGGACCAGGGTTTAATTCTGGACAATTCAGTCAGGACATTGGTAGAGTAGTAATACAAGGGAGGTTTTACCTGAGACAGGTGTATACCTGATTCCGTTGCATCTGACTGCAATGGTGTCAGTGGCATTCTTAGTTTGGAATTTGTATGATATGTTATTCATTTTAATAATGCTCACCTTATGGCGTGCCAGGCATGGTTCTATTAACCTGTAGCCAAGAAATATTGAAAAAAGTACGATGGAGGTTAGTAAGAACCTCATATTTGAAATGGCGAAAAGATGACCTAATAATAACGAACGGGAAGTGAAACTGGCAAGTGGTTCAGTCGTACGACAGGTATTCTTGTATATCAAATGGCAAGGGCTTGTAGAGTCTAGGGGTCTTTGAAAACGTTTCAACCTTGAACGGAAGTAAATAACAAAAAAAATGGCGGAACCGGAAGTTCTACTTAAATTCAGCAACCCTCGCGAAAAATAATAATTTACCAAAAGAGAACAAGAATCTGCAAGTTGTTACTTTAGCGGTTAGAGTGAGCTATATTCTTACACCAAGAGAAATGTGACTCAGAACCTATAAAGACGAGTAATTGTTGGAAGTAGCTAACGGAAATAAAAGGTGGGTGACTGTCCCGACGCATGCGCAGAGTGACTGTCCCGACGCATGCGCAGATTCATGTATGGTATAACAACTCATACCATATCTAATGAGATATGGCACACTACTTTTTGAAATACTTTTGTTCAATTTGATGTTTTGAATTATTCAACGTTCTCTGAATACAAGTCCATATTACTATTGATTATATTAATTTTCACAATATAATGAAATAATGACAAGTATCTCTCTCGTCTATTGATATTTTGCAGCATGTGGCTTTGTTGAATTGGATTGTTAAACGAAATGTTATGTTCCTCGATGAAAAATAATAATAATAATAAATTTAATGACTAATGTTAAAAAAAAATCATGATAAATGTCGAATATTTGTTCATGCTAGTCATGATAAATGTCGAATATTTGTTCATGCTAGTCATGATAAATGTCGAATGTTTGTTCATGCTAGTCATGATAAATGTCGAATGTTTGTCCATGCTACTCATGATAAATGTCGAATGTTTGTTCATGCTAGTCATGATAAATGTCGAATGTTTGTCCATGCTAGTCATGATAAATGTCGAATGTTTGTTCATGCTAGTCATGATAAATGTCGAATGTTTGTTCATGCTAGTCATGATAAATGTCGAATGTTTGTTCATGCTAGTCATGATAAATGTCGAATGTTTGTCCATGCTAGTCATGATAAATGTCGAATGTTTGTTCATGCTACTCATGATAAATGTCGAATGTTTGTTCATGCTAGATACATGTCGAATGTTTGTTCATGCTAGATAAATGTCGAATGTTTGTCCATGCTAGTCATGATAAATGTCGAATGTGTGTTCATGCTAGTCATGATAAATGTCGAATGTTTGTTCATGCTAGTCATGATAAATGTCGAATGTTTGTCCATGCTAGTCATGATAAATGTCGAATGTTTGTTCATGCTAGTCATGATAAATGTCGAATGTTTGTCCATGCTAGTCATGATAAATGTCGAATGTTTGTCCATGCTAGTCATGATAAATGTCGAATGTGTGTCCATGCTAGTCATGATAAATGTCGAATGTTTGTCCATGCTAGTCATGATAAATGTCGAATGTTTGTTCATGCTACTCATGATAAATGTCGAATGTTTGTTCATGCTAGATAAATGTCGAATGTTTGTTCATGCTAGTCATGATAAATGTCGAATGTTTGTTCATGCTAGTCATGATAAATGTCGAATGTTTGTTCATGCTAGATAAATGTCGAATGTTTGTTCATGCTAGTCATGATAAATGTCGAATGTTTGTTCATGCTAGATAATTCGAATGTTTGTTCATGCTAATAAATGTCGAATGTTTGTCATGTGATAAATGTCGAATGTTTGTTCATGCTAGTCATGATAAATGTCGAATGTTTGTTCATGCTAGTCATGATAAATGTCGAATGTTTGTTCATGCTAGTCATGATAAATGTCGAATGTTTGTTCATGCTAGTCATGATAAATGTCGAATGTTTGTTCATGCTAGTCATGAAAATGTCGAATGTTTGTTGTGTTGTAAATGTCGAATGTTTGTTCATGCTAGATAAATGTCGAATGTTTGTTCATGCTAGTCATGATAAATGTCGAATGTTTTTGTGTGTTTGTTTGTGTTGTGTGTTTGTTGTGTTTGTGTTTGTTTGTGTTGTGTGTTGTTTGTGTTGTGTGTTGTTTGTGTCATGATAAATGTCGAATGTTTGTTCATGCTAGATAAATGTCGAATGTTTGTTCATGCTAGATAAATGTCGAATGTTTGTTCATGCTAGTTGATAAATGTCGAATGTTTGTTCATGCTAGTCATGATAAATGTCGAATGTTTGTCCATGCTATATGATAAATGTCGAATGTTTGTTCATGCTAGATAAATGTCGAATGTTTGTCATGCTAGATAAATGTCGAATGTTTGTTCATGCTAGATAAATGTCGAATGTTTGTTCATGCTACTCATGATAAATGTCGAATGTTTGTTCATGCTAGATAATGTCGAATGTTTGTTCATGCTAGTCATGATAAATGTCGAATGTTTGTTCATGCTAGTCATGATAAATGTCGAATGTTTGTTCATGCTAGTCATGATAAATGTCGAATGTTTGTTCATGCTAGTCATGATAAATGTCGAATGTTTGTTCATGCTAGTCATGATGAATGTCGAATGTTTGTTCATGCTAGTCATGATAAATGTCGAATGTTTGTTCATGCTAGTCATGATAAATTCGAATGTTTGTTCATGCTAGTCATGATAAATGTCGAATGTTTGTCCATGCTAGATAAATGTCGAATGTTTGTTCATGCTAGTCATGATAAATGTCGAATGTTTGGTCATGCTAGTCATGATAAATGTCGAATGTTTGTTCATGCTAGTCATGATAAATGTCGAATGTTTGTTCATGCTAGTCATGATAAATGTCGAATGTTTGTTCATGCTAGTCATGACAAATGTCGAATGTTTGATCATGCTAGTCATGATAAATGTCGAATGTTTGTTCATGCTACTCATGATAAATGTCGAATGTTTGTTCATGCTAGTCATGATAAATGTCGAATGTTTTTTCATGCTACTCATGATAAATGTCGAATGTTTGTGCATGCTAGTCATGATAAATGTCGACTATTTGTTCATGCTAGTCATGCTAAATGTCGACTATTTGTTCATGCTAGTCATGATAAATGTCCAATGTTTGTTCATGCTAGTCATGATAAATAGTACGCATCTACATCCAATAAATACATACATTCATAAGAAACGGTCAATTAATAAAAACACATGTATTCATGATACATACATTCTCATCTAAATATCAATACAAAATATGGCCCCAGCACCCCAGATACCCATTAAGGTGAAACCATAATGCAAACAGTTATGTATCTTTGAACTGTGCTACATATAGAGTCGTGGTGTTTATGGGGAGAGAAATATGAAACATATATTTTTATTAATTAGATAATTAGCAAGTTTCGGTATATATAATGCATCCCCCTAGGATATCAGCTGTTTTGAGAAATGTATGTCTCAGAAAACCCAACACGATTAGGAATAAATTCACATTATCTTGTTAGCCAAATAG
The DNA here is from genome assembly GCA_014843695.1 of Archivesica marissinica. Classification (NCBI taxonomy): domain Eukaryota; kingdom Metazoa; phylum Mollusca; class Bivalvia; order Venerida; family Vesicomyidae; genus Archivesica; species Archivesica marissinica. Next base: position 42,974,608 of record CM026389.1, read on the forward strand.
AGTCCAGTCCGTCTCTTATGCCTCCAATAAATGAGTTTTCGTAGTGAAACATGCACGCAGAGTTTTAAAACAATAATACATTACATCTCATTTCACTGTTTTAAAGTATTGTTCAATAGCCGCGGCCATTTTAAAATACCATCATTTACATCATTTAGGTGTTTATTTCTGTTGCTTAATGAATATGAATATTGTAAAATATTTCGCCGATGTAACTGTTCTGATAATGTATATGTAACATGTTTGTAATACTATGCTCTTCAATATTGGAGGATAATATTGGAGGATAATATTGGAGGATAAAAAAAAGGAATCAATATCATAATCAATATGATGATGTTTCAATTGATTTATCCTCGCCACCGGCGAACCATGTGGGCGAGCGTTCCAAGATGATTAGTAGTACGTGCCTTGCACCGTCGATTATTCGTGTTGATATGTAGATTTTGCTGGTTGATGTCTTGTAGTGTTTTTGTTGTGTCCGATGATGGCGTGATGAAAGATGACATGGTGAGGCGGCTTCTTCCTTTCAGGAAATATCATAAAATATAAATAATTAATACAACGTCAGAACAGCGATGCGGTGGTGTATTGTGTCCTTCGACAAGGTATTTAAATTCACACTCCCTCTTCTCTCTCCCTCGTGGTCGGCGTAATTAAGCTATACTGAAATCATATTCCAGAATAAGAAAGTCATTTGACAGCATTACTTCTAAATCGAGCGGAATTGCGTCTGGATTTTGTGAAAAGCTCTTCAAAAAGGAGGACATGACAGCCTGCTCCGCCCACAACACCGAACATCAAAATGACGGCGGCCATAACAATACAACGACTCTGTAGTATATTGTATTACCTTTTTACTCTGGCAACCTGTATATAGTGGTATATTTCTGCCCAATGTACACATAGCCCTAGTGTATACGTTCTCTAATACGTGACTGTAGTGTATACGTTCTCTAATACGTGACTGTAGTGTATACGTTCTCTAATACGTGACTGTAGTGTATACGTTCTCTAATACGTGACTGTAGCAAAATAACAATTGCCTATTCTGCTGGAAATCCGGAAGCGAAAACATTAATTCTAAGAAGAGAAATGTTTAAATCAAACAACCAGAATTACTTCCGAAATTAGAATAGTTTAATCGCACCGAGCTATAGACCAGACTAATGTTCTTGTATCAGCACTAATTAAAACGCTTGATATATTGTATTATTTCATAGAGCGCCTGTAAACTGCGATCAATCGGAAGTCATGAACAAGTCCAAGCGGTGAGATCGTGTAATTTATATCAACTGTGAGAAGTGATCAGTCAATGAAACATTATTTGCTAATATATAGTGTACATTTGGATAATTGATTTGTCAGTATTATGTTCTTTTTCATGTATATATTGTGTACACATGTCACGTACATGCTATCTATATGCGTTCACCGTAATAATAATAATAATAATAATAATAATAATAATAACAAAAAAGTGCGTATGAACGTATATTCCTGTTGATAATAACTGGCGGAACTTACATTGCCTCGATTACGAGGTAAGCAGCATATTGCACCACGGCGGAGCTTCCACATCACGAAGGTTCCAATGTAGCCTGTAAATGTAATCTGTTTTGCATTGATAAGCAACATCCCAGTGATTTCCCAATCGTACATTGTTCGGATCGTTTCCTGTGTGCAGCTTATTGGATTATGTCGATGACCGGGAACGTAAACGCTATTTCATCTAGTTTAGGAGCGTTTTGTTTGTTTGTTGACCTTACAGTCGCACAGACAGTTTATGTCCTATGGCGACTTTGGTTGCTATTGGTGGAAGGAGCTACCTGGAGCAGTAATTTGGATACCCTGATAGAGCCACCGACCTTCCGTAAGCCATGTGGATATCTTTCTCGCATGATAGAATCCGACACCCCAAATGAGATTGGAACTTACAGCGGTGATGGGCAATCGGTTTGAAGGGAACAACTGTACCTATTCGGCCATGGATGCCACAATTCCGGACTGATTTGCGCGCAAATCTTAGCATCTTGCATAAGAACACCGCCACCGTGGTTCTGGAGGGTTTCAAACTCACTACCGGTTCCGAATGGGTCACTGTATCCATTACAACAAGAATGCTTCACTCGGATACACTGATACTGGTAGGAATGGTCTGCTATATATAAATGCTACATGATGGTTGCTCAGTCTGTTTATTATCAAATCTTTGAAGACACTTAACTTTACAACGATATATCAATTACTTGCCAATTACGTCCATCAGTCACAATACGCACGCAGTTGATTGGTCAGCAGTTCATGCGCGGGTCACACTGTATCCGCTTAATGGCGGCATATTACTTGCAAATGCAATTATACTTAATACATTTTATCATGCTTAAGTTGATCAACAAACGGTTCACTAGTAACTCTTGTATTACGTATACCCCTGCACAATTCTAATACCAGACATATAGGTTCGTACATGAGTGGCTGCTGGTCAGAACAGTGTTTTCCCAATCAGATGGGAAACGGAGGAATGCGAACTACGGCAAATATCTGCCATTCTCAATCGCAACTATAAAATCGTGTTATTGCCTGCCCTCATAGTAACAGACGAATATGTAGTGCAGTAGTAACACGCTGGACTTGTAATCCAGGGATCGCATGTTCGATCCCCATCTGACCCCTAATAAAATTAACAGACTTTCAGATGGGACTTTAATCTGAGGTCTCGTGTCGGTGCTTTACACCGTGCATGTAAAAGAACCAGAGGAGACTCTGGAATGGGTCTATGTCTGGATCACTGCACTATCCACCAAAAATCGAAAATGCGTAATCTCTTCAGGAGGCGTCGTTCATATGGGCAACCTGTAGCGACGATAAATAACGTAAAACATAAACACACCCTCATAGTACCAACTCTCAATTGATTTGACGAATGATTTGATTTCAGACGAAATTTGTATTTGTATTGAAATGAGGAAGCCAAGTCTCGACTTTTGACGTATCAGTCGAATTGTGGTACATAAACAATCCGAAGGAATATTTCAAGGGCATCAGTTTATTTAGCAATGTCTTAATGTATGCTTAATCTTGCTAAATAAAATAAATTAAACAAACTAAACATAACCACAATATTATTAAGAGTGTATTAAACAGTTAGTGGAAGTCGTGATAGCGCAGTGGTAGCGCATTCGCTTCATGTGCGAACGGCCCGGAGTTCGAGCCCCACTGGAGCCGTTACGATTGTGACCTTAGGCAAGGCATTTAAATTCCACATTGCCGCTTCTTTCTCCTTCATGGCGATGGATTCCATCAGGAATGAGGTCTCGAGAGTGATTAATATAAGTTGAAAGAACTTGTTTCGCAATCGAGTTAAAATACATTTGTATAAACTAACAGTTAAGGAACACCTCACAAATATATTCATGATTCACATAATAAAATCGGCAATGACAGTTTAAGTTACTCTATTTTATTTGTTTATTTTTTATAAATTAGTCTTTTTTCCCTGATCCTTTAACCCTTTCCTTCATAGAGATTGTCAATGCATGTCATATTGGTAATGGCGTAACGAGGTGCTTCTATGAGGGAAAGGGTTAAGTGAATTTTTATTTACATTCTAGTGTGCGTAGCATACTCTGTACTCTTTTCAGGAAAGAAACCCAGTCATTTAATTTAATCAAACGTTAGCTTGACTATCTGGTGCTGGCCGTTGTCTAATGTTATTAAAACTTGTGGCCCAAACCATTTGTATTGTCATGCTATGTATTGTATCTTTATGTGCATGACATATATACTATTGATTTGCAATAAAATATGATTAAATAAAATGTTACTCTACCTGGCTCGCAACATCACTCACCGGTGTATATGTAGACGGTTAGTTAAGTAATTCGATTAATTATAGCACAACTTCTAAACATTTCGGTCATAAATAGAGTACTGCTGTATTATCAATGTGAGTCAGTATGTCGAGTTCCACACGAATGACCACATATACGCTTTCATCCGCACCAACGAGAGTGATTAATATTAAGTTGTTTGAACTTGCTTCGCAATCGTTGTAAAATAAATAAAGCTTAAAAACACTGGTATATAAACTTAAAGCACATGACACTACATCCCAAATGAGGTTAATATGTCAATTAAAATGAACAACATTGAATATTTCCATTATCACACTACTATGGTCGGCTAATAACAATTAAGGTTTCTATGTATCCCAGTTCGCTGTAGAGATATGGTACGTTTTCACTGCATATTTTCAAGATTATGGTCTACATGCATAACATTCTGATCCCAGAATTGTTAATCGATCAGACGGATTTCCCCCACAAAAATAGGGCAACAAACCATGTTGCATGCTTGTAATTCTACTTATTGAATGGCTATGTACGGTGTTAATTTGATATGTTTTTATGTTTACTGTAATGTGCATAGATGAGACTAAAATAAAGATAAACACTACATGTCTGGACAGAAACGTGGCTACTGAGAACTGTAATAAATCCAAGTCTTGAGCCGTAGAATATCTCCATCAACTGGAAAGCTAATGTGCTTATCAGGTGATCCCCGTTGATGATGGGCCTTAATGACCCTTAATCTGTTAACAAAAAACTGAATACTTAGGCACCTGGTCAAATTTGTCACGATGCTAACGCCAACACGTTTGGATTGCCTATTATATATTTTGATTTGAGCGGCACTCCACCATCACGAATCACCACATAACAAGTAGTTACATATACTCGCTAAAATAATAAAGTATTTTATACACATTTGCCCATTTAATTTGAAAAACCCATCTTGCCATTCATCAGAAACTCACCCTCTGGTCTTTAGCAGCACGTTTTATGATGATATCTTGCCCATATTTTAAGATGAATCTTCTGTATATCCTTCGCTAGTCCAGTGGTTACACGTTGGACTGGTAATCCAGGGTAGCAAGTTCGATTACCCGTCTGACCCAAATACAGACTTTCCTATGGGACTTTAAACATAGGTCTTGTGTCGGTGCTTTACACCGTACACGTAAAAGAACCAGAGGAGACTCTGGAATAGGTCTATGTCTGTATTGTTGCACTATTCTCCAAAAATCTAAAATGACTAATCTCTTCAGGAGGCTTCGCTCATATGGACAACTGGTAGTGACAATAAATAAACGTGAAACACATATCACTCGCGCCTAAGTCCATTTATGCCTTGTGATTTTAAACAAAATCTGGCAAAATGCTGACACATCAATGTGAACCATTTTGCTGTGGCGGAATAGTACCCATCTTTGCTTTGTCATGCTTTGAATATGCTCTGAAAAAGTTTTCAATATTGTCAGTAGAATATTTTAGTTTAATATGTTGTTACATGTACGTCATTTAATAAATAAAATGACATATGCACAAACTGCGCACTTCTCTGTTATTCCTTACAAAGCAAATGAGCCTGCCAAATTATCAGTCGGATTTACATGGCATTGGTTGACATTTTGGGTTAGCATGGTCTGATTAAAATTATAATGATATTTATCCCTCGCGAATAGAGGCATCGTGAATCCACCGGGAACCAGTCAGTGTATGGACTACTGCTCGGATGGTCATCTAGCGAATAGAGGCATCGTGAATCCACCGGGAACCAGAGCGTGTACGGACTACTGCTCGGATGGGCATCTAGCGAATAGAGGCATCGTGAATCCACCGGGAACCTGTCCGTGTACGGACTACTGCTCGGATGGGCATCTAGCGAATAGAGGCATCGTGAATCCACCGGGAACCAGTCAGTGTATGAAATACTGCTCGGATGGGCATCTAGCGAATAGAGGCATCGTGAATCCACCGGGAACCAGTCAGTGTATGAAATACTGCTCGGATGGGCATCGAGGGTCTTCCTACACAAATATTAGCTGAGAAGTCGACGTATGACCTAAGCTGCTTGTGCTACTTCAAGCCTCAAAGTCGAACACATCTGATATGCTGATCGTTGTAATATGCGGCAAATTGATAAAGAAGAAGTATAGATGTATATTTACCCCATCTGCTTCTCTGTATTTCATGTTCATGCAATTTTAATTTGTAAATAAATCAAGACGTTCATCATGTGATATAATTAACAATAACACTAGTTATTGAATAATAACCGAGCTTTTACTGCTCCCTGGTGTATTCCGCTATCAATATTTAATTAGAATCGCCAACATGGGAACACTTTCGGATGTAGCGTAAATCTGCACCGAGCAGTATATCATTCTCAATTAATTTTACATTACATTCTCTTGAGAACTGAAGCTAAACTATGTGTCCTGTCCACACAAAAAGTAACAATAATTTTGCTAAAAAACTACGAATCCATTTCCAACTTACACTCTCTAGATGCTCTGTCAGCTATGCCCCACCGGTAGACTGAGATACAGTCATAGCTATATATTCGACTGGGTTCACTATTTTACTTCTGACAGACGGATCTGTAGTCCAGTGGTAACACACTGGAGTGGTAATCCAGGGATCGCAGGTTCGATCCCCCGTCTGACCCTAATACAATTAACAGTCTTTCAGATGGGACGTTAAATCGAGATCTCGTGTCGGTGCTTTACACCGTGTACGAAAAAGAACCAGCGGAGACTCTGGAATGTGTCTCTGTCTGTATCATTGCACTATCCTCAAACAATCTAAAATGATTAATCTCTTCAGGAGGCGTCGCTCATATGGGCAGCCGGTAGCGATGATAAATAAACGTAAAACACAACACAAATACTTCTGGCAAATATGACCAGAAACACAATACGTATGCTCTGATAATTACGTGCTTGAATATTGTTTAAGGTTGATATGGGGTGGTTCCCTTACCACTATTTCACCAATTGCGGGATAAATAGGTAATTGCGGGGCGGGCCGGGGCAGGACAGGACAGCTATTCTGAACATATATGTATTACCAAAATCCAGATGTAGACATGCAGGCATTTAGATTATGGTATGATATAGCTGTTTAGAATAGCACAATAATGAAAGGAATAACATTTCTTTGAACTCAATTGTATGATAGTTGTAAGTATATTTCAAGAACATGAATGGAGTTTGTCGTGTATATTTTACACATATATTTGAACTTGTAAAGTTCCATGTCACTGCTTGTTTTTACTTAATTGCTACAAACATGTATACTGTTTTATGCAATATTGTTTTGTAAATATATGTATATGATTTATATATGACGATGACCCAACAGTGTTTCATATTATAAGTATATAAATCGTAGTTTTGCATGACAGAACTATCTTTGATCTACTGATTACGTAAACAAAATCTCGGACACGAACCTTTCATTTTAAAGCAATATTGGTGTGTTAATTTTAGGACTCGTTGATTGAAAGTGGTGATCAGCAGAAGTGGATTTCATTTCCTGCATTAGCACTCACATTATACCGACTAGACAATTAACGAATCGGCACATCAAAGGATAGCGACAATTAATACAGCCTTTTAGTAATACAGGTGCGCTGTACATACACTGTGAGTGCATTTGATTTGCCTCAATAGTTGTGTTATTCGATATTACGTCAATACAAGTACTGTCACGTTCACTTAGCACTTCATATGGTACTTTCCGTTGATTCTTTTCACATCTTAAACTCGTTGGTGCTTGATTAATCACAGATTGCATCCACTAAAATATGGCCTGGTCCCTTTGGGCTGAGTGCATTTCTTATCCAATGTCAACATGAAATTTGTTAAGAGGGTCATAAAATATGCATTGATCAATGTATTCACATATGAACATTAACATATAGAATAAAGAGCACATTTTTGTTTAGTTTATACTAATTTATTTTAGCTCGATTGCGAAACAAGTTCTTTCAACTTATATTAATCACTCTCGAGACCTCATTCCTGATGGAATCCATCACCACGAGGGAGAGAGAAGAGGCAACGTGGAATAAATGCCTTGCCTAAGGACACAATCTTAACGGCTTCAGCGGGGCTCGAACTCCGGTCCTTTTTGTTTGTTGTTGGGGCTTTGAAGTCGCACCAACAGCTTAGGTCATATCTCCAACTGTTTAAGCTTTATTTATTTTTACAACGATTGCGAAGCAAGTTTTAACAACTTATATTAATTACTCTCGTTGGCGCGGATGAAGGCGTATATGTGGTCATTCCTGTGGGAGGAAACCGGAGTACCCGGAGAAAACCTACCTGTCCGATCTGGCGACCACCGTACCATCGCACATACTTCCCGGTCCGAGGATCGAACCCGGGTGGCATTGATGAGAAGCGAGCGCACTAACCACTGCTATTGGTGGAGGAAGATCCCGGGTGCTCCTCGGAGCAGTATTTCAGACACATACGGACACCCGGGTACAATCACCGACCTACCGCACGCCAGCTGTATAGCTTCCTCAAATGAAAGAACACCAGAAGTGGGATTTGAACCTACAGCAGTATCGTTATCATTATTATTGTTATCATTATTATCGTTATCATTATTATTATCATTATTATCGTTATCATTATTATCGTTATCATTATTATTTCATTATTATCGTTATCATTATTATCATTATTATCGTTATCATTATCATTATCATTATTATCGTTATCATTATTATCATTATAATTATCATTATCATTATTATCGCTATCATTATTATCGTTATCATTATTATCATTATCATTATCATCATTATCGTTATCATTATTATCATTATCATCATTATCGTTATCATTATTATCATTATCATCATTATCATTATTATCATTATCATTATCATCATTATCGTTATCATTATTATCATTATCATTATCATTATCATTATTATCGTTATCATTATTATCATTATCATTATCATCATTATCGTTATCATTATTATCATTATCATTATCATCATTATCGTTATCATTATTATCATTATCATCATTATCGTTATCATTATTATCATTATCATCATTATCATTATTATCATTATCATTATCATCATTATCGTTATCATTATTATCATTATCATTATCATTATCATTATTATCGTTATCATTATTATCATTATCATTATCATCATTATCGTTATCATTATTATCATTATCATTATCATCATTATCGTTATCATTATTATCATTATCATTTCATTATCGTTATCATTATTATCATTATCATCATTATCGTTATCATTATTATCATTATCATCATTATCATTATTATCATTATCATTATCATCATTATCGTTATCATTATTATCATTATAATTATCATTATCATTATTATCATTATCATTATTATCGCTATCATTATCATCATTATCATTATTATTATTATTATCATCATCATTATTATTATTATTATTATAGTAATACTTTTGTATACTTCAGTGAATACAATTGTACTATAACAACTATTTTGGAAATTGTAACAACGAGTTAGGACAGGAGTATATCTTGAAGCATCAAGTAGGCAAACTATCCATACGTCATAAATGTAATTCTATGAAAACAAATGTAATATTCTCATAACACGACAATTGCCACTCGATCTCTGTCTCATTTACTTGAATTAATACACTTCACCACACACATATGACGTTTTACGTTGCTTATATTCCTACCACATGGGACGCCTTGTATTTCTTGTCGTTTTTAGTGAAACACATTTTAGTTGTTTTTATTTAAGTTTATTTAACGTCGCTACATGTTGCACATTTGAGCGGCGGGCAGTTTACCTAACAACACCGTTCCTGGACAGGCTCCAGCAGTTAAAGGCCTGCAGTTTGACCCCGTCCAATTGTAAAGATTTATACTTTACTACCTGTTCCATGTGATTAGTGGCTTGTATCAACAATGTAGCAGTACATTCAGTATAATTTGGCGTATGTAGGTATTTTCTAACGGTTAATATGCACGATCACTCTGTGAGCTGAGAATTAGTCAAAATGAGGCCCTGACAATTTAAGTAAACGTATATTATTGATTGTAAAGAAAATTGATAGTTATGAGTATTCAAACTACATAATCCAGATCAGCCCAGGGACATAGATTACATGTTATGTAGGTGCCTCATCAGCCGTAGCGTAATCACTGAGACTGATAATTTGTATGCATGTATATAATATATGTGTATGGGCCGGAGGCCTTGAATTACGAATAAACTGTTAAACTGATCAGGATCTATGTTGTTTGTAAGGTCGGAGTTTCGTCACTTTCATATTCTGTTCTGTCACTTTCATGTATCATCTGGTTTAAAAAGGCCGCCAGATTAAGTGTGAAAATAATGCCTGTTTATACCTTGCCCAAATGTTGGATTTGAACTGGAGCGTACAACGGAGTCTTGTATTATTCTTGACTTGCACTGTCTCATTCCATTGACATATTGCCAAATTTGAGCGTATAGTGTAGTGAAGAGCAGAGAAGGTTCCGATACGTTTGTCATGGAAAACATTCAAGCTGTTGTTGAATGATTCCACGCTACTAGTGTCCATGTGGTAGATATAATTTTGCGCTTCCTTATAAACATAGCATTTTCTAACACATGACAGCAACAGTTCTACAGCAACAGGACTTGTAAGTATTTGACGGCTGGGGATATAGTTGGGATCTATTTTACACCGAGACTCGGGTGAACAGTCTGTGTGGTCATTTTGGTAATGTTTGACAATACATTCCATTTTTGTTCGAAGTATGGATTGGTCACCATTGCAATTACGCATAGCATATTGCATATGTGTTTTGACCGGCCCAACTTTGTCGGAAAGTTGAATGGACCAGGTTTTGCCCTCTCGGCATTTTGCACCACTTGATATCTGTTTCAGTTGCTTTTCAAGGGATACGGATGCATGCCATGTGTCATATTGATTTACTGTACGTTGCTGATTTTCTCTGATATATTACCAGCCTTATTTGGGCCATAAGTGGAGTTGAATTGTTTATACCAGTTGTAAGTACTATAAAAATACAGAACTTCAATTTCAGCAATTTATAACCTCTGATATGTACGTGGGTCATAATAGATATAAGTGGTGCTCATGTATTAGATGTATACCATGCAGGGCCTCGCATGTGGCAAATACGATGTGCGTCGACCGTCAGATTTGTACCGCTATTCCTCGTGTGTTTAGTGCGTCGACCGTCAGATTTGTACCGCTATTCCTCGTGTGTTTAAGGTCAAATATAGGTCAACCTGCAGGCCTTTAACCAGTACTTGGGTGCACCAACCTCCGTAAGAAACTGCCAACTTGTTCATATAAATGATACACGACCTGAGCGGGGCTCGAACCCGTGACCATCAGTGATGATAGGCTACAGTGGTATACAAGTCAGTGACCGTAGCCACTCGACCATGGAGATTGTTGTGAAATAAATGCTTGCAAGTGTAATTGTATAAACATCAGCCGTTTTGTTTTCTATGAGAGATTTTCGGGGTATTATATTGCATCATTTTGAATCAATTTTATTACACTTATTTGCTAATACATACGTAAATACAGTATGGGCCAAGAATCAATTTTATTACACTTATTTGCTAATACATACGTAAATACAGTATGGGCCAAGAATCAATTTTATTACACTTATTTGCTAATACATACGTAAATACAGTATGGGCCAAGAATCAATTTTATTACACTTATTTGCTAATACATACGTAAATACAGTATGGGCCAAGAATCAATTTTATTACACTTATTTGCTAATACATACGTAAATACAGTATGGGCCAAGAATCAATTTTATTACACTTATTTGCTAATACATACGTAAATACAGTATGGGCCAAGAATCAATTTTATTACACTTATTTGCTAATACATACGTAAATACAGTATGGGCCAAGAATCAATTTTATTACACTTATTTGCTAATACATACGTAAATACAGTATGGGCCAAGAATCAATTTTATTACACTTATTTGCTAATACATACGTAAATACAGTATGGGCCAAGAATCAATTTTATTACACTTATTTGCTAATACATACGTAAATACAGTATGGGCCAAGATTATATTTCTTTGAGTGAATCAATGGCTGGAATTAGTATAATGACGTTGACCAACGGATTATGTTTCAAAAAGCAGTAACAATGTACAAAATTATGCACACTCTTGTACCGAATTATTTGAATGAACATTACTCTGGTCCAAAGATATGGAATTATCTACCATTGGATATTTAGACTTCCAGATCTTTGACTATGTTCAAGACAAAATGTAAATTATGGATACAACAACTTTTTAATCGGTAGACACTAGAAAGTTATATAAAGTTGATCATTCAATATGTTTATGTCGTTTTGTATTTCGATAACATTACCTTTTTTGTTTAAGTTACATTGTACAACATTATACATGTATATTGCATGGCGTAACTGTGTACTGTGGTTATAATTATTGTGTATGTGCACTAATGCTATAGTGTTACGAAATTTAAGAGGGCCCTAAGGAAGATTAGTTCAGAACTAATAGGCCACACTCTATAAATAAATCTATCTTTCTGCATGAATGCACGAGGTAAGATACAGTGCATATGGTTATAGTAGTACAAACGCCCTGGACATTCATTTAAGCTTGACCTGAATGTACATTCATGTGCAGAAAACCGACGGCAGTGCAGTTCATGTTTAAACTTTATGTTATTTTACAACGATTGCGAAGCAAGTTTTAATAACTTATATTAATCACTCTCGACACCTCATTCCTGATGGAATCCATCGCCACGAGGGAGAGAGAAGAGGCAATGTAGAATTTAAATGCCTTGCCTACGGGCTCACTCCTAACGGCTACAGCTGGGCGCGAACTCCGGGCCCTTGACACCTGAAGCGAACGCTCTACGACTGCGCTTCCCGAATATGATTGATCTAACTTATTGGCCTCGGTTGTCAAGTGGTTATGATCCGTTGATTTCAAAGCGCTTGCACTTCGCCGCTGGAGGCTGAACTCCCATTGGGTGTGCTTAATTCCTTGATATGAGGAAACCATGCAGCTAGCATGTGAATCCACATTGACCTATGCTGTCTTTGTTACGTTAAGATGTACGCATGCGCTGATACAGCAAGAGCTTATCACCATATCCATCCCGTCCGTCCGTCCGTCCGTCCGTCCGTCCGTCCGTCCGTCCGTCCGTCCGTCCGTCCGTCCGTCCGGTGGGGCCCGCCCGTCCATCCAAAGAAAGAATCCACCTTCGTGGTCGAGTGGTTAAGGTCGCTGACTTGTATACCACCGTAACCTATCATCTCTGATGGTCACGGGTTCGAGCCCCGCTCAGGCCGTGTCTCATTTATATGAAAAAGTTGGCAGTTTCTTACGGAGGTTAGTGCACCCAAGTACTGGTTAACCGCTGGAGCCTGCCCAGGAAAGGTGTTGTTAGGTAAACTGCCCGTCGTTCAAATGGGAAACCGGTAGCGACGTTAAATAAACTTAAATAATAATAATAAAAAAATAGCAAACATTTATTAGCACTATAGAATTGAAGCGTGTTTTATGGTAAAATACAATTAATGTGATAGAATACATACATTGATAATCATCAATACTAATCACGTAATGATTTCATATGAGTTAAAACTTTATTTATTTTACAACGATAGCGAAGCAAGTATTTTAACAACTTATATTAATCACAATCGTTGGCGCGGATGAAAGCGTAACTGTGGTCATTCGTGTGGGAGGAAACCAGAGTACCCGGAGAAAAACCCACCTGTCGGATCTGGCGACCACCGTACCATCTCACACACTTCCCGGTCCGAGGATAGAACCCAGGCTGCATTGGTGAGAAGCGAGCACACTAACCACTGCGCTAATCGGACAGCCATATGAGTTGCTTAGTATATTTGGATATATATTTTATTATTTTTCTTATATACTTTTCATAAGAGTAACATATTTATTCACAGTCGGCCAACTTATTCTGCTTGTTAATTTAGTCTTATTTCATTGTACATTGGATATATCAAGATAAATATATCAAACACGAGGGTGTCTAGGAGCAATTTCGACATTTAAAATACAGTAAAACCTGTCTTAAGCAGCCAACCAAGGGAATCACAGAAAATGACTGCTTAGCAGAGAATGGTGCTTATTAAGGCCACATGCAGTCAAATCTGTGTTAGCGGTCACCTCTATTATGCAACCAACCTGTATTAAGCAGCCAGTTTCCAGATTTCCAATATGTTATTTTAGTATACATTTGATCTCTATTAAGCGGCCACATGTGCTGACTACCCACTTTCTGCGATTCCTTTGGCTGGCTGCTTAAGCAACGTTTGACTGTATTGGGAATCTGGAAACTGGCTGCTTATTACATGTTGGCTGCTTAATACAGGTGACCACTAGCGCATGCTTGACTGTACACCGGGTACCCGTTAGCACGATAACTAATGTAACGGTATGCAAGTACCTCCAAGCCATAGTGCTGGAAATGGCATACAGATATATCACTGGTTGTCTTCCAATCACTTATCCCTCACCACTGTAGGTTCGACTCTTACTGGGGTGCCGGATTATTTCACGTGAGGAAGCGTTTCAGCAGGCTTGAGGAGGTCGGTGGTTCTACCTCTGTGTCCGTCTATGGCTGAAATACTGCTACTGCTACTGTGTCCTCTACCTCCATCAAGAGCTGGGGGAAACATAATATCACCAGCACAATTTAACTGGTTTCATTGACCAACCTTGCAACCCGTAACTGGTTTCATTAACCAACCGTTAACTGGTTTCATTGACCAACCGTGCAACCCGTAACTGGTTTCATTAACCAACCGTTAACTGGTTTCATTGACCAACCGTGCAACACGTAACTGGTTTCATTGACCAACCGTGCAACCCGTAACTGGTTTCATTGACCAACCGTGCAACCCGTATCTGGTTTCACTAACCAACCGTGCAACCGTTAACTGATTTCATTAACCAATCGTGAAACCATTAACTTGTTTATTTTACCAACATGCAACCGTTAACTGGTTTCATTAACAAACTGTGCAGCCATTAACTGGTTTCATCAACAACCGTGCAACCATTAACTGGTTTCATCAACAACCGTGCAACCATTAACTGGTTTCATTAACCAACCATGCAACCATTAACTGGTTTCATTAACCAACCGTGCAACCATTAACTGGTTTCATTAACCAACCATGCAACCATTAACTGGTTTCATTAACCAACCGTGCAACCATTAATTGGTTTCACTAACCAACCGTACAACCGTTATAATTAGACAGTTCGCAATTATTTCTAAAATATAGAATTACATACAAGTATCACCAATGTTCATGTAAGATGCTAAAAACCATATTAAGCATCTGAAATTACCATATTTAAATTAGTCACATGGCCGTCGTTAGAAAAGCTTTTCGTCGCTATCACCAGAGCTGCAGGTTCCCTCCCTACTGGGGACATGAGATAAATGGTGATTGTATCGTTTAGTGTGGTTGGAGAGTTGACTCTTTGAAACCCCATGAAATGCTGGTTGTCAACAGATTGACCTAATAAAGGCGATTCAATGATCATACACACTCGTAACCGGCAAGGTTACAACAGAATGGCAGCAGAAGTAACATTATTTGTGTGTGGACATTCGTTATAATATGTGGCTTCCGTGGCCGAGAGGTCAAATCAATGAGAGACATCTGTACTTTTCTATTACCTTCCTTGGAAGATAAAGTCTGATTTATTCCAAAATGTGAATAGGTCCTTTTAGTTAGAATCCTTTGTTTTTACTGTTGTGCCCTAACCAGATGTTGCGGTATGATAAGTGTGATTTGATCAAAAACGTGTTAATTAAATGACAACATTATTTTACAAATACGTATCCATTGCATATATTGTAGGAGATCTGTTGGGATATAGTTATTTAATAATCATATGAAGCGATAGTGGGGTAAACTTGCTAGCATGTTGTGCAAAGGAAACAACGATAAAAACAGAGGAAAACACTTAATAGGACCTATCTACTTTTAGGTAGTATTCAGGGGCAGTAACTCACCGATGTCTCTCATTGCCCCTCACCGCTGCTGGTTCGAATTCAACTTGGGGTGTCGACATATTTCATGTGAGGAAGCTATCCAGCTGGCCTGCGTATGGTCGGTGGTTGTACCAGTGTGCCCGTCTATGCACGAAGTACTGCTTGAAGGGGCACCCGGACACTTCCTCCACCAATAATAGCTGGGCAGTCATCACGCGACCTAAGCTGTTGGTGCGACGTTAAACCCCAACAACAAACATTCATTATAATATAGGAAATCAAATTTCACAAAATTAGACATTAAATACTATTATATATATAGTAAAGTAAAGTGTTTATTTATTATAGTGTCCATACACTCCATAATGTGCTGTGGTACATGAATTAACATGAACAGAGCAGAAATGTTCAATAATGTAGATAAGTTGTCGAATTAAAATATGTTTGCCTTTTGTGCAAAGCGCAAAGCGCAAATGCAAAAACCCAAACAATATTCGAAGATAATAAATGTCTGCGTCGCATAAATAGTTTGTTTACAAATAAAATTAGCTTGTAACTGTATAATGTATATACATTATTCAATTCTATTGTAGGGCTGTTTTCTGAAACAATTCGTCAACTTACGTTTTTAACATTTGAGTTCCTGTTTACACCTTAGGTTTCGTTTGGGTAAGCTGTACTCGCGGGATCCGATATTCAATCTTCGATTTTGTTATGCGAGGCTGGAAATTCTTGTCACAATGTTGCATATCTGTTATATTGTTTTTCGTGTTGTTTGTTTTTGTAATTACATGTATAGAGTTTAATTACATGATATCACAATGTTTGTTCGTATTCGGTAATAGTTGTAATATTGTAAATGTATCTGTATTATACATGTATGTGATTGTTCCTATAATGGAGGATAATGAAGAATCTATCTATCTATCTATAAGAAGTTATGAACACCAGTACTTCTCGAATCCTATACTTGTATGTCAGGCGCCAGGCTGGTAGGGCATCGGTAACCATTATTTAATTAGCTGGCGGCTCACCAACCGGCCATATCAGAACGAACTCCTGACGACCTCCCGCTCCGTAGGCGGACGCCATAACCACTAGGCCACGGCGACGGTCATATATGTATATAAGTACACAGCGACTTTCATCACAATTGACCGTATTCGATATATAAATCATTACCACGTCTACCATTCACATCGGAGTTAGAGCCCCAACGGCCACTCACTTATAAAAAACAAAACTAAAACACACAACATAAACACTTTGGCCTGTGAATCCATGGATCGCAGGTTCGACGTTAAACCGAGGTCTCGTGTCGGTGCTTAACACCATGCAGGTAAAAGAACCAGAGGAGATTCTGGAATGGGTCTCTGTCTGTATCATTGCACTATCCTCCACAATCTAATATGAATGATCTCGCGATGAGACGTCGCTCATATGGGTAACAGGTGGCGACGATAAATATACGTAAAACACACACATTAAATTCAATACATCATCGCATCGAATGCCAACGTTTATCAGTAGTTTCACGTGTCACAAGGTGTCTGTTACTGTATCAGATATTACTGAAGTTCGTCTGGTCGATGTCTCTTCCGCAGTTCCATTTACAGTTGATTTTACTGGGTGAGCAATTGTGGTCTTGTGATGTTTTCGCAACATCCATCTGTGTATAATGAATTCTATCACAATGGCAATAGATCCAAAGATGATACCAATAAAACAAACATAGAAAGCACTTTGCACATCCATTAGAGAGATGGGTTTGGCCCCAGTCACTGTGTTTCCCACGCAAAAATTTGCTGTCGGCCACCACTTTCTCTTCCAAATTTGAAACAATCCTCCTTCGTGAATTTGCATAATTCTGAAAATGAAATGTTTTAATTAAGATATAACGTTAGTCTTTCTGTTATTTATTGTCGAATTAAATAATGTTATGGTTTGGAGTCCAGACGCGTAGGAATTAACAACACAGGCGTATACAAATTTATTTTAGCTCGATTGCGAAACAAGTTCTTTCAAATTATATTAATCACTCTCGAAACCTCATTCCTACTGGAATATATCGCCACGAGGGAGAGAGAAGAGCCAACGTTGAATTTAAATGTCTTGTCTAAGGGGCACAATCGTAACGGCTCCAGCGGGGCTCGAACTCCGGACATTTCGCACCTGAAGCGACGCGCATCTACTGCGCTATCACGACTTCCAGTTGGCTGTATACCTAAGTGGTTAATTCCGGTGCTCAGAACGACAAGCCATGTTTTATTCGACTATACAAAACGCAAGTACAACTATTATTTCGATTCTAACATGACCAAAATGTATAAAAGGTGTTAAAACAGTCGGTTTTATTTTTTTAGTGTGCGTAAATGACGCCACAAAACTACAAAAATGCGTGTTCGAACCTCGGACCCGAACGTATGTGCGATGCTACGGTGATCGTCAGATCGGACAGGTGGGTGATTAATATAAGTTGTTAGAACTTGTTTCGCAATCGTTGTAAAATAAATTAAGATTAAACATCGCTCATATGGGCAACCGGTAGCGACGTTAAATAAACTTAATTTAAAAAATCCTATCATGTCAAGTTATGAACTGTATGCGACTTCGTTTGAGCTTAGTTTAATTTCTACCCACCTCCTTTTGGTATTTATACACAGTCGACTTTGTTGCATTTTCGTACGAAGTCGGACAGCTGTGGTGTGTTGTGGTAAAGAAGACCACCAGCATTGTACACAGTCTTTAGCACATTTGTACATTACCATTGCTATATTTACTAGATTCTGTGAATTGCTGTCTTTAAGGTGAGTTCGTACATATTTTCAAGATACCCCTATAAGTCATATCTGCGCATTGTTATATAGATTTATTGTCATTAATTGTCTCATTCCACTTTTCTACTCTATTAGACATTTCCATATATCATCATATTCCATTACATATTATATATAGTTTCTCTACTGTTCAGCTTTAACATTACTATATAATTCCAATGTGCAGTTTTCACTAATAGTCCTATCTTTTGATAGCATTTGATTTGTATATATGTTTCCTGGTAGTTTAAGTTTTGCTAAATGTGTTCTCTCGTAAATAAAGTCTTTTTTATTATTATATTTATAATAATAATAAAAATATAAATAAATTAATAATAATAATAAAAAATAAATAAAAAATAAATAAATAAAAAAATAAATAAATAAAGTCTTTGTTTTACGAGGGAGTTTACATAATACATGGTTAATACAAATAAGGTCCACAAAACATTAATTAAAGAAACACTACATGTTAAGTACAGTATTCAGCAATATGTGGAAGCGCATCTATTATATATATACCAGAATTCTATGTTTCTGTTGGCTTATTCCATCTTGAATATCGAGTTTTAAAGATATTGAGCGAGTTGGAATTTTGAATATAATGAGGTAGTGAATTCCAAATGAAGGAACCTGAATAAACAAAAGTATTACGGAATATTTTCAACATAGGTTTAGGCGTTGCATAGCACCGAAACACGAGACCGCGGTTAAAGACTGTTAATATTATTCCGGTCAGACTTGGGATCGAATCTGTGAACCGTGTATTCGCAGTCCCTTAGTAGAAATCAGTAATCAAGTTTCCAACCTCCGCAAGCGACTGACAACCTTCTCACATATCATCATTGTATCACATACTTCCCGGTCCGAGAGTCGAACCCGGGTCACCCGCATTGGTGAGAAGCGAGCGCCCTAACAACTGCGCTAATCGGACAGCCTGTAGCGGGTTGAAAGACGCATCGCATATTGATATGATTATGAAGAGGACTTACTGTTTGGAGAATATATCAGCATAAGGGGAATTATTCACGAAGCCAAGCGCATACTTGAGTGGCATAAACTCCTCTTTTATTGCAATCAAACTGCACTCACTTGCCAGCGCTGTTTCAATATACGTCTTGTCACCTAGACAAACAGGAACATAATAGCAGAACAGCTGAAGTGTCTGTAACGCGCGTGTGTACAACTGAAGTGTCTGTAACGCGCGTCTGTACAACTGAAGTGTCTGTAACGCGCATCTGTACAACTGAAGTGTCTGTAACGTGCGTATGTACAACTGAAGTGTCTGAAACGCGTGTCTGTACAACTGAAGTGTCTGAAACGTGCGTCTGTACAACTGAAGTGTCTGTAACGCGTGTCTGTACACATGAAGTGTCTGTAACGCGCGAGTGTACAACTGAAGTGTCTGAAACGCGTGTGTGTACAACTGAAGTGTCTCAAACGCGCAACTGAGGTACAACTGAGATGTAACGCGTGTAGGTACAACTGAGATGCAACGTGTAGGTACAGCTGAGATGCAACTGGTAGGTACAACTGAGATGTAACGCGTGTAGGTACAACTGAGATGAAACATGTAGGTACAACTGAGATGCAACGCGTGTAGGTACAACTGAGATGTAATGCGTATGTACAACTGAGATGTAACGCGTGTAGGTACAACTGAGATGTAACGCGTGTAGGTACAACTGAGATGTAACACGTGTAGGTACAACTGAGATGTAACGCGTAGGTACAACTGAGATGTAACGCGTGTAGGTACAACTGAGATGTAACGCGTAGGTACAACTGAGATATAACATGTAGGCACAGCTGAGATGTAACGTGTGTAGGTACAACTGAGATATAACATGTAGGCACAGCTGAGATGTAACATGTAGGTACAACTGAGATGTAACACGTAGGTACAACTGAGATATAACATGTAGGCACAGCTGAGATGTAACACGTAGGTACAACTGAGATATAACATGTAGGCACAGCTGAGATGTAACGCGTGTAGGTACAACTGAGATATAACATGTAGGTACAGCTGAGATATAACACGTAGGTACAACTGAGATATAACATGTAGGTACAGCTGAGATGTAACACGTAGGTACAACTGAGATGTAACATGTAGGTACAACTGAGATGTAACATGTAGGTACAACTGAGATATAACATGTAGGCACAGCTGAGATGTAACGCGTGTAGGTACACCTGAGATATAACATGTAGGTACAGCTGAGATGTAACGCGTGTAGGTACAACTGAGATGTAACGTGTGTAGGTACAGCTGAGATGTAACGCGTGTAGGTACAACTGAGATGTAACGCGTGTAGGTACAACTGAGATGTAACGCGTGTAGGTACAACTGAGATGTAACGCATGTAGGTACAACTGAGATGTAACGCGTGTAGGTACAACTGAGATGTAACGTGTGTAGGTACAACTGAGATGTAACGCGTGTAGGTACAACTGAGATGTAACGTGTAGGTACAACTGAGATGTAACACGTAGATACAACTGAGATATAACACGTAGGTACAACTGAGATGTAACATGTAGATACAACTGAGATATAACGTGTAGGTACAACTGAGATGTAACACGTAGGTACAACTGAGATGTAACATGTACGTACAACTGAGATGTAACACGTAGGTACAACTGAGATGTAACATGTCGGTACAACTGAGATATAACCTGTGTATGTACAACTGAGATGCAACGCGTGTAGATACAATTGAGATGTAACGTGTAGGTACAACTGAGATGTAACGTGTAGGTACACTTGAGATGTAACGCGTGTAGGTACAACTGAGATATAACGTGTAGGTACAACTGAGATGAAACACGTGTAGGTACAACTGAGATGTAACATGTCGGTACAACTGAGATATAACCTGTGTATGTACAACTGAGATGCAACGCGTGTAGGTACAATTGAGATGTAACGTGTAGGTACAACTGAGATGCCACGTGTAGGTACAAATGAGATGTAAATAATATGTGTACAATTGAGATGAATTTATGCGCACATAATGTGCGTTTGTTTGTTTGTTTGTTTTGAGGATTTAACCTCATGCGGTGTCTCTCAAGCTTGGTGGAAGAATACCCCATATTTATGGGCGCCCGGGTAGAACCACCGATCGTCCGCAGGCCAGCTGGATAGTCTCCTCACATGAACGAATGCGAGACCCCAGTGGGGATCGAATCAGAGGGACAAGTGACTTGTAGTCAACGACCTTAACCACTCGGCATTTCTGTAAAAGTAAATATTAGTTTGAAATGAACTATGTTTGTCGTCTTCCGTGACGAGCTGTAAGGAAATGAACGTACAGTCAAACCTGTCTTAAGCAGCCAGCCAAGGGAGTCAGAGAAAGTGGCTGCTTAGCACAGGTGGCTGCTTAATAGAGGTCAACTATATAATAAAACAACCAATTGGGAATCTGGAAACTGGCTGCTTAATACAGGTTGGCTGCTTAATGGAGGTGACCACTAACACAGGTTTGACTGTATATAGTTTCTCTACTTTTCAGCTTTATTACTAATAATTCCAATGTGCAGTTTTCACTTATAGTTCTATCTTTTGATTACATTTGATTTGTATATATGCTGAGGGCCTCTTTGTTGATTAACTAAATGAGTTCTCTCGTAGCATAAAGTCATTATTATTATTAGTTTATACAAACTTATTTGAGCTCGATTGCGAAATAAGTTCTTATAACTTATACTAATCACTCTCGAGACCTCATTCCTGATGGAATCCATCGCCACGAGGGAGAGAGAAGGGGCATGTGTAATTTAAATGCCTTGCCTAAGGACACAATCGTATCGGCTCCAGCGGGGCTCGAACTCCGGGCCTTTCGCACGTGAAGGGAACGCGCTACCACTGAGCTATCACGACTTCCATTATCATTATTATTATTAGGAATAATGGGCAAACTAAATGTTCATATTTACCTATCCATGCATAGTGTCCCTCCTTTACCTTGTTGATATGTATTAATGGATCGGGATTCATTATATCTGGATTGGTTCTATTAAATTCACGAAGGCCGTCTCCTATAGCTTTGTATGTAGGGTTCTTCGATGTCTGCAATATACTTGATTTGTTAGTGTATACAGGAGATGCATACAAACACATACGATTTTGTTTGCTTTTGGGTTTAACGTCACGCCAGCAGCTCAGATCATTTGGCAACGTTTCTAGCTACTATTGGTGGAGGAAGACACGGTAGTGTAGAAACACCGCCTTCCACAGGTCAGCTGGGTAGCGTCTTCTTCTTCGTCACATAATTCGATACCCACGTGGGATTTGAACCAGCAGCGGTGAGGCTGAGTGATGTTGAAGTCAACGACCGTAACCACTCAGCCACGTAGGCCTCACTATACGTATGTTCGCCAGATCGGACAGGTGGATTTTCTCTGGTTACTAGTATTCCGACTTCCTCCCACACGAATGACTACACATATGCTTTCTTCAGCACCAATGAGAGTGCTTAATATAAGTTGTTACAGCTTGTTTCGCAATCGTTGTAAAATAAATAAAGTTTAAGCTTTATACTTTTATGGTATTTTTCTAGCGCTAAGCATATATATAGTCTGCAAGCCAAACTTGTACACGTGTGCATTCTCGTCATCATTAAAGCGACATTACATTGCAAAAAGCCAAAAATAAAAATTTGTTCACGTATATATGCATTGCTACTACACATTCTTCCCAATATATTTGAACACTAACATTGAATCAATAAACAGTGCGTTTGTGGTCTACACACTTTCAAAAGTGAAAGTAGGATTTCATATAACTCATCCATGCTCCTTAATTGACGTTTGTTTGTCATTGAATCAATAAACAGTGCGTTTGTGGTCTACACACTTTCAAAAGTGAAAGTAGGATTTCATATAACTCATCCATGCTCCTTAATTGACGTTTGTTTGACATTGGAGTCATATCGTGTGATACTGTCGTTTAGAAATAATTTAACTTTTAGTCTACAAATAAATAGTGCACACATGTTCGATAGAACGGTAAATCTGTACCATAAATCGTGTTATTCAGGATGCACGCGTTGTATTACGATGTAGACCCTATTTCATTATTTTGCTGTCAACAAACCGCGTATACGACGTGTTCATTATTAGTTTAAATACTAGTACTTGGTTTTTGAGGCAAATATTTGGAAAAAAATTACATTCTGAATGATTCTGTAGAAATGTGCGTGTTCACTGATGTAATGTCGCTTTAATAGATATATGTAATAAGGTTTTAATATGTTAAAATTGAGAATTCACAGGAGTATATGGCCGTTTGTCAATCTATTTACAATTTTGAATTACTAAAAAATCGCATATACAAAATTATTACATAAACACGACATTGGACAAAATATATACTAATACCGTCTCCGTGGCCTATTGGTTATGGCGTCCGTCTACGGAGTGAGAGGTCGAAGGTTCGAAATTCCGGGAGGTTGAAGGTCCGGAGGTTCGAGCCTCGTCAGGGGTTCGTTCTAATATGGCCGGTTGGTGAGCCGCCAGCTAGTTAATTAATGGTTACCGAGTGCCTATCAGCCAGGCGCCTGGCCAACAAGGACTGGATTCGGGATGTACTGATGTCCATAAAAAGGTGTCTCATAAGTCAGTAATGGCTGCCCATTTAAACAGTGGTGACACTATAATAAACAAACACTTACTTTCATTAGAAATTGGAGACATATCTAAGCACCTTGTGAAACCTCCGTGGAGCAAGGGGTACGGTGTCAACATCTTAACCGTGGGCATGTGAGTTCGATCCCCATTAGATCCACGTTGATAATGTCCCTAGGTAATACACATACCTCCATATTGCATCTTCTCTCTTCCAATCCCAAGTTCAATCAGGAATTAGGTCTCGAGAGCGATTAAAGTAATGATGTGAGAACTTGTTACGCCCTCAATCGAGTTTACATACATGTGTATATAAGGTAAAACATACCAAAAATATAATTTCCCAGTGTGTACCAGAGAGCGTCCCCCACTTGTATGTATCTTTTAGTTGGGCTAGTTCAGCCAGTGTGTTGAACGGTGGGCTTTCCTTAGTAACCGTGAGGAATGCGATGAGATTACCAGAGTAGATTCCAACAATGATGATGCAAAACAACCACCAGAAGCTAACCAGGGTTCGACCGGTTATGGAATCCGGTAAATGCACACCGCCTGAAGCATAATTGTAATTTATATTTATAATTGTGCAACTTTTAACATTTTGTCATATTGAAAACGCTCTGTGCCATTTTACCATTTCAGTGATGGGACAGCTATGTATCTTAATTCATATTAAATAAGAGATTTAGTAACAATTCCAACTAAAGTACATACTAATAACTCGAATTTTCTCTGCCAAGGGAGGTAATATAAAATATAGCGATGTCGTTAATTACACCAGAAAAGTGCTTACAGCTAGAAAACATACATTCACAGAATAACGCTCCCTACATGTACCGTGAAGAGGTATTCCAAGTATGAAAACCACCATTGCGGCCTCTACCCTCGGCATTGTCTGGCACGTCTTAGAACATACATTGACAGAGTAGAGCGCTATACGTGTACCAGAAGGAACTATGCCAGGTCTGAAGACAACCATTGCGCTCTCTACCGTCGGCATTGTCTCGCACGTCTTAGAAAGAACATACATTGACAGAGTAGCGCTCCATACGTGTACCAGAAGGAACTATGCCAGGTCTGAAGACAACCATTGCCCCGCCCCCTCTACCGTCGGCATTGTCTCGCACGTCTTAGAAAGAACATACATTGACAGAGTAGCGCTCCATACATGTACCAGAAGGAACTATGCCATGTATGAAGACCACCATTGCGCCCTCTACCATCGGCATTGTCTCGCACATCTTAGAACATACATTGACAGAGTAGCGCTCCATACATGTACCAGAAGGAACTATGCCATGTATGAAGACAACCAGTGCGCCCTCTACCGTCGGCATTGTCTCGCACGTCTTAGAACATACCTTGACAGAGTAGCGCTCCATACATGTACCAGAAGGAACTATGCCATGTATGAAGACCACCAGTGCGCCCTCTACCATCGGCATTGTCAGGCACCTCGTAGAATGGATTGTACTTCTCAAGCAAGAACGCTAATATAGTTACTGACGGCAAGGCAATCCCTGTACAAATGTAAACGCTAATATTGTTACTGACGGCAAGGCATTCCCTGTACAAATGTAAACGCTAATATAGTTACTGACGGCAAGGCATTCCCTGTACAAATGTAAACGCTAATATTGTTACTGACGGCAAGGCAATCCCTGTACAAATGTAAACGCTAATATTGTTACTGACGGCAAGGCAATCCCTGTACAAATGTGAACATACTCAACTAAACGTTACTGGCGGCAAGGCAATCCCTGTACAAATGTGAACATACTCAACTAAACGTTACTGGCGACAAGGCAATCCATGTACACATATGAACATACTCGACTAAACGTTACTGGCGGCAAGGCAATCCCTGTACACATGTGAACATATTCGACTAAACGTTACTGGCGACAAGGCAATCCCTGTACAAATGTGAACATACTCGACTAAACGTTACTGGCGACAAGGCAATCCATGTACAAATGTGAACATACTCTACTAAACGTTACTGGCGACAAGGCAATCCCTGTACACATGTGAACATACTCGACTAAACGTTACTGACGGCAAGGCATTCCCTGTACAAATGTGAACATACTCAACTAAACGTTACTGGCGGCAAAGCAATCCCTGTACAAATGAGAACATACTCAACTAAACGTTACTGGCGGCAAGGCAATCCCTGTACAAATGTGAACAAACTCGACTAAACGTTACTGGCGGCAAGGCAATCCCTGTACAAATGTGAACATACTCAACTAAACGTTACTGGCGGCAAGGCAATCC
This sequence comes from Archivesica marissinica, assembly GCA_014843695.1. NCBI lineage: Eukaryota > Metazoa > Mollusca > Bivalvia > Venerida > Vesicomyidae > Archivesica > Archivesica marissinica. Next base: position 43,001,255 of record CM026389.1, read on the forward strand.
CTGTACACATGTGAACATACTCGACTAAACGTTACTGGCCACAAGGCAATCCCTGTACAAATGTGAACATACTCGACTAAACGTCACTGGCCACAAGGCAATCCCTGTACAAATGTGAATATATTCAACTAAACGTTACTGGCGGCAAAGCAATCCCTGTACAAATGTAAACATACTGGACAAAACGTTACTGGCGGCAAGGCAATCCATGTACAAATGTGAACATACTCAACTAAACGTTACTGGCGGCAAGGCAATCCCTGTACAAATGTAAACGCTAATATAGTTACTGGACTGGACTAAACGTTACTGGCGGCAAGGCAATCCCTGTACAAATGTGAACATACTCAACTAAACGTTACTGGCGACAAAGCAATCCCTGTACAAATGTGAACATACTCAACTAAACGTTACTGGCGGCAAGGCAATCCCTGTACAAATGTGAACATACTCGACTAAACGTTACTGGCCACAAGGCAATCCCTGTACAAATGTGAACATACTCGACTAAACGTCACTGGCCACAAGGCAATCCCTGTACAAATGTGAACATACTCGACTAAACGTTACTGGCGGCAAGGCAATCCCTGTACAAATGTGAACAAACTCGACTAAACGTTACTGGCGGCAAGGCAATCCCTGTACAAATGTGAACATACTCGACAAAACGTTACTGGCGGCAAGGCAATCCCTGTACAAATGTGAACATACTCGACAACACGTTACTGGCGGCAAGGCAATCCCTGTACAAATGTGAACATACTCGACTAAACATTACTGGCGACAAGGCAATCCCTGTACAAATGTAAACATACTCGACTAAACGTTACTGGCGGCAAGGCAATCCCTGTACAAATGTGAACACACTCGACTAAACGTTACTGGCGGCAAGGCAATCCCTGTACAAATGTGAACATACTCGACTAAACGTTACTGGCGGCAAGGCAATCCCTGTACACATGTGAACATACTCGACAAAACGTTACTGGCGGCAAGGCAATCCCTGTACAAATGTGAACATACTCAACTAAACGTTACTGGCGGCAAGGCAATCCCTGTACACATGTGAACATACTCGACTAAACGTTACTGGCCACAAGGCAATCCCTGTACAAATGTGAACATACTCGACTAAACGTCACTGGCCACAAGGCAATCCCTGTACAAATGTGAACATACTCGACTAAACGTTACTGGTAGCAAGGCAATCCCTATTCAAATGTGAACATACTCGACTAAACGTTACTGGCGGCAAAGCAATCCCTGTACAAATGTAAACATACTGGACTAAACGTTACTGGCGGCAAGGCAATCCCTGTACAAATGTGAACATACTCGACAAAACGTTACTGGCGGCAAGGCAATCCATGTACAAATGTAAACGCTAATATAGTTACTGGACTGGACTAAACGTTACTGGCGGCAAGGCAATCCCTGTACAAATGTGAACAAACTCGACTAAACGTTACTGGCGGCAAGGCAATCCCTGTACAAATGTGAACATACTGGACTAAACGTTACTGGCGGCAAAGCAATCCATGTACAAATGTGAACATACTCGACTAAACGTTACTGGCGGCAAGGCAATCCCTGTACAAATGTGAACATACTGGACTAAACGTTACTGGCGGCAAAGCAATCCATGTACAAATGTGAACATACTCGACTAAACGTTACTGGCGGCAAGGCAATCCCTGTACAAATGTGAACATACTGGACTAAACGTTACTGGCGGCAAAGCAATCCATGTACAAATGTGAACATACTCGACTAAACGTTACTGGCGGCAAGGCAATCCCTGTACAAATGTGAACATACTGGACTAAACGTTACTGGCGGCAAAGCAATCCATGTACAAATGTGAACATACTCGACTAAACGTTACTGGCGGCAAGGCAATCCCTGTACAAATGTGAACATACTGGACTAAACGTTACTGGCGGCAAAGCAATCCATGTACAAATGTGAGCATACTCGACTAAACGTTACTGGCGGCAAGGCAATCCCTGTACAAATGTGAACATACTAGACTAAACTATACACGTGTAACCGGAAGAGATGTACATGAGCAGATTTCTGATCCTCAATGTGGTTCGTTACTTCCCATTTGGATTTACTTCCGATGTTCGAACTCAAATCTTCATCTGCGACCATCTGTCAATCTCCATCGTTACCCTCCTAAGCCAACTATTGATGTTTTTAGAAAATCTTTCTTATACTCAGTGTCACACGTGTGGAATTCCCTTCCTTATCACATCAAAACAGCACACTCTGTTCCACATTTCAATGCTTTATATATCACGTGGTGCAAAGAACAGACAAATAACCCAATAAACTGATAATTTACAATTATACATGAATATAAGTATTAGTTCTTGCAGTTTATATCTATTTCCTATGAAAGATTTACTGGTTACTGTGTGTTTTTACGTTTATTTATCGTCGCTACCGGTTGCCCATATGAGCGACGCCTCCTGAAGAGACTAGTTATTTTAGATTTTGGAGGATAGTGCATGATACAGACAGAGACCCATTCCAGAATATCCTCTGGTTCTTTTACGTGCACGGTGTAAAGCACCGACACGAGACCTCGGTTTAACGTCCCATCTGAAAGACTGTTAATTTTATTATGGTCAGATGGGGGATCGATTAATTGGTTACTGTTTGATATTTCATGTTTTAATTTGTTGAGGGTCTCATTGTAGATTGACTTAATTGTTCAAATGAGTTCTCTCATTAAATAAAGTCTTTATTTTTATTATTATTATTATGGCGCAGGAGGTATAACTAAGAATCTAAGAATCCTTCTTAGCACAATACACTATATGGAATGAACACACTAGGACAAGTTGTCACACACACAGCCAGGCTCTAATTAAATAATAAATACTTACATTATTACCTTTTTTAACAACTGTATGTACAATCATAAAATTAACAACTTGACATTTGAGACAAAATGAGTGAAGCTGCTCTCCTATTGTACATTCACTTCATTATTTGATGTATGAACAGTTTGTTGTATTGACATTTATATGTGTTTCCATGACAACCAGTTGTTAATAGAAAGAATGACATTCCACATAGATAGAAATTAATATAATGACTTTTGACCAACGGATTATTTTTCAAAAAGCAGTAACAATGTACAAAAGTATGCACAATCTTGTGCCGAATTATTTGAATGAATATTTTCAATTAAGACATCGTAATACAGTTACTTCAGATATGACATTGAGATATGATTCAAATATTGATCTCTATGTTCCAAGACCTAGAAGTGAAATGTACAAGCACTCTTTAGAATACTCTGGTCCAAAGATATGAAAGTGTCTACCATTGGATTTTCAGACGTCCAGATCTTTAAATGTGTTCAAGACAACATGCAAATTATAGATACAACAACATTTTAATCAGTAGACACTAGCAAGTTATATATATATAATTATGATTGTCATTCAATATGCTTATGTCGTTTTGTATTTCGATAACATTACCTGATTGATTAAGTTACATTGTACAACATTATACATGGCGTAACTGTGTACTTGGGTTATAATTATTGTGTATGTGCATTAATGATATAGTGTTAAGAAAATTTAAGAGGGCTCTAAGGAAGATTAGTTCAGAACTAATTAGGTCACCATCTATAGAAATCTATCTATTTATATGAATGGAAGGAAACGTTCTCCACTGGAACGCATCCACTAAATGTTTCTACTTCGTTATATATATATCCATTATGTCATGTCTCCAAGCTTATCCACTAACCTCCTCCATTTTGTTTGCATTGACAGCAACATTATGTTTTTGTGAGTACAGTTGTTAATAGAAGTATCACTAGGTATCTATGGAATAATATGAGTGCTCACAATCTCTATTTCAGATGAAAAATAACAAAAGTCCAGGATCAGACGTACTTAGCGTTGAATTTTACAAAATATTTTGGAAAAGTCTAAAGCAGTACTATATTAAATCCATTAACTATTAATATTTTAAAGGAAATCTTACCGATTTACAAAAACAAAGTATTATAACATTATTACCCAAATCTGGTAAGGATCAAACAACACTATCAAACTGGCGTCCAATAAGTCTGCTTAATGTGGATACGAAAATAGCTACAAAAGCGATTGCCAACAGAATAAAAAAAGTCTTACCCACAATTATAAGCCCAGAACAAACGGGCTTCATGAAAGGCCGGAATATCGGTGAAAAAATTCGTCTACTTTTTGAAATTATCGAATATTATAATGATAAAAAACTTCCTGGATTATTATTGTTCTCAGATTACGAGAAAGCGTTTGACAGCCTCAATCACGAATTTATATTTGCCTGCTTAAAATATTTTAACTTTAGTGAGAAATTCATTAAGTGGATTCGACTTTTTTACTCTAACATAAATAGCGTTGCTATAAACAATGGTTATATGTCAGAAGCTTTCCAGATTAAAAGAGGGGTAAGACAAGGATGTCCTCTATCATCTTCACTTTTTATCATATGCATGGAACTATTATCAAATACAATAGCAAGAGATCCAAATATCCAAGGAATAAACATAAATGGTCAGGAAATAAAACAAACACTATATGCTGACGACGGAACATATACAAACAATGGTAATAAAGCTTCTTTTGAACGTTTGATTTATGTTATAAGTGAATTTGGCAAACTGTCAGGATTGAAATTAAATACATCAAAAACCATTATACTCAGAATAGGATCCTTAAGAAATTCAGATATTCAGTTGTGTCAAGATAAGAACTTTATATGGACCTCAAAGAAGGCAAAAACACTTGGAATGTATTTTAGTAATGATAAAGAATTTAATCTTACATCAAATTTGGAACCAAAATTGCAAGAATTTAAAAACTGTTTAAAGCAGTGGCAACATCGTAAGCTTACTTTGATGGGGAAAGTGACAGTTATTAAAACGTTTGCATTACCAAAACTTGTTTATCCATTTACTGTTTTACCGAATCCACCAGCACATATCATTAGTGATATTACAAAATCATTATTTGTATTTATGTGGGACGATAAACCAGAAAAAATCAAGAGAACTACATTATATAAAAATTATGAAAGTGGCGGTTTAAAGTTAACAAACATAAAACTTTATTTAAATTTACATTAAACTCAATAAAAGCTTGTTGGCTTAAGAGAATCTTAGACGACACAAATAAAGGACTCTGGAAATGTATTTATGCAAAGCAAATAGAGAAATATGGGGGTGAAATGTTACTAGATTGCAATCTGTCTGATAATGATATTCATAACGTCAGTGGTGGTAATTCATTTTTACATGATATTCTAAAGTCATGGTTTAATATTTATGCATAATTTAGTAATTCTAGTGTTTCTTTTAAACGACATATCATCTGGAATAATTCTGAAATTAAAGTGGAGGGAAACACTGTCTTCTATAGGGATTGGTTCAATAAAGGAATACAATTTGTAGATCAATTATTTAATTTTAGGAATGGTAAATACTCAACATTTGATGACATGATAGAGTTATTTAATTTAAATGAAAAGGATTTCTTAACCTATCATAAACTAAAACACAATATACCACAATCATACGTAAATAAAATGAACCAACGATTCCTTGCAGAAACAAGAACAGAAACGTTAATTGACAAACTAAAAACCTCAAAAAGCCCCAATCAACTATTATATAAAACACAAATGGACAATTCAGAGATTGAAGGAATTAAATCAGAACATAAATGGAATATCATACTAGGTAAACAAGATTTTAAATGGAAACGTATTTACTCAGTTTTGTATTTTGCGACAATAGACACGAAGTTAAGAAGTTTTCAATACAAATTCTTGAAGCATATTCTACCGACTAATACACATTTATTAAAATGCAAATTAGTTTCGACAAGTCTTTGTGATTTCTGTAATATGAATGTCGAAAATATTGAACATTTGTTTTGGGAATGCCCATGTGTACAACACATGTGGAAACAACTAAGCACATTTCTAAAAACAAAAAATATAGATGTGGATATAAATTTTGAAGTAATTTGTTTTGGTAAAATAAACAACTCAGTAATAAACAATACAATTTATTTCGTAATTATTCTATGTAAATCTTTTATATATAGAATGAAGTGTAGAAAAGAATTTCCACGTTTTGAATGCTTTAAAAGCTATCTAAATATTAGAATTAATTTAGAACGGGAGATTGCTTTACGAACAGACACATTAGAAAAATACAACTCCAAGTGGGTAGCGTTTATATAATCAATTAATTCCTCTATTTATATTTTTTGTGTGTAATTTGAAATTAAATAAATGGAAACGATCACCCATATGCTTTTTTTTTCTTTCTCACCCTTCTCTTTTTGCTTTAAAATTTATTTTTCAAACTAGGGATACTTATCCAGAAATAACCCTTTTGTGTATATCCATGGAAGGCAAACGTCTTATTTAGATCATTTATGTTGTAACATTGTGTCAAAATTTAAAAAGAAAAGAAAAGAAGGTATCTATGGAAACAGGGACTTCCAATGCGAGCGTGTCCACCAATGTCCGCCATCTTGCTACATTGTCAGCTGTGGCTATGATTAAGTATTATGATTTACAGAGTGACGTCAATTGATTTCGTGACGTCAGTCGATAAACAGAAGCATTATACGAGTACCTAGTATGCAAAATTCGACCTACCTATGCATACAAAAACTTCCCATTTGAGTGGGTCCACCAATGTCCGCCATTTTGTAGCATTGATATCGGGTATTTTCGTCACTACAGTCGTATACTCGTAATAAAATGGAAAGCTGAAATCCATCACTTCGCTTCTTACCGGCTGATTAGATATGGGTGCTACAACGATCTCCACTTCCTGAAAAATAAAACAATAATTTCCGACAACCATCGCATGTTTCCGGGCAACACACAATTCTTGTAAAATAGGGCATACTGTTACACTGTTAAATGCTTGTAGGAGGAGACTATTCTATCTGAACAGCATTGTTAAGCGTTTGGTTTTGTCATTTGTCATATATTTGTTTGAATATTATTGGGACATTTAATACACAACTTTGTTCAGCGTAGTATAACTATGTTGATGTCCCCTAAACACACTGCAAGAATAAAATCAACAGCAACAACAACACATTCAGTCAGTTATAGATTTTCCAATTTATTCGCGTGATATGAACCACTACAAATTATTCACGGATTTAGGCAGAGTGATTTCGTATTGTCTTTACATGCCACGAGGTTATAACACTTTTCTCTAACTCAAGGAATTTGATTGATTGAGTCTGAGTTTTTCACCCAATAGAACCAATCAGAAGCTTGAGTCTGAGTTTGAGATTTGAGAACAGTTTTATAACCTCCGACCCATGACATCTAGAACTGTCTGAGTATGTCTCAGTTACTCTAGAACTGTCTGAGTATGTCTCAGTTACTCTAGAACTGTCTGAGTCTGTCTCAGTTACTCTAGAACTGTCTGAGTATGTCTCAGTTACTCTAGAACTGTCTGAGTCTGTCTCAGTTACTCTAGAACTGTCTGTGTCTGTCTCAGTTACTCTAGAACTGTCTGATTATGTCTCAGTTACTCTAGAACTGTCTGAGTATGTCTCAGTTACTCTAGAACTGTCTGGGTATGTCTCAGTTACTCTAGAACTGTTTGAGTCTGTCTCAGTTACTCTAGAACTGTCTGAGTATGTCTCAGTTACTCTAGAACTGTCTGAGTATGTCTCAGTTACTCTAGAACTGTCTGGGTATGTCTCAGTTACTCTAGAACTGTCTGAGTATGTCTCAGTTACGTTATAGCTGTATGTGTATGTCTCAGTTACTCTAGAACTGTCTGAGTCTGTCTCAGTTACTCTAGAACTGTCTGGGTATGTCTCAGTTACTCTAGAACTGTCTGAGTCTGTCTCAGTTACTCTAGAACTGTCTGAGTATGTCTCAGTTACTCTAGAACTGTCTGAGTCTGTCTCAGTTACTCTAGAACTGTCTGAGTCTGTCTCAGGTACTCTAGAATGGTCTGGGTATGTCTCAGTTACTCTAGAAATGTCTGTGTCTGTCTCAGTAATTCTAGGTAATTATGTTAATTTATTTGAGACGAGTTCAGAACTAGGAACTAGGAAAATGGTTGTGTGCTTACTTCCGAGTAGTGTCACACAAAATGAACAACATAACAGCTCATAATACAATAATTTAGAACATAGTTCTTCATGTTAAATAATGTTATGTGCTCATTTAAATTACAGTATGTATGTAGGAATACAACCTCTGTCAATCATTGGTAATTGTCATTCAATTAACAATTTCTCTATGAAAATGTTACATAAGTGTCGCTAGTAGAACACACAATAAGAACGCATATGTAGTCCAGTGGTAACACGCTGGACTGGTAATCCAGGGATCGCAGGTTCGATCCACCGTCTGACCCTAATAAAATTAACAGTCTTTCAGATGGGACGTTAAACCGAGGTCTCGTGTCGGTGCTTTACACCATGCACGTAAAAGAACCAGAGGAGACTCTGTTTTGGGTCTCTCTCTGTATCATTGCACTATCCTCCACAAATCTAAAATGACTAATCTCGTCGCACATATGGGCAACCGGTAGCGACGATAAATAAACGTAAACCACACACACCCGCGATCATCCACCACCAATAATAGAGAGTCGCGATATGACCTAAGCTGCTGGTAGGACAATATGCCTACAAACAAAGAAACTAACAATAACAACATTATAGCACGTATTATAATGCACGAACTGGATGGAGACACAAACCTTACGCTGCAGTTGACCCACAAGACCATTAAACGTCAGGTTATCTTTACTTCTTATGTAAGTTCCCCATTTTCTATCTTCCGGTTCCGTTATTACGTACCTGCAGATTTGAATGGTGTTCGTGTATCTATACGCTAAAAGTTGGAGCTGCCCCCAATACTTTGATATGTATACACACACGCAAATCTAAACCTAACACTGCGCATGATTTGTAGATTGTGTTATACCTAGCTTATACAAATATAGTTTAGCTCGATTGCGAAACAGGATTTTACAGTCTAGTCGCTCCCGAGACCTCATTCCTGGTGGAATCTCTCACCGTGAGTGAGAGAGAGGAGGCACTATGGAATTAAGTGTCTTGTCTGTGGGAGGAATGATGGCGCAGTGACAGTGCGTTCGCTTTAGGTGTGGGAGGTCTGGTATTCGCGCCCAGCTGTAGCCGTTAGGAATGTGCTTTTCGGCAAGGCACTGTCTTTCTCCCTCATGGCGGTGGATTTCATTAGGAATGAGGCCAGAGAGCGATTTAACTAATATTGTAAGAACTTGTTTTGCAATCGAGCTTAACTAAATGTTTATAGACTATAAACTAAACTCAATTATATACTGACACCATAGAAAGCTGTGTACTTTTATATTGAGCGTTACTTTTTTGTTACAAATTTTAGAAGTATGGATTTTACTATCATGAGTGAAGAAAATAATCGTTCACCCATTGTACTAATTTACCCAACATTTCGCACCTTTTGATACCAACTTTACAAGTATATTTTTCTAAAAGGATATAAATTTGACCTCTAAGGCAAGTGCACAGTTTCTTTTTGATGCCAGTATAGATAGTGAGCAGGTCAATGAGGGACCTCGCTGGCCTTTTTTTATTACCTCCCTTGGCAGATAAAGTCCGATTTATCGAGAAATGCATAGCGTCCTTTTTTGTTAGAATCCTTTGTTTTTACTGTTGTTCCCTAACCAGATGTTGCGTTATGATAAATGTGAATTTATCCAAATCATGTTAGTTAATTGATAAAACAAATTTACAGATAAGTACCCATTGGATATAATGTAGTATGTCTGTCGAGATAATAATTATAAGATGAGAACTGATAGCATGTTGTGCAAAGGAAACAACGATACAGAGGAAACCATCTAAGAGGACCTACTCACTTTTAGGGAGTATTCAAGGGCAGTAACTCACCGATGTATCACATTAACATTAACTCTGTAACAGCATTATAGATAGTTTATCATTTTAATGATTAGAGAGAGAGGTAAGAGTATAGCTCGTATTAACGGGGTGGGGGAACAATATTGCGTGCCAGGTGAATGTTTGATCTTATATCTACTTGATCTACTAATGACAAATACAAATTACACCTGAGTTATTGTCAGCGCAGATTGGGATACACATAGTTATGTATCAGGGTACATGTACTATACATTGAGAAATATACAGAAACATACATTCAGTTCGTGATATGTGGATTGAACTGAAAGCTAAAAGCTTAAAGCGACACTACATCAGTGAAAACGCTAAGTTCTACAGCATGTATTTTCCTATTATATGGTATTATTTGTTTCCAAGTAATTGCCTCAAGAACTGAGTATTTCAACTAATAAACAAACGTCGTATACGCGGTTAGTTGACATAACAACATAATGTAAATAGGGTCGACATCCATGGGTAATACAATGCGTGTATCCTAAATAACACGATTTATGTAACAGATTTGTCATTATATCTCACATTTGTGCCTATGCATATTGATTTGTAGACTAGTCTTAGTTAAATTATCTCTAAACGATATTATCTCGCGTTTAGTATTGACTCCGATGACAAACACACGTCAATTCAGGAGAGTGGATGATCGTTATATGAAATCCTAGTTTCAATTTTGAAAGCTAGTAGACCACAAAAGCGCTGTTTATTGATTCAATGTTAGTGTTCGAATTTATTCGGAAGAATTTGTAGTAGCAATGCATTTATACGTGAAAAATGCATTTTATTTGCTTTTTGGCGATGTAATGTCGCTTTATAAAGTAATTCTTTCCACTGCGTACTAGATGTTGGTACCAGGTATATATGGCAACTATAATAACTTAAATATCGAAAATTACCAGAACGTAAATATGTTTAATTCAAATTGGAAACACATCGACACGCTTATAAATATCTGAAAATTGGTAGCTAAGAGCTTAGAAATAGAAAAAAGCAATACGGATGAAATTGGAATAGAATATGCAGACATGATATATAGAAGTATAGACGTGTAGTATTGCACGAGAGTGAGAAATAGGGTTGGAGCAGATTGTGAAGTTGATTTCAGAGAGGACGTCTTGAATTAGATAAATCAGTCAAATCGTTTTGGTTTTACTATGATCTCGTGTACGGCAAGGCATATCTGTTCGTTGGCGTCATCTGGTATAGAAGTATTCCCAGAACGAATGTTATTTTATGGAAACATTACAGTGTGCATTGATGTTGTTTGTGAGTGATACTCTGGTATAGAAGTATTCCCAGAAATAATGGTTTTTATGGAAGCATTACAGTGTGCATTGATGTTGTGTGTAAGTGGTGCTCTGGTATAGAAGTATTCCCAGAAAGAATGGTTGTTATGGAAACATTACAGTGTGCATTGATGTTGTTTGTCAGTGATGCTCTGGTATAGAAGTATTCCCAGAAAGAATGGTTTTTATGGAAACATTACAGTGTGCATTGATGTTGTTTGTCAGTGGTGCTCTGGTATAGAAGTATTCCCAGAAAGAATGGTTTTTATGGAAACATTACAGTGTGCATTGATGTTGTTTGTCAGTTAAACTCTGGTATGGAAGTATTCCCAGAAAGAATGGTTGTTATGGAAACATTACAGTGTGCATTGATGCTGTTTGTCAGTGATGCTCTGGTATAGAAGTATTCCCAGAAAGAATGGTTGTTATGGAAACATTACAGTGTGCATTGATGTTGTTTGTAAGTGGTGCTCTGGTATAGAAGTATTCCCAGAATGAATGTTTTTTATGGAAACATTACAGTGTGCATTGATGTTGTTTGTCAGTTAAGCTCTGGTATAGAAGTATTCCCAGAAAGAATGGTTGTTATGGACACATTACAGTGTGCATTGATGTTGTTTGTGAGTGATGCTCTGGTATGGAAGTATTCCCAGAACGAATTGTTTTATATGGAAACATTACAGTGTGCATTGATGTTGTTTGTAAGTGGTGCTCTGGTATGGAAGTATTCCCAGAAAGAATATTTTTATGGAAACATTACAGTGTGCATTGATGTTGTTTGTCAGTGATGCTCTGGTATAGAAGTATTCCCAGAAAGAATATTGTTATGGAAACATTACAGTGTGCATTGATGTTGTTTGTCAGTGATGCTCTGATTGTGTCACTGAAGGAAGAAGTGATAAGTAATGTCACGCTGTCCGCAGGTGCAAAGAGGTGACGGTATGATGATTTAACCCTTTCCATCATAGAGATTTAGGTTAATATACTATAATATCTCCATACAAATGACAGCCATTTAACCCTTTCCTTCATAGAGATTTAGGTTAATATACTATTATATCTCCTTACAAACGACAGCCATTTAGCTATCATGCAGTGGATAAGTAGTCACCATATCTATCCCACCTCCATATATATTACTGGGACTAAATAGAGATTTAGGTTAATATACTATTATATCTCCATACAAATGACAGCAATGTAACCCTTTCCATCATAGAGATTTAGGTTAATATACTATAATATCTCCATACAAATGACATCAATTTAGCTATCATGCAGTGGATAAGTAGTCGCCATATCTATCACACCTCCATATATATTACTGGGCCTTCATAGAGTTAGCTTCATATAATATTATATCTCCATACAAATGACAGCAATTTAGCTATCATGCAGTGGATAAGTAGTGGCCATATCTATCCCACCTCCATATATATTACTGGGGCTTCATAGAGTTAGCTTCATATAATATTATATCTCCATACAAATGACAGCAATTTAGCTATCATGCAGTGGATAAGTAGTGGCCATATCTATCCCACCTCCATAGATATTACTGGGGCTTCATAGAGTTAGCTTCATATAATATTATATCTCCATACAAATGACAGCAATTTAGCTATCATGCAGTGGATAAGTAGTGGCCATATCTATCCCTCCTCCATAGATATTACTGGGGCTTCATAGAGTTAGCTTCATATAATATTATATCTCCATACAAATGACAGCAATTTAGCTATCATGCAGTGGATAAGTAGTGGCCATATCTATCCCACATCCATAGATATTACTGGGGCTTCATAGAGATTTAGCTTCATATAATATTATATCTCCATACAAATGACAGCAAATTAGCTATCATGCAGTGGATAAGTAGTCGCCATATCTATCCCACCTCCATAGATATTACTGGGCCTACATGAGACTCTGGCCAGTATTATGAACATTGGTTTGGTTACTACATTGTCAATGTATGTGGTATTGGTAATGGCGTCAATAGGTGCTTCTATGAGTGAAAGGGTTTATGAATATTGGTTTGGCTACTACATTGTCAATGTATGTGGTATTGGTAATGGCGTCAATAGGTGCTTCTATGAGTGAAAGGGTTTATGAATATTGGTTTGGATACTACATTGTCAATGTATGTGGTATTGGTAATGGCGTCAATATGTGCTTCTATGAGTGAAAGGGTTTATGAATATTGGTTTGGATACTACATTGTCAATGTATGTGGTATTGGTAATGGCGTCAATAGGTGCTTCTATGAGTGAAAGGGTTTATGAATATTGGTTTGGATACTACATTGTGAATGTTTGTGGTAATGGCGTCAATAGGTGCTTCTATGAGTGAAAGGGTTTATGAATATTGGTTTGGATACTACATTGTGAATGTATGTGGTATTGGTAATGGCGTCAATAGGTGTTTCTATGAGGGAAAGGGTTTATGAATATTGGTTTGGATACTACATTGTGAATGTATGTGGTAATAGCGTCAGTAGGTATTTCTATGAGGGAAAGGGTGAAGAGATAAGATCGTCAGCAAGCATACTGCAGTTGATACGGACCCGGGTATGGAGAATCTGGTTTCTCCGTTTCCCTGAGTAAAAGTAAATCCGGACTTCGTGTAGTACAGCTTGCACTGTGTCTGTTAAATTTTTTAAACTTTATTTATTTTACAACGATTGCGAAACAAGCTTTAACAAGTTATATTAATCATGCAAATATATGTACATAGTTGTAGTTATATTATTTTGCTTGTTTGTTTCTGGGGTTTATATGGCGACTCTCCAGCTCTTAATGGTGGATGACGTCTAACACCCGGGTAGAACTGCGGACCTTCCTCAAGCCAACTTAATAGCTTTCTCACTTGAAATAATTGGATGTCCGATTAGCCGCAGTGGTTAGCGCGCTCGCTTCTCACCAAAGCAACCCGGGTTCGATCCTCGGACCGTGAAGTATGTGAGGTGGTACGGTGGTCGCCAGATCGGACAGGTGGGTTTTCTCCGGGTATTCCGGTTTCCTCCCACACGAATGACCACATTTACGCTTTCATCCGCGCCAACAAGAGTGATTAATATAAGTTGTTAAAACTTGCTTCGCAATCGTTGTAAAATAAATAAAGTTTAAAAATAATTGAACGAATTCGACACACAATTGGGGTTCGAACCTGCAGCGGCCAAGAGACGTCTCCAATCGTAACATAGTACATAGTACGATTAGAAAAATATTATTTCTATTCTAAGTAAACATGACACAATATAATGCACCGAACGATTGAATGTTTGTGTTATTTTGTCGGCGGGGCAAATTTCAACAGCCACATCATAGATCGGATCTAGTCGTTGTTTATTGAAGGATATGTAGTCCAGTGGTAACACGCTGGACTGGTAATCCAGGGATCGCAGGTTCAATCCCCCATCTGACCCTAATAAAATTAACAGTATTTCAGATGGGACATTAAACCGAGGTCTCGTGTCCGTGTTGTACACCGTGCACGTAAAAGAACCAGAGGAGACTCTGGAATGGGTCTCTCTCTGTATCATTGCACTATCCTCCAAAAATCTAAAATGCCTAATCTCTTCAGGAGGCGTTGCTGATATGGGCAACCGGTAGCGACGATAAATAAACGTAAAACACACTTGTTTATTGCAGATTTGGTGTATCAAGCAATGTCAGAATATATCATGCTTATTATGCTTACGTAAAATTCAGTATATGTGCCAGCTCGGCTAGGAGATCCATACAAAACCCTTCATAGATGACCGTGTTGTTTACTTCTCGCCTATTGACAAATGGTGGGTACTGTTGTTTGAAAAATAATATAGAAATAAACGACATGTATTGAAAACACAGACTGCTGTTGCTGTTTGGGTGCACTACTGCTGTCATTAAAGGACTTTATTAAACTACACATGGGCCGAGAGAGGATGCGATAGGTCCGCAGTAAATATGTAATACATAGAGTGGTGGAACCTATGCTCGGCGTATTCCTATGCTCGGCGTATTCCTATGCTCGGGGTATTTGTCCATTTACATCCGTATTTAAAATATTTATATAGTTATAGGTTAATTTCGCTGACAGAGCTGAAGCATGGTTCAATAACATTCCGTTGCCTGACTCTACAGGACTGGTAATCCAGGGATCGCAGGTTCAATCCCACGTCTGGCCCTAATACAATTAACAGTCTTTCAGATGAGACATTAAACCGAGGTCTCGTGTCGGTGCTTTACACCGTGCACGTAGAAGAACCAGGGGGAATCTGGAATGGATTTATGTCTGTATCATTGCACTCTCCTCCAAAAATCTAAAATGACTAATCTCATCAGGAGGCGTCGCTCATATGGGCAACCGGTAGCGACGATAAATAAACGTAGCAAACACGCACACAAGTCTTTAATCCACATGTGTAACATATTACGAAAGAAGAGAAACCAATGTTTATAATTACATAAGAGATTAATTACCTCTAGAGTTGATACCGTGAACGGTCTTTTGTTGAATCCATATTTCGAGTTTGGAAATATATCCGACTTGACTACAACGTTACCATTGATTTCAATATAGCCGATCGAGCTGAAGTACCTCCTAGTATTCTCCATCCACAATAGGGTGTCTATGTTATATGCCAGGCATTTACTAGTTGGGCTCCATGTGGCTGCCCTCTGTAATTTTTAAGAGAAGTTATCTGGAAAACCATATAAGGTTATAGATGGGTCAGTGATCTGGTGGTTAACACGTTGGACTGCGAATTCCAGGATCGAAATCGCAGGTTCGATCCCAAGCTGATCCTAATAATATAAACAGTTATTCAGATAGCACTATGAACCGAGGTATCATGTATCGGTGGCATACATCGGTCATGTAAAAGAACCAGGGAAGCTTTTGTAATTGTAGTCTTCTGCATGTACTACCCCCAACCCCCCAAACAATTTGGCTATCATACTTCCCCGAAGAACTATAAATAAACGTATTATTTATTTAGGCGATGACCACCAGATCTAACGGCCAAGTATTTCCAGATAGTATCTTGCAAAATACTTTATTTGTGTTTCATTTAAATACCACACAAACCAGGTAATGATATAAATTCAAAAATTATACATGTATAGTACATGTATAATTTTAGCTCATGCCAACATTGTTGTGTTTTTGTTAATGTAGACATATATGTGAAAACTATGTAAAATACGTAAACATAAACGTATTAATTAAACCAACATTGAAAGGCTCTAGTGCTATGGATGGTTAAGTCGGAGATTTGCTCTCGTGTTTAAGCAATTCCGCAAGCTTGAGACTGCACTTGAGATTGGAGACACTATTTACAGCCTAAAGTGTCTTAGCCCTTTCCTTCATAAAGATTTATGTTAATATATTATTATTATATCTCCATACAAACGACAGCCATTTAACCCTTTCCTTCATAGAGATTTATGTTAATATATTATTATATCTCCATACAAACGACAGCCATTTAGCTATCATGCAGTGAATAAGTAGTAGTCATATCTGTCCCACCTCCATAGATAATACTGGGACTACATGGGATTCTTGCCTTTATTATGAACATTGGTTTGGCTACTACATTGTCAATGTATGTCGTATTGGTAAAGGCGTCGAGAGGTACTTCTATGAGGGAAAGGGTTTATGAACACTGGTTTGGCTACTATATTGTCCATGTATGTCGTATTGGTAAAGGCGTCGAGAGGTACTTCTATGAGGGAAAGGGTTTATGAACATTGGTTTGGCTACTACATTGTCAATGTATGTAGTATTGGTAAAGGCGTCGAGAGGTACTTCTATGAGGGAAAGGGTTTATGAACATTGGTTTGGCTACTACATTGTCAATGTATGTAGTATTGGTAAAGGCGTCGAGAGGTACTTCTATGAGGGAAAGGGTTTATGAACATTGGTTTGGCTACTACATCGTCAATGTATGTAGTATTGGTAAAGGCGTCGAGAGGTACTTCTATGAGGGAAAGGGTTTATGAACATTGGTTTGGCTACTACATTGTCAATGTATGTCGTATTGGTAATGGCGTCGAGAGGTACTTCTATGAGGGAAAGGGCTAAACACATTTAGCATACATTTAAATATGTAGCACATCCAACACTACTTATGGTATATTGTTGTGTACAAAGTATCACACATTGTCGGGATTGGAATGTGTACGAGAATGTCCTGGGAATCAGGTCAATCAATGCTAGTCCACGTCACACGTCTGTTCAGATACTCCCAGTTAATCATTCCAGCTTATATATTAATCTCCTTTTGGCTAGTGTTTACTAATGTTTAAGTGTGTTATATCTTGTCTTAATTAGTAGATTGGCTTCATTGTTAGTTTATATACTATTTATCAGGATACGAACCCAGGCCACCGAACACACCCAAGCCATATCGCACATCGACAACAAGGCACCATCCCAGACCACTGCAAGAACACAGGCCACCGCACAAACCACCGCTGCGCCAATATCAGTAGGTAGGTGATGGGAATGAGGTGGTGGCAAGCGTACCAAAGAGAGAGCCAGATTGTACAGTCTATACTCTTGAGTGGAAGTAGGTTATGCTGGAGAGTCGGACCAGAAGCAAACGTACCATTACATTCGGTAAGTGTATTTGGTTTAAGCATATTTATTTATCAGGATACATGTAATATACATTGAGACATATACAGAAACATACATTTATATCGTGATTAGTGGATTGAACTGAAAGCTAATAGCTTAAGGTAATTATTTCCACTGTGTGCTAGATGTTGGTACCAGGTATATATGGCAATTTAATTGTTCAAATGAGTTATCTGTAATAAACAACAACAACAACAACAACAACAACAACAACAACGACAACGACAACGACAACGACAACGACAACGACAACGACAACGACAACGACAACGACAACGACAACGACAACGACAACGACAACGACAACGACACGACAACGACAGCGACAACACACCAACAACAACACAACAACAACAACAACACAACAACAACACACCAACAGCACAGCAACAACACACCAACAACACAACAACAACACAGCAACAACACAACAACAACAACAACACAACAACAACACAACAACAACACAACAACACACCAACAACACACCAACAACACACCAACAACACACCAACAACAACAACAACACAACAACAACAACACCACACCAACAACACACCAACACACACCAACAACAGCACAGCAACAACAACAACAACAACAACAACAACAACAACAGCAAACAACAACAACAACAGCAACAGCAACAACAGCAGCAGCAGCAGCACAGCAGCAGCAACAGCAACAACAGCAACAACAACAGCAGCAGCAGCAGCAGCACAACAACAGCACAGCAACAGCAACAACAGCAGCAACAGCAGCAGCCAGCAACAGCAGCAACACAACAACAACAACACAGCAACAGCAACAGCAACAGCAACAGCAGCAGCAGCAGCAGCACAAGCACAGCACAGCAACAGCAGCAGCACAGCAACAGCAGCAGCAGCAACAGCAGCAACATCAACACAACAACAGCAACAGCAACAACAGCAACAGCAACAGCAACAGCAACAGCAACAGCAACAGCAGCAGCAGCAGCAACAGCAGCAGCAGCAACAACAGCAACAACAACAACAACAAGAACAGCAACAGCAGCAGCAGCAGCAGCAGCAGCAGCAACAGCAGCAGCAGCAGCAGCAGCAGCAGCAGCAGCAGCAACAACAACAACATGTATTGCATTAAGACATCAGCTGATGCTTATAGCATATACAGATAAAATACATATACATGTATTGTGAAAAAGTGAAAACATGAAAACATGGTTTATAATGGAGTAGTTTCGGAGAAGCGTGTACGTATGAACTTTGAAAAGGATAATTTGAAAGCAAATAAATGAATGATATATGAGTATTTCTCATGCTAGCTCATTCATATGTATGAAAAATCAAACTTTATGAAAAATTTCGTCTGTAGGTCGTTGTGTAATTTCATTCATGAGCCTCAATGATTAAAGTATTTTTTGCACGAGATTCAATAATATTAGTATCAATTGATTCTTACCCACCCTGGTCGATTGTTAACCACTGCAACTCCAGATAACTTCCGCTCCACATCTCTAGTCATTCGATTAGTAACATATTCAACTGCACATATACACTACTTTTTAATTATGTTTCCTTACCATCTGTCCAATGTCAAGTATTGACCTTTGCAACTCCAGATAAGCTCCTCTAATCATCACTGTAATTCCTACCGTCTCTACTCTGTCTATTATTGACCTTTGCAGTTCAAGATAGCATCCGCCGTCCATTTAATTATTACCGTCTCCTGTCTGTTGGTTATTAATCTATACAACTCCAGACAATCTCCTACAACCGTTTCTCGCCTCACCATTTCCTAAATCGACTGCACGTAATCCCTCACCATTTCCTAAATCGACTGCACGTAATCCGACTGGTAAGCCAGTCTGATTGATTACTTCATCATCATCTCCATATTATTTTTAATTACACTTATATCATTACAGTTGAATAAAACTTGTCACGTTCATAAATGTATATACACTCTGCCATAGTTTATGAAAATTATGTTTGTCATGGAGAAAATCTAAATAAGCTACTAGCTTCCGATTTAATCCATTTGTTCTTGTATATTAATGTTACAACATGATGTAAATATTGATAACATAAAATATGTTTAAACTAACCGTGAGATTCTTACTGTATCTACCGACTCTGTCAAATAATTATATAAGTACTGTCTCCAGTTTGTCTATTAATGACACTTTCAAGTCATACTTGTTATGAATCTATACAACTCCAGACAATCTCCTACAATCGTGTGATTCTTACCGTATCTACCGACTCTGTCAAATAATTATATAAGTACTGTCTCCAGTTTGTCTATTAATGACACTTTCAAGTCCTACTTGTTATGAATCTATACAACTCCAGACAATCTCCTACAATCGTGTGATTCTTACTGTATCTACCGACTCTGTCAAATAATTATATACGTACTGTCTCCAGTTTGTCTATTAATGACACTTTCAAGTCCTGATGAACTCCATCAAGTTCTTCTTTGATGACATTAAGTAGTACCAGATTCAGAATGTTATGGAATTCCTGAAATAAATGTGTGGTTATTTTTCATATTGAGATCTGCGGTAATAGAGTTTCAAATTTATTGGCATAATCAGCAACTATATTGCCTTTGGCCATTTACAATGATAGAAATATGGCAAAGACATCACAAAACATGTTACATATATACATATATAAACAAATACAATACATTTAAGAAACAGTAGTAATTGACAGGGTATTACTACGTAATGACATAGCTTCTTTGATGTACTTACAAACATTAATAAAATATTTCTTATTTTTGCATGACATGAAAGATATAAATTTATTTATTGATGGCAATGCTATGTAGCCCAAATATTTCAATCTTATATCTCTGTATTTTTCACAACATAATATAAAATGGTATTCTGATTCAATTACATTTTGATTGCATAATTTACATAACCTATTGTTTCTATCAATACCATTAAATCTTCCAATAGAGAACATTTTTAACTTTGATAGATCATATTTATGTGAGTTGTCAGGTGTGTGAATATTGGTACTGTAGTTGTGTCTGGTTTTTTGGAGTTTAATGTCGCACCACCAGCTTAGCTCTTATGGCGCCTCTCCGTCTATAATTGGTAGAGGAAGACCCCAGGAGCCTCACCGAACAGTATAATAGGCTCGGACGGGCATCCGGAGAGAACCACCGACCTTCCGCAAGCCAGCTGGACTGCTTCCTGACATGAAATAATTTGGCCACTCCAGTGGGATCGGAACCTTCAACGATGAGGGGCACGTGATTTGCAGTCAAAGAAATTTAAATCCCATATGGTTTCAATCGGCTGCCATCCGTAGATGTAAACCGAATTGAGATACTTTGCTTGAATGTTGATAAATTGTAACCAGGAATGGCTAGACATTTAGAATGAACGATCATATCAACTTGCAAATTTTGCTCATTTGGAACATTTTCTCAGCCACGGACATACCTAGTCTTGGTAACAGGCCGTTGGTATATTTTGCCGGGCCAGTCATATAAATATATTTTAACACGGAGACCATTAATTGAGCCGTATTGCGTTTCTGATAATAATAACACAATTTTGCAGAAGTAAAAAAGTGAACAATCGACAGACTGGAATCCAGGCTAACATATACTATGCTATGACAGGAACATAGATGGATATGAAATAAGTGTTAACCAAACAAAGCCCAGTTATGAGTTACACTGTTAACAATTAGCCCGTGAAGCTATTCACATAATCATAAATATTTATTGCGTGTATGTTCCGTTGTCATAGAAATTACAATAAACCTTCATTAATTCCGTTACTTAGGGGCCTATATGTACTTACCTCCATGCCGTTACCACTAAATTCTGGAATAGCAATAATTGCCACGTTATCAAGATCATCTGCGCATGCCTGAAGAGCACGTGACACGCCTTGACTGTATCCATACACAGCAACAAGCCACTTTGAGGATTTATTCAACAGTGTTTTGTGGTTTAAGTTTGCGGAGTCAAATTTGTTTGCCTGCAATACAATCATATTCAAATAATAAAATCATGCGCAAACATGCTATATATATCTACATTATGAGAAGCATGACAACATTATATACATATTTCATCTCGGTAAGTGTGACAATGGATATTGTCAACCCGAGGAAAATAATATCGGGTTGACAATATCCACTGTCACACTCACCGAGATGAAATTTTTATATTGTGATTCCGAACAATCGGCTGGTCTGGCTTTATGTTGTTTGGCAATCTTGACATTTTTCAGAAAAACATTCTTCGAGACTACATGAAAACAAGATGGCGGCATAACACATAAAAATCACATTGAAATTTAACGGTAAAGTCTGAGTAGCGTGATTTTGTTCCGAATGAGGCTATTCAGAGGTGAGACATTGCCATTATACATTGAAAAATGTCGCCTGCTCGGGAATGGCAAATTTTGCATGGGGTAGTCATGTGGGGTATAACAAAAAGCGTATATGATAATAGTTATACGAGTGCCGACTAACTACTACTTGGCATGACTTGTAATTTCTGAATTACGATATAAGGGAGAGACTAAAGGAGAGAGGCGATGCCAATGCGGAATGAATTGAAGGTGATCTATACACAGAAAAAATCACGAAATGCGAACAATTGTTTAGAGTGTTTATAGTATCTGCGCATATTGTATTAAGTGAATATTCCATATTTTCTATTTCAGTTGAATGAAACGCAGAATAAAACATTACCTACCTTATCTTCCAAGCCCCGTGGAATTACCTACCTTATCTTCCAAGCCCCGTGGAATTATCTTCCTTATCTTCCAAGCCCCGTGGAATTACCTACCTTATCTTCCAAGCCCCGTGGAATTATCTTCCTTATCTTCCAAGCCCCGTGGAAGTACCTACCTTATCTTCCAAGCCCCGTGGAATTATCTTCCTTATATTCCAAGCCCCGTGGAATTACCTACCTTATCTTCCAAGCCCCGTGGAATTATCTTCCTTATATTCCAAGCCCCGTGGAATTACCTACCTTATCTTCCAAGCCCCGTGGAATTACCTTCCTTATATTCCAAGCCCCATGGAATTACCTTCCTTATCTTCAAAACCCGTAGAATTACCTTCCGTATCTTCCAAGCCCCGTGGAATTATCCTCCTTATGTTCCAAGCCCAGTGGACTTACCTTCCTTATCTTCCAAGCCCCGTGGAATTACCTTCCTTATCTTCCCAGCCCCGTGGAAAAACCGTCCATTTCTTCCAAGCCCCCCGTGGAATTACCTTCATTATCTTCCAAGCCCTGTGGAATTACCATCCTTATCGTCCAAGCTCCGTGGAATTGGCCATGAATAATGAACACTTACATTTCTGAAGGTTTTCGCGTACAGCCTAGAATTGTCAACTATGCACATTGTGATAACTTACCGTTCTAAAGAACTACAGCGCATAGCAGAATTGGCAAGGGACAATGATAAATTACCGTTCTAAATATCTTCCTCGCACAGTAGAATTGACAAAGGACAATGATGTTGATGTCACGATTGGCGGGAACATTTCTCTGATAGATCGTCTGCAGCAGCTCGTGCAGGTTCGTCACGTGGTCTACATTGACGAGAGCGAAGAGTACTCCCGCTTGAGAAAGGGCGTCAACAAAGTCGGATGTTTCTATTTCTGTCAATTTAGCAGAATTACATACAATGTTTCATAGTAGGTTGGCAAACTACATACTATTACTGTATATAATTCATACCAGGATTTATTCATACCACTGTGTGTGTGTGGACGCATTCAAACATATAACACACAATTATGTGATGTTGATCATAGATCACAGACGGATCTATAGCCCAGTGGTAACACGCTGGACTGGTAATCCAGGGATCGCAAGTTCGATCCCCCGTTTGACCCTAATAAAATTAACAGTCTTTCAGATGGGACGTTAAACCGAGGTCTTGTGTCGGTGCTTTACAACGTGCACGTAAAAGAACCAGAGGAGATTCTGGAATGGGGCTCTGTCTGTATCATTGCACTATCCTCCAAAATCTAAAATGACTAATATCTTCAGGAGGCGTCGCTCATATGGGCAACCGGTAGCGACGATAAATAAACGTAAACACACACAGATTATAGATCATTATTTACCATCAGTACAAACACCCAGTTCAGAGGTCATACATTGAATTTGCTGAAACAAAGAACAGCGACCAAAAATATAAAACTAAATGTGAATTATTGGAACCCATTACCTGACTATCTAGCAAATGATAGACAGGTCAGGCTGTATGCTGGTTGCACTTCTGAAGCATGTGTCCGAATAGCAAATAACATAGATCCGGATCAGACGACGCGGCGTTACGCCGCGGCAGATCTGGATCTATGTTGTTTGCACATGCTCTGAATTTATTCGGCGCTGAAAGAGTTAATGGGAGCAACATCTATCATGCAATGTCAAATGACCGAAATATGCGCAATTCCATATGTATTGTAAATATCTACCAAAATAAAACATGTACTACATTATATTAGTGCAGTTTCTTAATGAATTATGATTTCGGAACTGACATGTCGAGTTTGGTAGCTTAAATTCAGTTGTAGTTTGTTTTTAAACGCACGCACACACGCATGCACACGCACATACACATGTATCCCTGCTCTACAATCCTTCCATGTATCTCTCTCACACGCACACACGCATACACACGCACATACACATGTATCCCTGCTCTACAACCCTTCCATGTATCTCTCTCACACGCACACACGCATGCACACGCACATACACATGTATCCCTGCTCTACAACCCTTCCATGTATCTCTCTCACACGCACACACGCATGCACACGCACATACACAGTATCCCTGCTCTACAACCCTTCCATGTATCTCTCTCACACGCACACACGCATGCACACGCACATACACATGTATGCTCTACAACCCTTCCATGTATCTCTCTCACACCCACATCAAGTCTCCAACTACGCATTCAATCAATATATTCAATTCTATAATATCAGCCCTGAAAGCATGCTTGGAATATTTACAATATTTACATCTCTGTAATTCCGTTGGATTCGAATGTTAACAGTCCTCATAGTTTCATTTCCACGTACCACTGACGTAAAAACTATTAATAGAACCATGTGTGTTGGCACGTCAGAACATGCATTGTGTTGATGTGTAGTGCTATACTACCGAGCAACCATGTCAAACTAGGTCACACATCAGGTGACGCTATTGATACTGTATTGTATTGTGATTCTAGAAAGGACGGTGCATTTACTACTAATATGACACCGAGTGACATCCTGTTACGTGCACACAATAGGCGATTCCAAGAATAATATCCGGTATCTCTAATGGAATAAAAGGCATTATAATGAACTATTACACCATACGCTTATACATTAGGAGCGATTGTATATACAGTCTAACCAGTGTTAGTGGTCACCTGTATTAAGCAGCCAACCTGTGTTAAGCAGCCAGTTTCCAGATTCCCAATATGTTGTTTTATTATACCTATTAAGCAGCCACCTATGCTAAGCAATCACCTTTTGTGAGTCCCTTTGGGTGGCTGCGTAAGACAGGTTTGACTGTACACCCCATGTACGTCGATACAACAAATAATCTTTATTGTGAGTGGGTACACCAGAACACGAACTTGTATTGAGATATGTTATGACGGGATGAAGTCGTTTCAATCTAACTGAGTGTTCCGTTTCATTAACTGTCGAAAGTGGGTGGGATTGGTTGACGCCGAATAAAGTGATTGAATAATCCAGCATGACACTGCACTTAACTGAAGCAGCTGGACACAACACGCAGTGCAATGGAGATATATCGAACATTGACATACATACCAGTCGATGTCTCGTAGAATACAAACACAGATTTCCATGACAATGTGTTGACAAGATAAGTGAGCGCCTGGGGACCGAGCAGGGTTATCAGTTTGTCATCTCTGAAATATCAACAATGAAACAAGATACACGTGATCCATTAGTGAACACCACAAGGAGTATATACTACGAACAATCGCATATCTTCACACACAGACGGATCTATTGTCCAGTGGTAACACGGTTCGTCCGTCTGACCATAGTAAAATTACCAGTCTTTCAGATGGGACTTTAAACCGAGGTCTCGTGTCGGTGCTGTACACCGTGCACGTAAAAGAACCAGAGGAGACTCTGGAATGGGTCTCTGTCTGTATCATTGCACTATCATCCAAAACTCTAAAATGACTAATCTCTTCAGGAGGCGTCGCTCATATGGGCAACCGGTAGCGACGATAAATAAATGTAAAACACACACACATATCTTAACACAACGTATATCTCATCTCACATGCCAGTCTGCATTAATAACAACACTCTTGTAATATTAAAGAAAATACTCCGAATATTTTACATACGACATCGTATTAATGTCAAAATGTGGACATACTCAATGTCTCTGTATTAAAAAAATGGGCCTTGGTCCTTTATTCATTGGAAGATATTTAAGAATAATTAAAAAATTGTTACAATCAGTTTATACAAATTTATTTAGCTCGATTGCTAAACAAGTTCTTACAACTTATAGTAATCACTCTCGAGACCTTATTCCCGATGGAATCCATCGCCAAAAGGGAGAGAGAAAAGGCAATGTGGAATTTAAATGCCTTGCCAAAGGGCACAATTGTAACGGCTCAAGCGGGGCTCAAACTCGGGGCATTTCGCTTCAGGTGCGAAAGGTCCGGAGTTCGAGCCCCAGTGGAGCCGTTACGATTGTGCCCTTAGGCAAGGCATTTAAATTCCACGTTGTCTCTTCTCTCTCCCTCGTGGCGATGGATTACATCAGGAATGAGGTCTCGAGAGTGATTGATATATGTTAAAATAACTTGTTTCGCAATCGAGCTAAAATAAATTTGTATAAACCAATCAGGTTGTGGGCTAGTGATTTGAGGTCAACGACCGTAACCACTCGGCCACGGAGACCCTTGCATATTTGACGCTAAATAAACGTACCAAAAAGAAACATTTAGGTTAATCGTATTTAAGTGTGATGTACGTCTAAATGGCAATATATATCTGGACGCGCGCATGGTACTCTCCCAGTTTGACAATGTAATAACAAGGATATTGGGAGATATGAAGGACCCATTATGTATCCTTTTCTTTAAAGCATTAGGGGAGGACAATATCTAATGTTGCACGAACTTGTGTCCAACCAGTTTGCTTTTAAATATTCATATCTTTCTTTCATTGCATAATTTATATTTGTGTAATAAATTAAATATTATGTCAAAGTGCAATACATTATGATTAGATTAGATATGAAGGACACATTATGAGCTGTCAATATCTCTCCGACAGACACGTGTCCTTCTAACAGCCTTCCGACTTTCTGTGTATTTCAAACTATCTTTCTTCCTGATGCATTCCCACTTACTCTAAATAAATATTAGTGACGAAGAATGGTAATATGAACATATGTCTCAAGATTTTTGCAAACATTGTTCCTTTATCCCTGGAATTATGCTAGGGTATTAGAGGAAATTTCAGATAGTGTTTCTTGTCACCTGTTTATGTAATGCTTCATTGTACAAATCCATGCACGAGTCCAGTTTAGTTTAGTACAATTAGTATATGTAGGAAGATTATGACAGCAAACCTCCTAGCCAGGGGGTCTCGTCGCGAACAATGCGTGCTGTCGGTCTATCTCCGAAACCGAACATAAACAAGGGAACCGGATTACTGCCATACGGGTTTATTTTTCATTTTTGAGTTGCCATGGAGCAACCCGTTTATTTTATTTATTCATATTTACATACACAGAAACATAAATACAATTTCACCGTATTACAGTTTTAGCAATTGATATACTCTTGAAGCACAGCTACAGAGTTCTAACATTATATAGATAGATCTGTTTATGTAAACATAGGAGGTTGAGGAACATATTAGAATATAGAAGATAGCACATAAGTAAAAGATATTATATACGGCGTTTTGATACGACATGGATCTGCGGATATTATATGTTTGGCTATTCCCTGTGTGACTGTTTTATAATGTAATTATTTAAGTATATTTAAAAAAATAAATACTTTACTGGCCCTACTAAGGTGTCCGATTAACGCAGTGGTTAGCGAGCTCGCTTCTCGCCAATGTAACCCAGGTTCGACCGGGAAGTATATGAGATGGTACGGTGGTTGCCAGATCGGATAGGTGGGTTTTCTCCGCTACTCCGGTTTTCTCCCACACGAATGACCACGTGTACGCTTTCATCGGCGCCAACGAGAGTGATTAATGTAAGTTGTTAAAATCGTTGTAAAATAAATAAAGTTTAAAATAAGGTGACCATTGGAATTGCTACGGACGTGTATTTTAATGTATTGATCACACAGTTGTCACACAGAGGTATAGTTGTTATTTTATAACAATTAATGATCCCAGTACACAGGGAAATATAACACATGGAGGCGGGAATATGAGGGGGACACAAAATCACATCCTCAGTAACCTACTATGTTGAAAATGTAGTTTCACTTATTACAGCTTGCCGCAACGAAATGTGTTTAGTTGTATATTTATGTTTGGTAATTCTTAAATATGTTAAAAAAGATGTCCAAACTACATAGTGGTTGAAGTTATGAATATGATATGTGAACAAAATGATAATTTCCCATGTATATGGGAGATCTGTTATTACCGGCTATATATCTGTATGACCGGTTACTCTTGGATCAGTTATGAACTATCATAGTACACATACACATTAAGACAGTTCACGTGTTCTTAATCTCCATGGGATTAACATAGTACACATATTTTAAACTATGTAGTCTTATCTAATGGTATTTTAGTACATAAATTTGTAATATAAAATGTCGAATGCTGGATGGATATGGGTGCAATATGTTTATTGTCCTGTTGCATGTCGATCACAGTATTATAGTATAATATGATATTGCACATGTAACAAGGTATTCTCGTCACTCAACCGTAGTAGAAATGATATTATATATATAATGCAGTCTTAGACATCTTAGAAGTATATATGCACCGGGTATTGTATTCACCCGGTCTACCCTCGACTATCACTGCCACAAATTCTTGTGTGAGCGACAATCGGAGATATGAAAACCGAACACACACTGAGATTACAGCAGCTATTTATAATACAGTCTACATCCGTTATGTCGAATTCCGTCGGACCAAAAATATACTTCGATATAACAGAATTTTGACTTACCGAAATTCGATACAAACGGAGCCAGTTATATGTATAATGATAGTGTCTGAAAAGGGACTTTGATCCGATTTCGAGATAACCGGATAATTCGACACAACCGACTTTGACATAGCGGATATAGACTGTAATTTCGATAGACAAAACAATCACTTTTAAATGATGTGTATTTCAATCGTCTTAGAAAACTCAGTCGCCCAAACGCATTTATGCGGTGGCGACTTTAAATAAACTTAATAGTCAGTCAAATGTCAGTTATAAATGTATTGCATGCAAATGTCAGATGAACGTCAACATGGCAGTTATACATGTAGTTCATGCACATGTCAGATGAACGTCAACATGGCAGTTATACATGTAGTTCATGCACATGTCAGATGAACGTCAACATGGCAGTTATACATGTAGTTCATGCAAATGTCAGATGAACGTCAACATGGCAGTTATACATGTAGTTCATGCACATGTCAGATGAACGTCAACATGGCAGTTATACATGTAGTTCATGCAAATGTCTGATGAACGTCAAAATGGCAGCTATAAATGTAGTTCATGCAAATGTGTGATGAACGTCTAAATGTTAGTTATACATGTAGTTCATGCAAATGTGTGATGAACGTCTAAATGTTAGTTATACATGTAGTTCATGCAAATGTGTGATGAACGTCTAAATGTTAGTTATAACTGTAGTTCATGCAAATGTCAGATGAACGTCAACATGGCAGTTATAAATGTAGTTCATGCAAATGTCAGATGAACGTCAACATGGCAGCTATAAATGTAGTTCATGCAAATGTGTGATGAACGTCTAAATGTTAGTTATACATGTAGTTCATGCAAATGTGTGATGAACATCTAAATGTTAGTTATACATGTAGTTCATGCAAATGTGTGATGAACGTCTAAATGTTAGTTATAACTGTAGTTCATGCAAATGTCAGATGAACGTCTACATGGCAGTTATAAATGTAGTTCATGCAAATGTCAGATGAACGTCAACATGGCAGTTATACATGTAGTTCATGCAAATGTATGATGGACGTCTAAATGTTAGTTATAAATGTAGTTCATGCAAATGTATGATGGACGTCTAAATGTTAGTTATAAATGTAGTTCATGCAAATGTATGATGGACGTCTAAATGTTAGTTATAAATGTAGTTCATGCAAATGTCTGATGAACGTCTAAATGTTAGTTATAAATGTAGTTCATGCAAATGTGTGATGAACGTCTAAATGTTAGTTATAAATGTAGTTCATGCAAAGCAAATGTGTGATGGACGTCTAAATGGTAGTTATACATGTAGTTCATGCAAATGTGTGATGAACGTCTAAATGTTAGTTATAAATGTAGTTCATGCAAATGTATGATGGACGTCTAAATGTTAGTTATAAATGTAGTTCATGCAAAGCAAATGTGTGATGGACGTCTACATGGCAGTTATACATGTAGTTCATGCAAATGTGTGATGAACGTCTAAATGTTAGTTATAAATGTAGTTCATGCAAATGTGTGATGAACGTCTAAATGTTAGTTATAAATGTAGTTCATGCAAAGCAAATGTATGATGGACGTCTAAATGTTAGTTATAAATGTAGTTCATGCAAATGTGTGATGGACGTCTAAATGTTAGTTATAAATGTAGTTCATGCAAAGCAAATGTATGATGGACGTCTAAATGTTAGTTATAAATGTAGTTCATGCAAATGTGTGATGAACGTCTACATGGCAGTTATACATGTAGTTCATGCAAATGTGTGATGAACGTCTAAATGTTAGTTATACATGTAGTTCATGCAAAGCAAATGTGTGATGAACGTCTAAATGTTAGTTATACATGTAGTTCATGCAAAGCAAATGTGTGATGAACGTCTAAATGTTAGTTATACATGTAGTTCATGCAAAGCAAATGTATGATGGACGTCTAAATGTTAGTTATACATGTAGTTCATGCAAAGCAAATGTATGATGGACGTCTAAATGTTAGTTATAAATGTAGTTCATGCAAAGCAAATGTATGATGGACGTCTAAATGTTAGTTATAAATGTAGTTCATGCAAAGCAAATGTATGATGGACGTCTAAATGTTAGTTATACATGTAGTTCATGCAAATGTATGATGAACGTCTAAATGTTAGTTATACATGTAGTTCATGCAAATGTGTGATGAACGTCTAAATGTTAGTTATACATGTAGTTCATGCAAATAAAATTGGCTGCGCACGTATATTCCTGATGATGCGATATCGATATTTGTGTATAATAAACCTATGCATGTTTAATTACGTTATTGATTGCGGGTGATTTCTGTGATGATGCTGTAGTAGTTTGTTCAATGATAATTAAATGTCCCGGTACACGACTAATCAATAATTAAATGTTTCATGTATAATCATTCACAATGTTTCTGCTAGATCAATGCCAATATGTGATGATCACTGTACGTACTAATAAATGTTAATTGATTTTTGCTGTCTGTTTTTTTAAAAGCTTAAACTGTATTTTACAACGATTGCTAAGCAACTTATATTAATCACTCTCGTTGGCGCGGATGAGCAGATATGTGGTCATTTGTGTGGGAGGAAACCGGAGTATCCGGAGAAAACCCACAGGCGACCACCATACCATCTCACATACTTCCCGGTCAGAGGATCGAAATGCATTAGTGTGAAGCGATTTCTTTTTATACATTTGGTTTCTGGCTAAGTGAGTATACATGTATGAATATAGAACAGAACAGAACAGAACATTTATTCAGACTTGTACATAGTACATCGTCAAATATATATACATAATTATATAACATATAAATACTAATTCACGTGAATTGGTACAATGTTCATTTGGTAAACAGTGTATTTTGGCGATAAAACAAACTCGAAACCGAAAGTAGGACTTTCCGAGTCGATCGAGCACGCACTTGTTTACAACCGGGACGCATCGTCCGCACTTGTTTACATTCGGAATGCATCGTCCCCATTTGTCCCACGTTGTCTTTTTAATTAAATTACTGGATATGTTGATTCATATCTCTGCTAGCTAAGTCTTTTAGGGACATTTCTACATCCCCGCGAGGGATTCGACATTAGAGGAAGATAGATAGATAGTCTTTCATGTATTTCAAAATATATACGTTGTTTTCTACATCCTCTGTTGTTTCACGCATGCGCGCTGTGCGTGTTTACAGTTCGTGTGTTGATAAACAAATTCGCGTATACGACGGTTTAAATTATTGGAATTGTATCGTTTCTGAGCGACTATTTCG
The DNA here is from genome assembly GCA_014843695.1 of Archivesica marissinica. Taxonomy (NCBI): domain Eukaryota; kingdom Metazoa; phylum Mollusca; class Bivalvia; order Venerida; family Vesicomyidae; genus Archivesica; species Archivesica marissinica. The sequence continues at coordinate 43,033,612 of CM026389.1, forward strand.
ATTTTTGTAAACACACACACATTAGTATTTATATTTTACCCAAAACATCCTTTATAACGATGTAATGCTGCTTTAAGGAAATATAGAATAGTGTACGATAGGAACTTATTTCATCTCGTGATCACCGAAATGTGTATTTACACCATTGGTGGAAATACATGTTTCGGCTATCACGCGATGAAATTAAAATCCTATCTTACACATTCTAATAAACACACATCTTCCTTTTCTTTGATAATTTTCAATGATATTGGATAATAAAATATTTGTTATCAAATATTATGACATTAATTTTTAACTGTACCCTGTCGGGAGCCTCATTTCACTACACACCTGCGTAACCACTGGTGTTAATGTGAACGTCCGTAATAAGAAATAGTTCCGGTATAATTGTTCAAGCTAGTTTCTGTTTGCTGTCAAAATTAAAAACTACAGACAAAACAAATTCATTAGAATATATTACTTTATAATTAACTGTTCATGCTTTCATTGAAAAGCACAAAAGAAAATCAATCATTATTGTCATATTTAATGTACTTGAATATCGTTCGGCTCTTTTCAGAGCTCCATTTCTACGAAGCAAACCATAACATAACAAGAAATTAATGTGCAAATATCCGGGCAGTTTTAGCATGTTCTATTAACTTTGCTGCTGGTAGAATAAACGAGGGTACATACAGGGTAATTGCATTTTATGAACACGAATACAAGCATGACTTTAACCACTCTTGTGTTTGGTGGTTAGTTTAAACAATATTTTATTTAAGAATAGTACATAGCACAGGGAATTGTTGTAACAGCACAGCTAGGATTGGAAAATGGGTTGCATAGTAACTTATTCGAATCCCTTTCTTTAAATAAAATTACATACATACAACTATTATGTCATGACAGGTTACATTAAGTATTGTTTAGTATGAAATATTGTATAATGCTATAAAGTGAGCCTAAGTACAAGAAGGAAATAAAACATGCAACAAAACTTTTAGAAATTTATGCTTTTCTTGGAATATTTCGTTTTGATATAAAAGGAAGAGAAAAAATACACACAAAAAACTGGGGGGGGGGACAACCTGTGATATTGCTGCTTCAGATTCCCCCACAACCGCCATCTCGAGACCGTAAGATACCCCCACAACCGCCATCTCGAGACCGTATTGGAATCGTACTGTCACTGCTATATATTGCTGTACTTTTAGGATAACACATTTATTTTGTTCAAGACAGATTGTTGTTTCCTGATAGTAAATTTCCAGCCGTTAGGGCACACGGGAGATGTGCGAACATATTTTGTCTAAGGAGTGTGAAGGATTGTACAATACAGTCTGATGGTTGGTTGGTTACCTCATACAAGCCAGCATTTATTGTGTTGAGTCTTCAAATATAAATTCATGGTTTGCAATAATAGTTTGATTTCGACATTGTGCTTTTGGATTCACCCCTCTCTTGAATACACTGTGTGTGTGTTTTACGTTTATTTATCGTCGCTACCGGTTGCCAACATGAGCGACGCCTCCTGAAGAGATTAGTCATTTTAGATTTTTGGAGGATAGTGCAATGATACAGACGGAGACACATTCCAGAGTCTCCTCTGGTTTTTTGCGTGCACGATGGGCAGCACCAACACGATACCTCGAATTAAAGTCCCATCTTAAAGACCCTTAAATTTAGTAGGGTCAAACGGGTGATCCAACCTGCGATCCCTGGAGTACCAGTCCAGCGTGTTACCACTGGACTACAGATCCGTCTGTAAACTTGAATAAACTGGTCACGTATTCTCCTGTTGTACTAACATTGTCAATAACACTTAATAATGCATCAATAGCATTATGATATCATAACTATTTTCAGTTCACGTGTTATTTTTGTAAACCTTCTGTTTTTACAAATTACGAATGGCAGACAGTGCGAATATTCATTGTTGTCCATAAACTTGTTTGCATAGTGTCCGTTGTTTTGTTAGTATAAATTACAAATATCGAAATGTGCAATTTATTCTCTCTGTTTGCAACTGCTATTATTATAAATACCCCACACATCTCAACCATACAACAATACGGTCATTATCAGTTTATCAAATATACAGAACATTTTGTTTTAACATTCGATTTTACTTTATCAAATAAAGATAGCAGACTATGGGCTTGGACCGATGAATTTATCAAGAGCTTCACCGTTTTCACCGTTAGTGACATTGAAGTCTTGACATACTCTAAATTATTACGTTTCTCAAAGACATACTCAGCTAACTTTTGTAAATAATGTCCTAGTTTTATTATTCATTATATCTATAACTTACAGACTACAAGGTCATGATCGATCTGATCGTCGATAATAACCGATTTTATTAACAATAGTTCTTAAGACCTTTTTTCCTATCAGAGTTTTAAATTATCAACTGTTTCTTGGCTTTAACATGAAAATAAATGGTTACATTAACTAATAGTAACATGTCATTATTTTATTATACTGAATGTATATTACTATACTGAATGTATATATACTGAATGTATATTACTATACTGAATGTATATATACTGAATGTATATTACTATACTGAATGTATATATACTGAATGTATATTACTATACTGAATGTGTATATACTGAATGTATATTATTATACTGAATGTATATATACTGAATGTATATTATATACTGAATGTATATATACTGAATGTATATTACTATACTGAATGTATATATACTGAATGTATATTATATACTGAATGTATATATACTGAATGTATATTATACTGAATGTATATATACTGAATGTATATTATACTGAATGTATATATACTGAATGTATATTACTATACTGAATGTGTATATACTGAATGTATATTATTATACTGAATGTATATTATTATACACTGGATAATTTAACAAAATATTTAATTGTTTGTATTATTGCACCGTCAACTTAAATCACATGACAACTATCCAGCTATTATTGGTGGAGGAAGAACACGGGTGCACACCCGAGCAGTACTTCAAGCCTACCCAGGTAGGACCACCGTCCTTTCTCATGCCAGCTGGATAGCTTGCTCAAATTCCAATGGGATTTAAACATACATAGGTGAGGCGCAAGTGATTTGAAGTCAACGACCGTAACCACTCGACGACTACGGAGGCCACTCTAAGCACACGATTGAACATCGTTATAAATAGATTTAATCATGTTGATACTCTGACAGCTGATGCGTTATTGAATTAAGTTTTCCAAAAGTTCATCTCTAGATTATTTATAAATGGATTTCTTTTTCATGCGTATTTTCCAATCAAATTAGCAGGACTTTTGAATTATTTATATTAACTACATTAAACTTTCTATATTGTTCTTCGGGAGAACTAGCAACATGGTTCTCGCGTTGTTTCTTCTTTGGCGTTGCTATGAGCAAAGTTATTTAATTTAGCCGCGCATTTTCCAGGAATATCTCATTTTCACAACAAGCAAGATCAAGCCTTAGCACCAGTTGTACCACAGTAACCAACATATGCACTGTGTATGCCCGTTACCAGTGTATGTACATAACACAACAGCTTACATATGTGCAAGTAAGTTCGATCACGAGTTCTTTCGCGTGCACGGTCGATAATCAGTCATCTACAGCTCGTGAATTAGCGCATCGTACTCTTGAAACATATGTGCTCTATATTATGCGTATTTCCAATCCATTACTGCACATTATATGGAAAATACATAAGTGTCTTATATTCTTACATTACCAGACAGACACCTTATCATTATTATAATTTCCTCTTGCACAAACATAACTTCATGTGTGAAGAATCGGCGGTTCGGTCAAAGAATTTGTGTATTTTTGTTGACAAATACTGACAAATACTGACAATGACAGCACGTGTATCTGCGACACGTTGCACGTGCATTACATTATTTAACTCATTAATATTCTCTAAATTATTCAAATGTTTGAAATTATAGTTCGTTTGTAAACCATGCATCCAATAATTTATGCAACTGTATCTCTCTCTAGATCTCATTCCTGATGAAATCCATCGCCATTTAACAGACTTGCTACTATAACCTGTCTATAACTGTCTCCATGGCCTTGTGGTTAATGCGCCTACGGAGCGGTAGGTCGAAGGTTCTAAACTCGTCATGGGTTCGTTCTGATATGGCCGGTTGGTGAGGCGCTAGCTAGTTAAAAATGGTTACCGACTGCCTACCAGCCTGGCTCTACAAGCATAGGATTCGGGAAGTACTGATGTTCATAAAAACGTGCCTCATAAGTCAGTAATTGCTGGCGCGTTCAATAAGGGTGCCACTATAATAAACAAACACTTTATTTTTACTTATTATAAGGACATCTCCAAATGGCAATTAATATAATCGATATACTCCTATGAACAACAGAAATAGAGAATTGGATGGACAATGTTCCAGCGGATGTGCTTGTGTAGTTAATATAATATTCTTTAGCGCAACTGTCTCTTGTTCATCACTAGTGTTGTGCGTGTGCAATTCATCGTTATGCATTATCGTATTACCGCGTATTGTATTTGCTAAATACAACTATTGGTTTTATAATAACATGCATACTGTATTAACGTGTATTTACATAATAAATCGTGTTCATGTGTGCAGATATACCGTGCCAAATATCAATAGCTGATGGTGGTGATGACCTTGGATCGAGTGTGTCACATAATCTAGTCTAGTATGTCACGTACACAAGGTAAAACTAACGGTAACCTATAAATAGTATCTATTAAAACCATGTTTCGTTGAAGTCGGTTCAGGTGTGAAAAGCCCGGAGCTGATGCCCAGCTGTAGCTGTTTCGTACGAGTGTGCCCTAAGACAAGCCACTGCAATTCCACATTGCCTTTACCCTCTATCCCTGAAGGCGATGGCTGTCATCAGTAATTACTCGATCGATTTAACTAATGTTGTAAGAATTTCTGTCCCAATCGAGCAACAACTAAATTCGTATTAAGTAATATACCGTATTCTTGGCCTAGTGGGCAAGGCTACGGAAACGGTTATACTTCAGTTCAGTTGCTTAAAGTTTTACCTGTATTCAAATGATGTATTCAAGTCTGTTTGGCAGTATGGGTCTTCTGCTGTTATATCCAAAAGTAATTCCTCACCACAAATGTCATCGGGGTCCATATATCGTATGCTGGTATTTTTATCCTGAAAAAAAAATGATTTGAACTTGCAACATTGAAACATGATTGTAAACTGACCCCATCATGCTAAAGAATCCTTTAATAAGTATGTACAGTCAAACCTGTGTTAAGCAGCCAACCTGTATTAAGCAGCCAGTTTCCAGATTCCCAATATGTTGTTTTATTATACATTTGACCTCTATTAAGCAGCCACCTGCGCTATGCAGCCACTTTTCTGTGATTACTTTGGCTGACTGCTTACCACAGTTTGAACTGTATATAAAACATTTAACAGGGCTAGGTATCGAGGATAACTCTGTCAATTTAACACAGCCAAATAAATACTATGAATTACGTCCTTGCATCTTATTGCATTCCACATAACTCAAAGCAGCATTACATCGTATGAAATAAAAGATATTTGAACAATTAAATTTTACGTATTGGTAGCAATGCTGCTACACATTCTAACATTATACTTTGTATGCTTATGTTCATTTGGTAAACAGTGGGTTTTTTGGCGATAAACCAAACTCGAAACCGAAAGTAGGACTTTCCGAGTCGATCGGTCACGCATTTGTTTACAATCAGAATGCATCGTCCGCACTAGTTTACATTCGGAATGCATCGTCTCCATTTGTCCCACGTTGTCTTTCTTAATTAAATTACTTGAGATGTTGATTCATACCTATGTTATCTTTTAGGGACATGTCTACATCCCCGTTCAAAATATATATTTTTGTTTCTACATCCTCTGTTGTTTCACGCACGCGCGCTGTGCGTGTTTAATTTCGTGTGTTGATAAACAAATTCGCGTATACGACGGTTTATATTTATTGGAATTTTATCGTTTCTGAGCGATTATTTCGATTTTTGTAAACACACACACATTAGTATTTATATTTTACCCAAAACATCCTTTATTACGATATTATGGTGCTTTAAGCAAACCGAAGTTAATACCTAATCCCACTGTGCGAATATGTGACCTCACTGAAGAAATTGGTTCCGAGTCGTTGTTCCATAGAAAGTAGTTCTTGTAAACAATCACATGTGTTGCTGTGGAGTCAGATACTGTTTGCATTTCTTATTGTGAATGTTGTGCATCTGTGGCTAGTTTGGGCTCCAGTCTGTCGATTTTTCACTGTTTAACTTCTGGCAAAATGACATGATCAGAAACTCAATACGGCCTAATTAATAGTCTTAGTGTTAAAATATATTAATTTGACTGACCAGGCAAAATATATCGACGCCTGTTCTCAGTCTAATCTGTGTCATGTGTGTTAATTTTAAGAAGATTTTTTCAGTACTACTTGCTCCGCGTATGGATGAGTAAACAGGCCTATGATCCCTACGCATTCCATTAATTTTTATGAACCGGTATTTTTAAACATTGTCACATGGTGAAAAATGGTGATGCTATAACTTCATTTGGGCTTAATTTCAAGCAGCAGCCCTGGAGTACAGAACTTACAAGTTGAATCTTGTTTTGAACAGAGAATGTGATTGTGAAAGATGGTGGATTTACCATAGCATGGGAACAGGCGTCGATAGATGTTGCCTGGTCAGTCAAATAAATATATTTTAACACCTAGACTATTAATTGGGCCGTATTGAGTTTGTGATCATATCAACATTTTGCCAGAAGTTAAAAAGTGAAAAATCGACAGACTGGTACCCAGGCTAGAGTTACCACACCACGACGAAGGACACAATTTAACGGTATACATCCAATGGGTACATGTATGTACAGCAGACACATTACTTCGAATGCAGTATTGCACCGCTTACTCTTTAGTCAAGCCAACAAAGTAAACAATTTACTTTCTTGATTATCTAAAGCGTGTATTTGGCGACATATGTTGTCATTTATTACAGATGGTATTGATGAATTGACTTGTTTATAGATCTTAGACAGCTAATGCCAATTACAATTCTATATAATTCTGAACTGTTGCATGCCATGTTAACAGCTTTACTGTGTTTAGCAAAACGATAAACAGTGCACCTTTGCAGAAGGACTATATACTAGAGGACATAGAAAACGCACACATATACAGACGGATATGTAGTCCAGTGGTAACCCGCTGGACTGGTAATCCAGGGATCGCAGGTTCGATCCCCCCGTCTGACCCTAATAAAATTAAAAGTATTTCAGATGGGACTTTAAACCGATGTCTCGTGTCGGTGCTGTACACCGTGCACGTAAACGAACCAGAGAAGACCCTGGAATGGGTCTCTGTCTGTATCATTGCACGATCCTCCAAACATTTTAAATGACTAATCTCTTCAAGACGTCGCTCATATGGGCAACCGATAGCGACGATAAATAAACGCAAAGCACACACACACACACACACACGCACACCTACTTTATATGATTACTATTACATGAACACGAAATACGAAGGATTCCATCAAAGATATATGATATCGTTATTACAAAACACAAACTGAACAACTAAAAAGATTCCAAAATGTTTAAAACTACGTATTTATATAGTTATTGTTTTTCATGTAAAAACACACTTATCCGAAGTGTGCGTTTTCTATGTTCTCTAGTATATATGATCCGTTTATATTGTCAGTGCCATTCAGCATTGAATGGAGTTTCCATAACCGTGGATAGTTCTCTTTGGCTTCAGAAAGCACGAACATGCCACTTTATTTGTAACAATGACCTCTGTATGATATTAATATAAATTTATCATACATTACTAGTTATCGGCGTTGCTACTATCTCCCGGAGATATATGGGGTCAGTATAATCTATAAGGGGTGAGGAGTTAGCCGAAAGCTGTATAGCTCCTTGGATGGGCAGTAGCAATCCCGACGAGTTTAGTTCACCGACAACCATAAATTTAAACAAATATAATTGCAAGTCAAGTCAAGCCAAAACACATTTTATTCTCTCATTTCACATGCATGCATGACATAATGAGGCCTACGATAATAAATATGTACGCGGCTTGAATAACATGGTATGTTGCAAATAATAAACATTATAGTACTATTATTGATGTGGGTGAAGTTAGCAGTGAGCAGTGTACTGCCAGTGTACTGCTGGCAGTGAGCAGTGTACTGCTGTACTGCTAGGAGTGAGCAGCGAGTAGTGTAATCCAGCAGTGAGTTATGTATTCTAGTAGTGAATGATGTGTATATGCCAAATTTCGATAGTTGCAATAGAGAATTATTCGATGTTCAGGTGCAGTATAGTAGAGGAGATTGTGCAATGAACACATATTGGACTTCTTACATCTATTCAGAATTTTAAAAGTGTTTAATTATTTTCTGAACATATTTTAGTCAAATAAATGAGCGTCAAAATGTACAGTTATAAAATAGAATAACTACATGCAAGAAGAACATGCCAGAATATGTTCGGTATTTAAACTTCATTTGCGCCCATTGTCGTCGACCTTGACATTAATGTTCATGTTGTCAGCGGTTAATCTGGATCTATGTTGTTTGCACATTCCTTCCAATGTATTCAGCATTTTAATGGTTATTAGAGTTATGAAGTATTAGTATAGATAGAAACAATAGGTTATGTAAATTATGCAATCAAAATGTAATTGAATCAGAATACCATTTTATATTATGTTGCGAAAAATACAGAGATATAAGATTGAAATATGTGGGCTACATAGCATGACCATCAATAAATAAATTTATATCTATCATGTCATGCAAAAATAAAAAATATTTGATTAATGTTTGTAAGTACATCAAAGAAGCTATGTCATTACGTAGTAATACCCTGTCAATTACTACTGTTTCTTAAATGTATTGTATTTGTTTATATATATGTATATATGTAACATGTTTTGTGAAGTCGTTGCCATATTTCTATCATTGTAAATGGCCGAAGGCAATATAGTTGCTGATTATGCCAATAAATTTTAAACTTGAAACGTGATATCAACCAGTAGAGTAGTGTTGCTCATCAGATATTATAATATAACTGTAATTACATGAACCAAACAAATGTACGGTTGGTAGGGGATGGGTCTTCGATCCCTACCATCCCTATTACGGAGACTTAATAAGTGGGGTTACTCATAATGGGGCCCAAAACAAAACAAGCAAAAAACAGAAACAGATATTAACCTGTTGAGGTTTGCGTTTTCTCTCTCCCCATTTGATCAGTTTTTTATTTGTCGTCTGCAGGACGTGAGACATTCGTAGTATGGCAGGATCGTAGTCGAACAGTATGATGACGTCAATATCTGCATCCGCATCTAACATGTGAACTGTATAAACAAACGTAAGGTAAATACTGATTAGCTTATTTGAAACGAGCGTTCTGATTGGATTATGATTATTTTTCATATAAAAAACAAACATCTTGTTACATTCTAATAATCCAATCAGAACGCTCGTTTCAACGCTCGTTTCAACGCGAATTGCGCCGCTTTAGAAATTTTCAAAACAAATTGAAAAATTCTACGAAATCTCTTTTTGACGTACATTTTTGCCAAATAAACCTACACGTTAGTGGAAACACATTTTATTGATAATGTTATTCACAGTTAAAACTCTCCCGTCGAAGATTTGTGTTGTTGCTGACAGAACCCGTGTCCTAGTATGGAAATGTGACCTGCTATGGCTAATGTCTGTGGCAATTGTTTGCAAAGTATACATGCATGCAGCTTAAAGTTGTGTTTTATTTGAAGAACAATATAAAGACTCGGGATAGGCGTTATATTTAGACAGATTTGTACAAACTTGTTTCAGATAGGGCCATTTTACTGATCGATGCGAAATCTGACATCCCACAGAGTAGAATCCTTGTACTTAAATATATATACTAGTACCCCCAAACGTGCCGAATCCCTGTGCTCACAAATAGGTGTAAACAATGTGTGCACCCGAAGAATACACGCTGAGCTAGTCTACATGTGTACTTACGTAGTTTTGGACAACTTTAATACGCCTATGTTACTATGAAATCGTAGGCATATCAGACAAAGACACTTTAATATTAATGAATGAGTTGGATTGCGTAATTGATGACGTAATTCAATTCAATTGCGTCATCCAACCGATTCATAAAATAATTCATAGTTTTACATTTCCTCTTTTGATCAAAGACGATATCACATCAATATCACTATGATACCACTGTGAGAGTTAGTTTAGACACATTTATTTTAGCTCGATTGCGAAACAAGTTATTTCAACTTATATAAATCACTCTCGAGACCTCATTCCTGATGGAATCCATCGCCACGAGGGAGAGAGAAGAGGCAACGTGGAATTTAAATGCCTTGCCTAAGGGCACAATCGTAACGGCTCCAGTGGGGCTCGAACTCCGGACCTTTCGCACCTGAAGCGAACGCGCATCCACTGCGCTATCACGACTTCCACTTGAGAGTTAAAGACGACATTTCATATGGGTGGAATTAGATGGAGAATGCGTGACATGGCCAGTACATGAATACATGAATAACATGAATAACAAATCGTATGATATCTTCTATACCACGGTACGGATTTGTCACAATTGTGGAGATTATGTATAAGCGGCACGGGTAGCTCAGTCGGTAGAATATTCACACTGTAAGTGAAAGGCCCCGTGTTCGAGTTTCTCATTGGCTGCACATGTGTCTAATCACGTGACTGTTGGCGCCCAACGAGGAACAATGACTGAATATATATACCTCTAGATCGTGTATTACATTGTTCGCTATCGCGGAATTTCGTGGAAGAATTACAATTTTGTGGGAAGTAAGTCGCGATACGAACCCGTGGGGGGAGATTATGTGTAAACGACCCGGCTAGCACGGTCGATAGAGCGTCCATTAATTGAACGATCCTGGGCTCGAGCCTCGGACTGACTGTAATTGTTTCCTATCCTATGACATCTACTAGTATATGTATGTATATATGTATATATATTTGTTTAATAATACAATATATTCTAATTACATGTAATTAATAATACACACACTTTTCTCAATTTATAGAATGATGTATGTTAGTTTTACTATAACCGCCATGTTATTTGATTAATGGCGATGAACATGTTATATGTTTATGCCAAATAAAATATATTGAATTGAAAAAGTATATAATGAACTACTATTGTACTGCAATGTTTTTACCTGATTTGAATATATCGTACACCTCTGTCGTGTCAATATGATGTATAACAATGGTTACGTTATGTACATCTTCTGACAGGTTCTCTATTGTTACTCCATCTGTACCATTGGCAATTATACCTGGGGAAATAAATATATTCTGGAATCATATAACCGAGTCGTGCTATGCGCAAACTAAACTGTTTACCAGAATGTGTTGCCCGGGTTCCTACTTTTGGAACACGAACTACACACACTGGACTTGTTTCCTGTACCGTTTGCATTTCTTTAAATGTTTATGCTTTCTATTCACAGTGTAAAATGAGCAATAAAGTATGACACAATTAAAAACTAACACAGTGTTGGAATTCGAAATAAACTATACAAAACATAGCTTCAGAAATAGTAATGATGCAATAAAGTATGACAAAATTAAAAACTAACACAGTGTTGGAATCCGACATAAACTATATAAAACATAGCTTCAGAAATAGTAATGATGCAATAAAGTATGACAACATTAAAAACTAACACAGTGTGGAATCCGACATAAACTATATAAAACATAGCTTCAGAAATAGTAATGATGCAACTTAACAGCAGTATCAAATTCGAGAGAATATCAAAGGCTATCACCAATTCCGTCCGCCTCCGTCGAGTGGTTAAGGTCGCTGACTTGTATACCACTGTAACCTATCATCACTGATGGTCACGGGTTCGAGCCCCGCTCAGGCCGTGTCTCATTTATATGAAAAAGTTGGCAGTTTCTTACGGAGGTTGGTGCACCCAAGTACTGGTTAACCGCTGGAGCATGTCCAGGAAAGGTGTTGTTAAGTAAACTGCCCGCCGGCGATAGTGCCCACAATGGTGCTGATGCAGGCGTAAAACCCGAAATATAACATAACATATCACCAATTCCAATCACGGTGCATAATATACCCTTGCAACTAGTCGAACTTGTTTCAATTACTGTATAGTAGGCTCTTAAAAACTGTGTATTAGTGTTATTGTAGTCAGTCAAGCCTGGGAACATATTTTGCCTGGTCAGTCAAATAAATATATTTTAACATCGAGACTATTAATTGGGGCCGTATTGAGTTTCTGATAATTTTGCCAGAGGTTAAAAAGTGAAAATTCGACAGACTGGCACCCAGGCTATGTGTAGTCGAATACACATGGTTTGTCGGGATTAACAACTTAGGACTACGGCCTGCGTGGTTATTTCCTAAGCGTCAGAACTCAAAGCAATGTTTTATTCGCCAATAAAGATATGCTATATGAAAATACAAATATTAAGAAGATAGAGAATATCTTAGTGTCTGATCAAATTATATTTCACAGACTGAATATTGAAAGTATTAGTATCACGAGTGGCGCTAGCAGCGACATATAATAATAGCTTTATATGTTCACGAGTGAAATATAATTCGATCATTCACTTGGACAAACAAATGTTCTTTTAATTTAGGCTGAAAAGGATTTTATGAAAGCACAATATGCAACCGAGTGCTAATTGGCACGCTAACTCGTGCATAGACGACAATAAATGACGTCAGATAAGGCGTTATTAGTGACGTCACCGACAGTTTGAGTCCGAAAACGTTCGCGTTGACAACATTTCAACATGCAGCAGCTAGGCACCATGCATGCAAATCAGTGACAAACAAAATGTACGATTCCGCTGCTTTCAACGAATGGAATAACGCATTTTATTTCGGTGATTAATTTCTATATTTGAATCGGAAAGCATGAACTAATATTCATTAATTAGAAAACGTGAAAGTCGGAGTTCTGTATCATCTGCTGTTACATGCCCACATTCCAACCATAAAACAATTGTATAATTTATACATGCATATGTATACCTATTGTTATGCAGCCGCCGACACACGTCAACACTGAGTTAACTATTACAGCTACGCACACACTGAAGCGCATCATTATCGCTTAATCCATGAACGAAGCTGTTCATTTGTGAAAATAGTCACCATTGGCCTCATCGTCCACCTCATATATCCGGTGATGAGGTATAAGTAACAGTGATGCACTATACTGAACGTGTTCGTCCTAAGCTATGGTTCCGTGCCATCATGTTTAACTTAGCTGGATATTTAGATTAACAGTTAATGCTGTTTGTTTTTGTTATGCCGTAAGTGCATGTATATTCTGAACCAATTTGCAATTGCATTAATATATTCGAACGAAATTTCCAATTACATTAATATATTCAAACAAAATTTCGTTTGTTACACATTAATATATTCGAACGAAATTTTCAATTACATTTATATATTCAAACAACATTTCCAATTACATTAATATATTCCAACAAAATTTCGTTTTTTACACATTAATATATCCGAACGAAGTTTCCAATTACACATTAATATATCCGAACGAAATTTCCAATTGCATTAATATATCCAAACCATGTTTCCTGGTATTTGTTCAGAACTTGACTTTTGATCATGGTAAAGTTGCATTATCGGACATGTACCAGAGTATCCGATGCATTGTTTTCACTATTGGTTTTAAGCTTTATGCTTCGTGGTATTTGTATTGTCAGTTTGATCAATTGATGTCTACACTGATGTTGAATTTTACATTTCGATTACTGTTTTAGCAAATAGTAAAGTGTTGTATTGATCTCGGGCTCACTCCTGTTTATACTTTAGAATTACTGAGGCGCACTGTATCAAATGCTCACTGAACCACACGTTTTATGATCATATCCAATTACCGTTAATTATAACTTGTATAAACTTATAAATATCATACAACCATTGTACGACCAAGATGAGGACGAGGACATTAAATAGGGTGATATGAAAACGAACCTGCAAATGAAGAAGAAATAGGGCTATATCGAAATGGAACAGGAAATGAGAAATAAATAGGGTTACATTAACAAAGAACCTGCAAATGAAAAATAAATAGGGTCATATGGAAAAGGAACAGGAAAATGAGAAATAAATAAGGTTACATCGAATAGGAAACCTACCGATGAGAGATAGATAGGGCTACATCGAAAAAGGAAACTACCGATGAGAGATAGATATGGCTACATCGAAAAAGGAACATACCGATGAGAGATAGATATGGCTACATCGAAAAAGGAACATACCGATGAGAGATAGATATGGCTACATCGAAAAAGGAACATACCGATGAGAGATAGATATGGCTACATCGAAAAGGGAACATACCGATGAGAGATAGATATGGATATCGAAAAAGGAACATACTGATGAGAGATTGATAGGGCTACACCCAAAATGAACCTACCGATAGGTGATAGATAGGACTACATCGAAAAAGGAAACTACCGATGAGAGATAGATAGAGCTACATCGAAAAGGAACCTGCAAATGAGAAATAGTAGATCTGTATTGTTTAAACAGGAAACCGGAGTACCCGGAGAAAACCCACATGTCATATCTAGCGAACAACATACACTCTCATATACTTCCCTGTCCGAGGATCGAACCCGGGTTTCATTGGTGAAAAGCGAGCGCGCTAACCACTGCGCTAATCGGACAGCCAAATAGATCTGTAGTAGATATGAACAGACACGTCTGTGGAACCCTACTTGTTTGGCATCTTCATTATACATAATCACGCACGCACGCACCTTGGTATCTTCATTATACATAATCACGCACGCACGCACGCACGCACGCACGCACGCACGCACGCACGCACGCACGCACGCACGCACGCACGCACGCACGCACGCACGCACGCGCACGCACGCACGCACGCACGCACGCACGCACGCACACGCACCACGCACACACACCACACACAACACACACACAACACACACAACACACACACAACGCACACACAACACACACACAACACACACAACACACACACACACACAAAACACACACAACACACACACACAACACACACACAACACACACACAACACACACAACACACACAACACACACAACACACACATACACACACAACACACACACCACACACACACCACACACACACCACACACACACACACACACACAACACACACAACACACACAACACACACAACACACACAAAACACACACAAAACACAAACAACACACACACAACACATACACAAACAACGCACAACACACACACAACACACAAAGCACACACACACAACACACACAACACACACAACACACACAACACAAACACAACACATACGCAAACAACGCACAACACACACACAACACACAAAGCACAAACACACACACAACACACACACAACAAACACACAAACACACACCACACACACACACACACCCACACACACACACACACACACCAACACACACACGCACACCACACACACACACACACAAACACCACACACACACACACATCACACACACACCACACACACACACACACACACACACCACACCACACATACACACACACACCACACTACACACACAAACCCACGCACACCTCACACACACCACATACACACACCACACACACCCACACATACCACACACACATCACACACACATCCCACACACACATACATCACACACACCACACCCACACACCACACACACACACACCACACACACAACCCACACACACCACACACGCATCTACCACACGCACATACCACACGCACACACCACACGCACACACCACGCGCACACACCATGCGCACACATACCACACACACACCACACACACCACACAACACACACACCACACACGCACACACCAAACGCACATATCACACACATACACCACACGCACACACCACACGCACACACCACGCGTACACACCACGCGCACACATCACACGCACACACCACAGGCTCACACACAAACCACACACACATCACATACACATACTACACACACACTGCACCACACACACATACACACATCACACATACACACACACCACACACACACAACCCACACACACCACACACGCATATACTACACGCACATACCACACACACACACCACACGCACACACCACGCGCACACACCACGCGCACACATACCACACACACACACCACACACACCACACAACACACACACACCACACACGCACA
>CM026389.1:43053420-43118420 GCA_014843695.1 Archivesica marissinica
GCAATCGTTGTTCCTTCACTTACAGTATCTTCGGGGGGGGGGGGGGCAGACCTATGAACTTGAAACATACAGCTAGGTAGGTAGAGAAACGTTTGAGATGTTGAACTGTCAAATACATTGTAGCAGCAAAGATCAACAACATTTGCTTGCCCCGTGTGGTTTTTGCCAGTGGCAAGGGCAGACATCATCAGTCCAGATCAACAACATTTGCTTGCCCCGTGTGGTTTTTGCCAGTGGCAAGGGCAGACATCATCTGTCCAGATCAACAACATTTGCTTGCCCCGTGTGGTTTTTGCCAGTGGCAAGGGCAGACATCATCAGTCCAGATCAACAACATTTGCTTGCCCCGTGTGGTTTTTGCCAGTGGCAAGGGCAGACATCATCAGTCCAGATCAACAACATTTGCTTGCCCCGTGTGGTTTTTGCCAGTGGCAAGGGCAGACATCATCTGTCCAGATCAACAACATTTGCTTGCCCCGTGTGGTTTTTGCCAGTGGCAAGGGCAGACATCATCTGTCCAGCATAGGAAGTTCCTGACACATGACATATATTATAATTATGTTGAGTATCTTTCATACGCTTAATATATCTTATAACTGTCACTTAGTTCCCTTATTATAAATGGCTGTCGTTGTATATAGTGGTCAAGCATGAGTAATATACATGACATTAGACGTTCCATCTTATAAATAAATAAATCAAAACTATCCATATGTATAGCGCAACGTTTTATCACTTAAACTGATAATCATGACCAAAGGTGCTTTTGCAAACAGTTTAGAGCCAGATCAGGTGGTACAGAATGTGCCGTATTATCACGCTCTAGGCTGTTTGCTATTTTGCGCTCCGCAGCAGCTGATCAGGATCTATGTTGTTTGCAAATCCCTTCCCATTTATTCAACATTTTAAGAGTTAGTTCAATTAGCCCATTATCTTTACAATTAAAACACTGTCATGATGTCATACCTTTGTACTTGCTGTATCATACATACTCCTATAAGACAAGTTATTTATCACCATATTATGGCCTCAATGTCCTCAAAGTGGTTCCCCGTCTTACAAATGAGTGCTAAACAAAAAATGGATTTTTTTTAAAATTGGGGTTTTTCAAAAGTGTTAAAATTGATGGTACTCATAATTACGTTTTAGAAAAGAAAGCACTCTCGACACTGAAAGTTCCTTCAACTTACACTGGACAAACAAACATGCAATTTATACAATGTCATGGTCTTGTATCCATTTTATCAATGTCATAATTCTATGCCAGTGCATGCCAAAACCCACAGATTTAATGACCAAAGGAGGGGATCATCTTACTGGCATTTTAGCACATGTTTTACTGTACATTGAAAGCAGTATAGGACATGTTTTACTGTATATTGAAAGCAGTATAGGACATGTTTTACTGTATATTGAAAGCAGTATAGGACATGTTTTACTGTACATTGAAAGCAGTATAGGACATGTTTTACTGTATATTGAAAGCAGTATAGGACATGTTTTACTGTACATTGAAAGCAGTATAGGACATGTTTTACTGTATATTGAAAGCAGTATAGGACATGTTTTACTGTACATTGAAAGCAGCATAGGACATGTTTTACTGTAGATTGAAAGCAGCATAGGACATGTTTTACTGTAGGTTTTACTGTAAATTGAAAGCAGCATAGGACAGGTTTTACAGTAAGTTTTACTGTACATTGAAAGCAGCATAGGACATGTTTTACTGTAGATTGAAAGCAGTATAGGACATGTTTTACTGTAGATTGAAAGCAGCATAGGACAGGTTTTACTGTAGATTGAAAGCAGCATAGGACATGTTTTACTGTATATTGAAAGCAGTATAGGACATGTTTTACTGTAGATTGAATGCAGCATAGGACAGGTTCTACTGTAGATTGAAAGCAGCATAGGACGTGTTTTACTGTACATTGAAAGCAGTATAGGACATGTTTTACTGTAGATTGAAAGCAGTATAGGACATGTTTTACTGTAGATTGAAAGCAGCATAGGACATGTTTTACTGTAGGTTTTACTGTAAATTGAAAGCAGCATAGGACAAGTTTTACAGTAAGTTTTACTGTACATTGAAAGCAGCATAGGACATGTTTTACTGTAGATTGAAAGCAGTATAGGACAGGTTTTACTGTAGATTGAAAGCAGCATAGGACATGTTTTACAGTAGGTTTTACTGTAGATTGAAAGCAGCATAGGACAGGTTTTACAGTAGGTTTTACTGTAGATTGAAAGCAGCATAGGACAGGTTTTACAGTAGATTGAAAGCAGTATAGAACATGTTTTACTGTAGATTGAAAGCAGTATAGGACAGGTTTTACTGTAGATTGAAAGCAGCATAGGACATGTTTTACAGTAGATTGAAAGCAGTATAGGACATGTTTTACAGTAGCTTGAAAGCAGTATAGGACATGTTTTACTGTAGATTGAAAGCAGCATAGGACATGTTTTACAGTAGGTTTTACTGTACATTGAAAGCAGCATAGGACATGTTTTACAGTAGGTTTTACTGTAGATTGAAAGCAGCATAGGACATGTTTTACAGTAGATTGAAAGCAGCATAGGACGTGTTTTACAGTAGGTTTTACTGTAGATTGAAAGCAGCATAGGACATGTTTTACTGTAGATTGAAAGCAGTATAGGACAGGTTTTACAGTAGGTTTTACTGTAGATTGAAAGCAGCATAGGACATGTTTACTGTAGATTGAAAGCAGTATAGGACAGGTTTTACTGTATATTGAAAGCAGCATAGGACATGTTTTACTGTAGATTGAAAGCAGCATAGGACAGGTTTTATAGTAGATTGAAAGCAGCATAGGACATGTTTTACAGCAGATTGAAAGCAGTATAGGACAGGTTTTACAGTAGATTGAAAGCAGCATAGGACATGTTTTACTGTAGATTGAAAGCAGCATAGAACATGTTTTACTGTAGATTGAAAGCAGCATAGGACATGTTTTACTGTAGATTGAAAGCAGCATAGGACATGTTTTACTGTAGATTGAAAGCAGCATAGGACATGTTTTACTGTAGATTGAAAGCAACATAGGACATGTTTTACTGTAGATTGAAAGCAGCATAGGACAGGTTTTACTGTAGATTGAAAGCAACATAGGACATGTTTTACTGTAGATTGAAAGCAGCATAGGACATGTTTTACTGTAGATTGAAAGCAGTATAGGACATGTTTTACTGTAGATTGAAAGCAGCATAGGACATGTTTTACTGTAGATTAAAAGCAGCATAGGACAGGTTTTACAGTAGGTTTTACTGTAGATTGAAAGCAGCATAGGACAGGTTTTACAGTAGGTTTTACTGTAGATTGAAAGCAGCATAGGACAGGTTTTACAGTAGATTGAAAGCAGTATAGAACATGTTTTACTGTAGATTGAAAGCAGTATAGGACAGGTTTTACTGTAGATTGAAAGCAGCATAGGACATGTTTTACAGTAGATTGAAAGCAGTATAGGACATGTTTTACAGTAGCTTGAAAGCAGTATAGGACATGTTTTACTGTAGATTGAAAGCAGCATAGGACATGTTTTACAGTAGGTTTTACTGTACATTGAAAGCAGCATAGGACATGTTTTACAGTAGGTTTTACTGTAGATTGAAAGCAGCATAGGACATGTTTTACAGTAGATTGAAAGCAGCATAGGACGTGTTTTACAGTAGGTTTTACTGTAGATTGAAAGCAGCATAGGACATGTTTTACTGTAGATTGAAAGCAGTATAGGACAGGTTTTACAGTAGGTTTTACTGTAGATTGAAAGCAGCATAGGACATGTTTACTGTAGATTGAAAGCAGTATAGGACAGGTTTTACTGTATATTGAAAGCAGCATAGGACATGTTTTACTGTAGATTGAAAGCAGCATAGGACAGGTTTTATAGTAGATTGAAAGCAGCATAGGACATGTTTTACAGCAGATTGAAAGCAGTATAGGACAGGTTTTACAGTAGATTGAAAGCAGCATAGGACATGTTTTACTGTAGATTGAAAGCAGCATAGGACATGTTTTACTGTAGATTGAAAGCAGCATAGGACATGTTTTACTGTAGATTGAAAGCAGCATAGGACATGTTTTACTGTAGATTGAAAGCAACATAGGACATGTTTTACTGTAGATTGAAAGCAGCATAGGACAGGTTTTACTGTAGATTGAAAGCAACATAGGACATGTTTTACTGTAGATTGAAAGCAGCATAGGACATGTTTTACTGTAGATTGAAAGCAGTATAGGACATGTTTTACTGTAGATTGAAAGCAGCATAGGACATGTTTTACTGTAGATTAAAAGCAGCATAGGACAGGTTTTACTGTAGATTGAAAGCAGCATAGGACATGTTTTACTGTAGATTGAAAGCAGCATATGACATGTTTTACAGTAGGTTTTACTGTACATTGAAAGTAGCATAGGACAGGTTTTACTGTACATTGAAAGCAGCATAGGACATGTTTTACAGTAGGTTTTACTGTACATTGAAAGCAGTATAGGACAGGTTTTACAGTAGGTTTTACTGTAGATTGAAAGCAGCATAGGACATGTTTACTGTAGATTGAAAGCAGTATAGGACAGGTTTTACTGTAGATTGAAAGCAGCATAGGACATGTTTTACTGTAGATTGAAAGCAGCATAGGACAGGTTTTATAGTAGATTGAAAGCAGTATATGATATGTTTTACTGTAGATTGAAAGCAGCATAGGACATGTTTTACAGCAGATTGAAAGCAGTATAGGACAGGTTTTACAGTAGATTGAAAGCAGTATATGATATGTTTTACTGTAGATTGAAAGCAGCATAGGACATGTTTTACAGCAGATTGAAAGCAGTATAGGACAGGTTTTACAGTAGATTGAAAGCAGCATAGGACATGTTTTACTGTAGATTGAAAGCAGCATAGAACATGTTTTACTGTACATTGAAAGCAGCATAGGACATGTTTTACTGTAGATTGAAAGCAACATAGGACATGTTTTACTGTAGATTGAAAGCAGAATAGGACATGTTTTACTGTACATTGGAAGCAAAATAGGACATGTTTTACTGTACATTGGAAGCAAAATAGGACAGGTTTTACTGTACATTGGAAGCAAAATAGGACATGTTTTACTGTACATTGGAAGCAAAATAGGACATGTTTTACTGTACATTGGAAGCAAAATAGGACAGGTTTTACTGTACATTGGAAGCAAAATAGGACAGGTTTTACTGTACATTGGAAGCAAAATAGGACAACAGGATTTACTGTACATTGAAAGCAAAATAGGACAGGATTTACTGTACATTGAAAGCAGCATAGGACATGATTTACTGTACATTGAAAGCAAAATAGGACAGGTTTTACTGTACATTGGAAGCAAAATAGGACAGGATTTACTGTACATTGAAAGCAGTATAGAACAGGATTTACTGTACATTGAAAGCAGTATAGAACAGGATTTACTGTACATTGAAAGCAGTATAGAACAGGATTTACTGTAGATTGAAAGCAGTATAGAACAGGATTTACTGTACATTGAAAGTAGTATATTACAGGTTTAGATGTATATAGAGTTGAGAGCTGCACCACCGAACAATAAGAGTTCTTGGATGGTACTGTTCTCTATATGGCCAGCGTATTATATCAAATCATACCATGCATAAATGTACAGAATTATCAATTTTATATAGTAAGATTTGGTATATACATGTTGTGTTTTAAGTAAGATATACACGCCTGACACAGAGCATACATCCTCACACAGAGTATACATGCCTCACACTGAATATACATCCTCACACAGAGTATACATCCTCACACATATTATACATCCTCACACAGAGTATACATGCTCACACTGAATATACATCCTCACACAGAGTATACATCCTCACACAGAGTATACATCCTCACACAGAGTATACATCCTCACACATAGTATACATCCTCACACATAGAGTATACATCCTCACACATAGTATACATCCTCACACAGAGTACACATCCTGACACAGAGTATACATGCCGGACACAGAGTATACATGCCTCACACAGAGTATACATCCTCACACTGAGTATACATCCTCACACAGAGTATACATGCTCACACAGAGTATACATCCTCACACAGAGTATACATCCTCACACTGAGAATACATGCCTCACACAGAGCATACATCCTCACACATAGTATACATCCTCATACAGAGTATACATCCTCACACACAGTATACATCCTCACACAGAGCATACATCCTCACACAGAGTACACATCCTCACACAGAGTATACATGCCTGACACAGAGTATACATGCCTGACACAGAGTATACATCCTCACACAGAGTATACATCCTCACACTGAGAATACATGCCTCACACAGAGTATACATCCTCACACAGAGCATACATCCTCACACAGAGTACACATCCTCACACAGAGTATACATGCCTGACACAGAGTATACATGCCTGACACAGAGTATACATCCTCACACATAGTATACATCCTCATACAGAGTATACATCCTCACACACAGTATACATCCTCACACAGAGCATACATCCTCACACAGAGTACACATCCTCACACAGAGTATACATGCCTGACACAGAGTATACATGCCTGACACAGAGTATACATCCTCACACAGAGTATACATCCTCACACTGAGAATACATGCCTCACACAGAGTATACATCCTCACACAGAGCATACATCCTCACACAGAGTACACATCCTCACACAGAGTATACATGCCTGACACAGAGTATACATGCCTGACACAGAGTATACATCCTCGCACAGAGTATACATCCTCACACTGAGAATACATGCCTCACACAGAGTATACATCCTCACACATAGTATACATCCTCACACAGAGTATACATCCTCACACAGAGTATACATCCTCACCCAGAGAATAATGCTCACATAGAGTATACATCCTCACACAGAATATACATCCTCACACAGAGCATACATCCTCATACAGAGCATACATCCTCACACTGAGCATACATCCTCACACAGAGTATACATCCTCACACAGAGTATACATCCTCACATAGAGTATAAATCCTCACACAAAGTATACATATTGGATCGTTTTCAGCTTCTATCCTATACAAAAAGCACCAACTGTCGCATAATTAAGTTTATAGACAGCAAATAAATTATAGTAGAGAATATAAGTAGTCCAAGGATGACCAGATGCATTGGTATAGGCTGACATAACTGCATTAACGTGCTCGCCTCCCACAAATGCAACCCGGGTTCGATCCTTGGACCGGGAAGTCTGTGAGATGGTACGGTGGTTGCCAGATCGGACAGGTGGGTTTTCTCCAGGTACTCTGGTTTCCTCCCACACGACTGACCACATTTACGCTTTCATCCGTGCCAATGAGAGTGATTAATATAAGTTGTTAAATATTATTTTGCAATCGTAAAATAAAGCTTAAAATAAAAATGTCTATACTGATCTACAGCCTGATAACTGTATACATTGCATAATACTGTAGTTTCAGATAGCCTCAAGCAACTTACAAGTGGCTGTCATGATTTTGTTTCAATAGTCTCTATAAACAGCCGATCTTATGCATCTTTTTACAACTATTCATGAAATATAAATATAAAATAACAATTACCTTCAAGCTAATGATTCACATGTTAATATTATATCTGACGGGGTCATCGAAATTATGCAAGATCTGGACAACCCCCATTTCATTTGCATCTGTCATGTAAACTTAAAGGATGGTAGTCATGATAGCGCAGTGGTAGCACGTTCACCTCAGGTGTGAAAGGCCCGGAGTTCGAGCCCCGCTGGAGCCGTTACGATTGTGCCCATAAGCAGCACGGTATTTAAATTCCACATTGCCTCTTTCCACATCACGTTTGTTTGTATTCAGTTTCATACAGTCATCACATAATGTCTTATATGTACACATGTGTAATACTACCAGGAAGGATTCTGATTGGTCGCGGCATGACAACTTGTATGCAGCGTGACGCTGCATGCTGATCAGGATCTATGTTATTTGCTACATAGCCAAGTGTCTTAGCAAACAGCATAGAGCCTGATCAGAGCTGACGGAACGTTCCGTGGCAGCTGATCTGGCTCTATGTTCTTTGCAAATACTGTTTAAACGGTATCCAGAATCAAATGAGTTAACCCATTCAACACCAAGTAACTGACATGGACTGGTCCATGATATTTTTAAACCAATAAATTAATTACAAAATTACATTTGGATCAGTTCATTTATCAAAATGGGTAATTTTTATTCTAAAAATAGTTATATTACTTGAAAAAAGTGCAGATCCTGATGAGACGGCTCATCACGAGCCGGCTCATCTGGATCTACACTTTTTTGTAAGCCAATTTAGAGGTCTGTGGTGTTGAAAGGGTTAATAGCAAAATTCCAAAACACGTTTCATAAAATATAGTACGAGTGTAAGATCCTATAATTATATGCATAGAGCAAATACATTCAAACATTTTTAAACAAAACAAAACATAAAAAACACATTAATATATTTGCATTATGACAGATAATGTCAATCATAATAATCTAGAGGTGACTCTGAGTTATGGCATTTATTAACCCATTCAACACCAAGTAACTCACATGGACTGGTCCATGATATTCATAAACCAATAAATGAATCAGAAAATCACATTTGGACAAGTTCATTTATCAAAATGGGTAATTATGTCTAAAAATAGTCATATCACTGGCAAAAAGTGCAGATCCTGATGAGACAGCTCATCACGAGCCGGCTCATCTGGATCTACACTTTTTGTAAGCCTATTTAGAGGTCTGTGGTGTTGAACGGGTTAAATGCAAAATGTGTTCCATTTATTTGTAGAAAAATTTGATCACTTGTGGAATATCCCTATATGAACTGTGCATAACTGCCTATAAGATGACCCATTTATTTGTAGACAAATTTGATCACTTGTGGAATATCCCTATATGAATTGTGCATAACCGCCTATAAGATGACCTATTTACTACCAGATTATGGCCTCAATGTGAATTCCCTTCTTATAAATGAGTGCTAAAAAAAAAAGAATCATTATGTTTTAGAAAAGAAATCAAGCAGTCTGACACTGAACATTTCTTCAACTTGTATGTGTGTTTTACGTTTATTTATCGTTGCTACCGGTTGCCCATATGAGCGCCGCCTCCTGATGAGGTTAGTCATTTTCGATTTTTGGAGGATAGTGTAATGATACAGATCAGAGACCCATTACAGAATCTCCTCTGGTTCTTTTACGTGCATGGTGTAAAGCACCGACACGAGACCTTGGTTTAAAGTCACATCTGAAAGACTGTTAATTTCATTAGGGTCAGACGGGGGATCGAACCTGCGATCCTTGGATTACCAGTCCAGCGTGTTACCACATGTTCAACTTGTATGTCTGGTGTCCATTTATCAACCTTTCTTATATGTTAGTGCATGCCAAAAACCCACAGATTTCATGACCAAAGTTGTGGGGAAGGGGGGTCATCTTATACGTGTGATTGGGGGAGGGGGGGGTCATCTTATACGTGAGATTGGGGGAGGGGGTCATCTTATACGTGAGATTGGGGAGGGGGGTCATCTTATACGTGAGATTGGGGGAGTCATCTTATATGTGAGATTGGGGGGAGGGGGGGTCATCTTATACGTGAGATTGGGGGAGGGGGGTCATCTTATACGTGAGATTGGGGGAGGGGGGGTCATCTTATACGTGAGATTGGGGGAGGGGGGTCATCTTATACGTGAGATTGGGGGAGGGGGGGTCATCTTATACGTGAGATTGGGGGAGGGGGGTCATCTTATACGTGAGATTGGGGGAGGGGGGGTCATCTTATACGTGAGATCATCTTATAGGCAAGTATGTACAGTACTGATGCTATGAACATAATTGGTCATTCCCAACAAGATCTCCAAAATGGTTTAAATAATTTGTATGATTACTGTCACAATTGGGGGCTCTAGTTTAACCCATTCAACACCAAGTAACTGACATGGACTGATCCATGATATTTTTAGACCAATAAATTAATAACAAAATTACATTTGGATCAGTTCATTTATCAAAATGGGTAATTTTTATTCTAAAAATAGTTATATTACTTGAAAAAAGTGCAGATCCTGATGAGACGGCTCGTCACGAGCCGGCTCATCTGGATCTACACTTTTTTGTAAGCCAATTTAGAGGTCTGTGGTGTTGAAAGGGTTAATACTGATAAGACTAAAATAGTCGTATTTCGAAAGAGAGGTGCCACTAGGTCTCATGAAAACTGGTATTATAACAACATTAATATATTCCGGTAGCGAGGTTGAAAAACGACTTCCATTAATTAGGTGTTATTTTTAACATTACAGGCTCATTTAGTCTTAACCAATATCTGTGTGTGTTTTACGTTTAGTTATCGTCGCTACCGGTTGCCATATGAGCGACGCCTCCTGAAGTGATTAGTCATTTTAGATTTTGGAGGATAGTGCAATGATACAGACAGAGACCCATTACAGAGTCTCCTTTGGTTCTTTTACGTGCACAGTGTAAAGCACCGACACGAGACCTCAGTTTAACGTCCCATCTGAAAGACTGTTAATTTTATTAGGGTCAGACGGGGGATCGAACCTGCGATCCCTGGATTACCAGTCCAGCGTTTTACCACTGGGCTACAGATCCGTCTATATCTAGTTGGTTTAAACATATTTATTCCACTATATACATTCACAAAACAATACATGTACACAAAATTAAAGAATAGGAAAGGATTAAAACAAAAGAAGAGCTTATATAGTTTCTCTCCTTAACCCTTTCAACCCCACAGGCCTCTAAATAGGCTTATGAAAAGTGTAGATCCAGATGAGCCGGCTCGTAACGAGCCGTCTCATCAGGATCTGCACTTTTTTGCCAGTAATAATTATTACTATTTTTAGATAAAATTACCCATTTTGATAAATGAACTGATCCAAATGTAATTTTGTTATTAATTTATTGGTCTAAAAATATCATGGACCAGTCCATGTCAGTTACTTGGGGTTGAAAGGGTTAATATCTAGATGGACATGAATGTTTTACTTAAAACTATCAATAAATATAACACTTCAATTCATGTGTAGGTTAAACTATGTATGTCAAGTATGGGGTTTGTCAAAATCCGGTGAAAGAGTACATCATTCTTAAGGTCTTCAAACCCATTCTAGGTGTTAAACAAAGTGCAAGTAATGTTGCAATATATGGTGACCTTAAAGTCATTGGGCCGACATAGATTATGGAGAAGTCTGGCAGGTGAACTTCCAGTTCAACTGTTACAAGTGAGTTTATCATGTAGAATGAGTAAAGCAATCATAAATAGTATATATACTGTTCCCAGGGGCGGATTAAGGTTGCATGGGGCCCCTGGCTGTAGCTCAAACATGGGCCCTTTCATCAAGGTAAATAGTAGTGTTAAGCAAACAAGAAAATTCTATTGAATACACCTTTCTCACATTACCCCTGCTTGGCCAAAATTACGGCTTTCGGCTATCGCATTGGTTGGTAAGAAGGGATTTCACATGCGGGACGATTAGACTCGGGGAACAGTACACTATACATTATTGCTGCAGTCGACTAAATACAAGATAGTGTTTAAAGTCATACATCGTTGGAAAGCTCAGGATATCTTCTTAAGTTCTATCTATTTATGTTAAATCTTATTCAGTTAATTACAGATTTAAAATACTAATTTGGGGGCCCCTAAATATCGGGGGCCCCTAAATATCGGGGGCCCCTGGCTTCAGCCCTCCCCTTAATCCGCTTACATCCCTTTAAGGATGCATCCCCTTAATCATAGAAAAGTTGATAAAACTGTCAAATAGCGGTGAAAATAACAGTCAAATATGTCATGCAATTATAACACATTTCTAATGAAATTCCACGACATATTCCCAGAGTTTTCACCTACAAATAAGAACAACACATTAACAGTATTTGCAAAGAACATAGAACCAGATCAACCGCCACGGAACGTTCCGTCTGATCAGGCTCTATGCTGTTTGCTATTCAGATGATCTTGCTAAGACACTTGGCGATGTAGCAAACAACATAGATCCTGATCAGCATGCAGCGTCACGCTGTGGCTGATCTGGATCTACGTTGTTTGCAAAAGCCATTAAATGTATCCAGAATGAAATGGGGTAACGAATTTGTCGACTGCTACAATTATTTGATCTATTTATAGCCTTTATTTTACCCAGCATGCAAAGCGTTAATTATTCAAATTATTTCGCAAGAATGTGTAGGAGCAATGCTATGTATACGTGCAATATAATAGATATTTTGCACATTGCGATTTTATATAGATTTAACAGGTACAGCTACATTCTATTTACGTCCCATTGTGGTTGCTGTAGTTTCTCTGGCTGTCGAGCCTTTAATTTGATTGTTACTATCTTATGACTATGTGTCATATTCAAATATAAAACATTCTGTAATAAGAGGAAAAAATTGAACAGCCTTATCAAACAAGAGATATAACACGTAGTACATTATGACACTTCTGGTTGGGATATTCAAACATTATTTCTAACTAATAACAAAATACTCTCTGTGGTGTTTACTACTCTCCATTGTAATTAACCCATTGCATGCTAGTGGTAGGAACACATCCCTTCTGCAAACAGCATAGTGCCAGATCAGATGGCACAGAATGTGCTAGTGGCAGGAACACATCACTTCTGCAAACAGCATAGAGCCAGATCAGATGGCACAGAACGTGCTAGTGGCAGGAACACATCACTTCTGCAAACAGCATAGAGCCAGATCAGATGGCACAGAACGTGCTAGTGGCAGGAACACATCACTTCTGCAAACAGCATAGAGCCAGATCAGATGGCACAGAACGTGCTAGTGGCAGGAACACATCACTTCTGCAAACAGCATAGAGCCAGATCAGATGGCACAGAACGTGCTAGTGGCAGGAACACATCACTTCTGCAAACAGCATAGAGCCAGATCAGATGGCACAGAACGTGCTAGTGGCAGGAACACATCACTTCTGCAAACAGCATAGAGCCAGATCAGATGGCACAGAACGTGCTAGTGGCAGGAACACATCACTTCTGCAAACAGCATAGAGCCAGATCAGATGGCACAGAACGTGCTAGTGGCAGGAACACATCACTTCTGCATAGTGCCAGATCAGATGGCACAGAACGTGCTAGTGGCAGGAACACATCACTTCTGCAAACAGCATAGAGCCAGATCTGATGGCACAGAACGTGCTAGTGACAGGAACACATCCCTTCTGCATAGAGCCAGATCTGATGGCACAGAACGTGCTAGTGGCAGGAACACATCACTTCTGCAAACAGCATAGAGCCAGATCTGATGGCACAGAACGTGCTAGTGGCAGAAACACATCACTTCTGCAAACAGCATAGAGCCAGATCAGATGGCACAGAACGTGCTAGTGGCAGGAACACATCACTTCTGCAAACAGCATAGAGCCAGATCAGATGGCACAGAACATGCTAGTGGCAGGAACACATCACTTCTGCAAACAGCATAGAGCCAGATCAGATGGCACAGAACGTGCTAGTGGCAGGAACACATCACTTCTGCAAACAGCAGAGAGCCAGATCAGATCAGATAGCATAGAACGTGCTAGTGACAGGAACACATCACTTCTGCAAACATCATAGTGCCAGATCAGATGGCATAGAACGTGCTAGTGGCAGGAACACATCACTTCTGCAAACATCATAGTGCCAGATCAGATGGCATAGAACGTGCTAGTGGCAGGAACACATCACTTCTGCAAACAGCAGAGAGCCAGATCAGATGGCATAGAACGTGCTAGTGGCAGGAACACATCACTTCTGCAAACAGCATAGAGCCAGATCAGATGCTTTCTCATCTATGCTGTTTGCTATTCGGATAGCGGAGCTAAAACATTTGGCTGAATAGCAAACAACATAGATCCTGATCAAATGTGGTGTTACGCCCTCTGGATCTATGTTGTTTGTGCTAAGTTGTAGGAATTTGTTTCACAATCGGGCTAAAACAAATTTCCATAAACACATTAATGAATTGTTGGCTGCTATAATTATTTAAAGAATAAAATTGGTTTAACCCATAACCTGCCAATCACGACTAAGTCGTTTTTGCAAACAGTATACAGCCAGATCAGATGGCACAGACTGATCAGGCTATATGCTATTTGCTATTCAGATAGTGGAGCTAAAACAACACTTGGCTGAATAAGAAATAACATAGATCCTGATCAGACGCGGCTGCTGATTCCGTTCAATTTATTAGGCAGGTTAAGGATTAAACAGTGCATGATCGATCGATCGAATAATAAGTCGTCATTCAATCCTTGTTAGATATCATCAGAATTAGTCATACTCACTTAGACTGCAAGTGTTTACACTACGAAAATGCATGACAAGCATCATGAATTTATTATCAACCCAAGTATCCAGAATGAAATTAAACGCATTTGATTTACTATAGATGCCACTTTAACCCTTTCCTTCATAAATATTTAGGTTAATATTCTATTATATCTCCATACAAATGACAGTCATTTAGCTATCATGCAGTGGATAAGTAGTCGCCATATCTATCCCACCTCCATAGATATTACTGGGACTACATGAGATCCCTTTCCTTTATAGAGATTTAGGTTAATATACTATTATATCTCCATACAAATGACAGCCATTTAGCTATCATGCAGTAGATAAGTAGTCACCATATCTATCCCACCTCCATAGATATTACTGGGACTACATAGAGATTTAGATTAATATACTATTATATCTCCATACAAATGACAGTCATTTAGATATCATGCAGTGGATAAGTAGTCGCCATATCTATCCCACCTCCATAGATATTACTGGGACTACATAGAGATTTAGGTTAATGTACTATTATATCTCCATACAAACGACAGTCATTTAGCTATCATGCAGTGGATAAGTAGTATCAATGTATGTGGTATTGGTAATGGCGTCAAGAGGTGCTTCTATGAGGGAAAGGGTTTATGAACATTGGTTTGGCTACTACATTGTCAATGTATGTCGTATTGGTAATGGCATCAAGAGGTGCTTCTATGAGGGAAAGGGTTTATGAACATTGGTTTGGCTACTACATTGTCAATGTATGTCGTATTGGTAATGGCGTCAAGAGGTGCTTCTATGAGGGAAAGGGTTAATGTTCAAGTATATTAAACCCGTTTGATTTACTATAGATGCCACTTTGCACACACATGACACATTTTCCTTTGCACTGATAGCAATAAATCATGGCTTATCTACCGTAAGCAGTGACAAATCAATGTACATGCATACAAAACACATGCATATAAATTATATTTTGTTTATTATATATAGAGTAGTGGAACCTATGATAGGTGTAAATCCTACATATCATGGCCTATAAAAAAAAGTTAAATGCACTTGCCGTATATTATTATTTTCTTAAGTTGTGAACACAACTTTCAGAAAATTGTTGTTGAAAAGTTTAGCTTCATTACGAGACCATGCGCCTCAATGCAGCTATCACAACAACACCTGTTTCCATGGGGAACTCAAGACTTTAGGGCACCTATGTATGGCGTACATGAATTTTTTTATTTATGCACAGGTAAATGTTGAATATATTATTTTGACTTAGTAACATCAATAACTAACAATATTAAAACTCATAAGAAACTTTTTTTCTGGTTATTTGTACATTTTTTACATTATATACATTACACTATATGTAGGTAAGACACATTTTACACACATTTTACACACATTATAAGTCACGATCACATTATACTGGGATAATAGTGAGACATTATTAAATGACATCATACCTTTGTGTTGTGACGGCATACCTTTGTGTTGTGACGGCATACCTTTGTGTGTTGTGATGGCATACCTTTGTGTTGTGACGGCATACCTTTGTGTTGTGATGGCATACCTTTGTATTGTGACGGCATACCTTTGTGTTGTGATGCCATACCTTTGTGTTGTGACGGCATACCTTTGTGTGTTGTGACGGCATACCTTTGTGTTGTGACGGCACACCTTTGTGTGTTGTGACGGCATACCTTTGTGTGTTGTGATGGCATACCTTTGTGTTGTGATGGCATACCTTTGTGTTGTGACAGCATATCTTTGTGTGTTGTGATGGCATACCTTTGTGTTGTGACGCCATACCTTTGTGTTGTGACGGCATACCTTTGTGTTGTGACGCCATACCTTTGTGTTGTGACGGCATACCTTTGTGTTGTGACGGCATACCTTTGTGTGTTGTGACGGCATACCTTTGTGTTGTGACGGCACACCTTTGTATTTGCAGTCCATTATTATTAATATTGGACTGCTGTCAAAAGTTAAGTATTATATTGAATGCTACCCGTACATGTACGACATTAACAATTTTAAGTAGTAGGAGCTTGTTATATTAGTGTGTGTTTTAAGTAAGACGTATTTTACATATTGGATTGTGTTCGGCTTATATCCTATACTTAAAACACTTTCGTGATGTCATACCTTTGTACTTGCAGTCCATTATTATTAATATTGGACTGGTGTCAAAGGCCAGAGTATTATATTAAATCCTACACGTACATGTACGGAATTAACAATTTGTATTAGTAGGATCTTGTTGCAGAAGTGTGTGCTTTAAGTAAGATATAAGCCTTAAACGGATCCAATATGTAAAATAGTGGTACTGTCTTCGGCGGTAGCGCCTCACACAGTCCAATATTTTACATATTGGATCATTTCCCGCTTATATCCTATACTTACAATTATACTGTTCAGTCATGATGAGTTGTTATATTTCGTTATATTTCGGGTTTTACGCCTGCATCAGCACCATTTCGGGCTATATCGCCGGCAGGCAGTTTACTTAACAACACCTTTTCTGGGCAGGCTCCAGCGGTTAACCAGTACTTGGATGCACCAACCTCCGTAAGAAACTGCCAACTTTTTCATATAAATGAGACACGGCATGAGCGGGCCTCGAACCCAGTGACCATCAGTGATGATAGGTTACAGTGGTATACAAGTCAGCGACCTTAACCGCTCGACCACGGAGGCGGCGAACCCGTGACCATCAGAGATGATAGGTTACAGTGGTATACAAGTCAGCGCCCTTAACCACTCGATCACGGAGGCGGACCTTAGTGATGATAGGTTACAGTGGTATACAAGTCAGCGACCTTAACCGCTCGACCACGGAGGCAGATCATGATGAGTAGTAAATTAGCCCTTTCAACCCCACATGCCTCTAAATAGGCTTATGAAAAGTGTAGATCCAGATGAGCCGGCTCGTAACGAGCCGTCTCATCAGGATCTGCACTTTTTTGCCAGTAATAATTATTACTATTTTTAGATAAAATTACCCATTTTGATAAATGAACTGGTCCAAATGTAATTTTCTTATTAATTTATTGGTCTAAAAATAGCATGCACCAGTACATGTCAGTTACTTGGGGTTGAATGGGTTAGTCAATAAAAGTTATATGGTATAGAGTTTGTGTCCATTAATCAATCATTGTTACCCATTATAGATAGTACACATTATTTATACGGGTGTTATAAGAGTAGGGCCCATAATGCTTTATGTATCCAAAATTGAGCAGAAAAACTGTTACTCAAACGATAATTGTTTTAAAACACTTGTGATGTCATACATATTTGCAGTCCATTATTATTAATATTGGACTGCTTTCAAAAGGTCAGAGTATTATATTACATACCATGCGTAAATGTACGAAATTAACAATTTTAATTTGTAAGATCTGTGTTATATAAACGAGTGTTTTAAGCAAGATATAAGCCTCAAACAGTTATGTTATATTTCGGGTTTTACGCCTGCATCAGCACCATTTCGGGCTATATTGCCAGCGGGCAGTTTACTTAACAACACCTTTCCTGGGCAGGCTCCAGCGGTTAACCAGTACTTGGGTGCCCCAACCTAAGTAAGAAACTGCCAACTTTTTCATATAAATGAGCATGGCATGAGCGGGCCTCAAACCCGTGACCATCAGTGATGATACAGTGGTATACAAGTCAGCGATACAAGACCTTAACCATTCGACGGACTAAGCCTCAAACAGATCCAATATGTAAATTATTGGCACTGTGTTCTGTGCTACGCACATGACAAAGTCCAATATTTAATATATTGGATCATTTTCAGGCTATATCCTCTACTTAGACAATATGCTATGTGCCTTATGAAATATCCATATGGAAGATGTGATAGCGCAGTCTGATTACAGGCAAGTACTGGTCCAACACGATATGTGAAATATGTATATAAACAGAAAACCAATAAAATAAACACGATATAGGTGATCTAGATACTGGTCCAACGCAATATGTGAAATATGTATATAAACAGAAAACCAATAAATTAAACACGATATAGGTGATCTAGATACTGGTCCAACACGATATGTGAAATATGTATATAAACAGAAAACCAATAAAATAAACACGATATAGGTGATCTAGATACTGGTCCAACACGATATGTGAAATATGTATATAAACAGAAAACCAATAAAATAAACACGATATAGGTGATCCAGGTAGTTGGTATCGACCAGGTATAATGAGATACAATCACTTAGTCAAAATAAAAGCGTGTTTCACTATATCTTAGTGTAATGGTCCTCAATATCGCGTTGCATTTATACTATCTTATATTAAGAATGTGTTTGTCCGCCTCCGTGGTCGAGTGGTTAAGGTCGCTGACTTGTATACCACTGTAACCTATCATCACTGATGGTCACGGGTTCGAGCCCCGCTCAGACCGTGTCTCATTTATATGAAAAAGTTGGCAGTTTCTTACGGAGGTTGGTGCACCCAAGTACTGGTTAACCGCTGGAGCCTGCCCAGGAAAGGTGTTGTTAGGTAAACTGCCCGCCGGCGATATAGCCCAAAATGGTGCTGATGCAGGCGTAAAACCCGAAACATAACATATAATATAAGAATGTGTTTACTTAGGCATTAGTTTATAGGCTATTCAAGAGAAATATGCACCTCCCCTTCCCCCATTAAAAATGAGATATATCCCTGGACAAACTAAAGAGACAATATCATTAGTAGTTACAGGGCTTGAGCTGGCTGTCCGATTAGCACAGTGGTTAGCGCGCTAGCTTCTCACCACTGTAACCCGGGTTCGATCCTCGGACAGGGAAGATTGTACGGTGGTAGCCAGATCGGACAGGTAGGTTTTCTCCGGGTACTAAGGTTTCCTCCCATACGAATGACCACATTTACGCTTTCATCCGCGCCAATGAAAATGATTAATATAAGTTGTTAGAACTTGCTTCGCAATAGTTGTAAAATAAATAGTTAGAACTTGCTTCGCAATAGTTGCATGCATGCCTCCCATCCCCAAAAAAGACCACCACACACACTCACCCGCAAAGAATGCCCGCTCATACAGTATTATTTGAAGATCCATTAATTAATAAGTCAAATATTAGCCATATGTTGCTTTTAATAAGAAAAATGTGACTTTAATGTCAGACCCCCTATCTATGCAGCGTGTGAGAAATTAACATATTAACTATTTATTAAAATTCAGTATCAAGTTTAACCCTTTCAACCCCAAGTAAC
Organism: Archivesica marissinica; assembly: GCA_014843695.1. Taxonomy (NCBI): domain Eukaryota; kingdom Metazoa; phylum Mollusca; class Bivalvia; order Venerida; family Vesicomyidae; genus Archivesica; species Archivesica marissinica. Next base: position 43,073,048 of record CM026389.1, read on the forward strand.
TGACATGAACTGGTGCCTGATATTTTCAGACCAATAAATTAATAAGAAAATTACCTTTGGACTAGTTCATTTATCAAAATGGGTAATTTTATCTAAAAATAGTAATAATTATTACTGGCAAAAAAGTGCAGATCCTGATGAGACGGCTCGTCACGAGCCGGCTCATCTGGATCTACACTTTTCATAAGCCTATTTAGAGGCCTGTGGGGTTGAAAGGGTTAAAATTAGCTACATACCATCCACTGACTCCAATGTGCTAAAAACTCAACTATGGAAAGGAAATAGTATAAGCATTTTAATTTGCCTGTTTTCCAATCCAAATGTTTTCTGTTGCAGCACTTTATTCTTGTATGTTATTTTCTGAATAAATTACATTTAAACTAAAATGTGAAGTTTGAAGTAGCTGAAAAATGACCACAGAAATCTTATGCCCCTCTAACTGGGCCTGCCCCTGAATATAGTGCGTTTTACGTTTATTTATCGTCGCTACCGGTTGCCCATATGAGCGACGCCTCCTGAAGAGATTAGTCATTATAGATTTTGGAAGATAGTGCAATGATACAGACAGAGAACCATCCCAGAGTCTCCGCTGGTTCTTTTACGTGCACGATATAAAGCACAGACACGAGACCTCGGTTTAACGTCCCATCTGAAAGACTGTTAATTTTGTTAGGGTCAGACGGGGGATCGAACCTGCGATCCCTAGAATACCAGTCCAGCGTGTTACCACTGGACTACATATTCGTCTGAATATAAACTTATAAAGCTTAATATCCTTAACACTACTTATAACCAAGATGATTTGCAGCATTCTACATTACTATTTGTCTCTAAGCCAACTGACACCTAGAAACCACTAGCGGACCACCCACCCCTAGAATTCACTAGCAGACCCCCCCTCCACCCCTAGCAGACCTCCCCTAGAAACCACTAGCGGACCCACACCACTAGCAGATCCCCCCCACCCCTAGAAGACCCCCCCACACCTAGAAACCACTAGCAGACCCCCCTAGAAACCACTAGCGGACCCTCCACCCCTAGAAACCACTAGCGGACCCCCCCGCCCCTAACGGAACCCCCTCACTGTTAGGTCATGATCTATTTAATTGACAGTATTACATATATTTCACTGTTAGGTCATGATCTATTTAATTGATAGTAGTATTACATATATTTCACTGTTATTTAACACAAACAAAATACCCTGAAAATGCAGCAGAATGCAACAAACATATTTGCCCACCCCTAACCAACTCACCCACCCCCTCCAACCTAACGTGAATGACTGTCCAATTAGCGAAGTGGTTAGCAAGCTCGCTTTCACCAATGCAACCTGGGTTCAATACTCGGACCGGAAGTATGTGAGATGGTGCGGTGGTCGCCAGATCGGACAAGTGGGTTTTCTCCGGGTACTCCGGTTTCCTCTCACACGAATGACCACAAATACGCATTCACCCACTCCAACGAGAGTGATTAATACAATTGTTAAAGCTTATTGCGCAATCATTGTAAAACGAATTTCCCAGATCTGCCCCTGGAAACCATACACAGTGTATTGTGGCAAAAGGTCAAATAGTATTTCCCTGAATGTGAATGTTACTGTGTGTTCCCACTTTCCCAACCTTTTATTAGTCCTATAGAAATTGAGGTAGGTGTTGGGGGAATGTATTGTTCGGTGTAACAATAGAGTTGAAAGGTGATAATTGGCGAAAATTGCTATACTGTACTGAAAATTTGTGTTTCTAAATTTGGGAAAGTTGTTCATAAATATAAGTTTCATATAGATAGATATTCTTTATTTTGAGTTATAAGCATTAAATCGAAAACATAGATATTTACATGGTTACAATGTTACCAAACTTGTATTTAACCACAACAATACAGCTTAAGCTTATGACACAAGATAAGGTTGATGTTTCGTATTGCCCCCACCTATAAACATTTAGCTGTGACGACAATAGTATCAAACAGGAAATACTCCTCCAATGAATGTAAAACCCATTCAGTCACATGACATATCAGAGTTTTACAACAGAATATTGAAATCTAGCTTGTATACAGTGTTTTCTACCCGGAGCAAGCAACCATGGGATTTATAGTTGGACTTACTATAACTTGGGCCCTTTTAATTCAAATAGGTATGTGTTTAATCAACAATTATTTATTATTTACAGGAGTTTTTTCAAAATTGATAAAAAAAATTGGCAATTTATAAATTGGATTATAATTGAATGAAAATTAATCTGATTAATAAAAATATTTAAATGAATCTATTTTCCACATCAGAAGATTTTAATTCACCAAAATTTAATACAACCACACACTATAACGTTTGAAATAAATTTAAAAAATGACCCTTGATCAAACATAGTATGATAGTACAGCATACTTCTGCATTGGTCTTAATAGATAATAACGTCAAATATTTATTTATATTTAATAATGATAAGTTAATAATATAGACGTTGAAAGTTAATTATAACCATAAGATTAGTGTTCAAACTTAGTAGCCAATTACAGATAACATGAACTATGAATGCATATAGCAAACTAAAATAGGTAACAGTAAGTACATGGTGATATATGGCTGTAACCCATTGTGTTTATAGAATCTCTAATACCCTATGATACCATCCTAGTACAATTACCATAAACCCTTAAAATGCTGAAAGAATGTGCAAACAACATAGATCCAGGTCAGCCATGGTGTAATGCTGCATTTGATCAAGATCTATGCTGTTTGCTATTCAGCCAAGTGTTTTAGCTCCACTATCCGAATAGCAAACAGCATAGAGCCAGCTAGATCAGATGTCACAGGCTCTATGCTGTTTGCAAAAGCAACTTTAGTAGCATTTAGCAGGTTAAGGGTTAACTCAATTTAACAAGAATTAACAAGTTAACTGACAGAATAAGAACAGTTGTTAATTACTTAATTTGAAACTTAGAAATTACATAAAGGAAATAGAAAATAAGAAAGAAAAAGAGAAATTGATAGTTTATTTGATAGCCGTAGTTTGGGGTTTCTATATCTGAAACTCAAACATTTTATTTCATTCTGGATACATTTAAAGGCTTTTGCAAACAACATAGATCCAGATCAGCAGCAGCGTGATGCTGCATGCTGATCAGGATCTACGTTGTTTGCTACATAGCCAAGTGTCTTAGCAAGATCATCTGAATAGCAAACAGCATAGAATCAGATCAGACAGAATGTGAATAGCAAACAGCATAGAGCCTGATCTTACAGAACGTGAATAGCAAACAGCATAGAGCCTGATCAGACAGAACATGAATAGCAAACAGCATAGAGCCTGATATTACAGAACGTGAATAGCAAACAGCATAGAGCCTGATCAGACAGAACATGAATAGCAAACAGTATAGAGCCTGATCAGACAGAACATGAATAGCAAACAGCATAGAGCCTGAGCAGATGCTCTATGTTCTTTGCAACGGTTGTTTGAACGGTATACCAGAATCAAATGGGTTAAATATCCGTGAAAATGTTTAGACATCTGAGAAAATAATTAAATATAAATAAAAGTGCATTATAAATCAGATTAAGAAATATGAAATACCGGACAGCGATCATTGTGGTGTTTATTGGAAGATATATAGCCTATCAACTTGTTAAATCAGTTGCATAAAAACTTTGTCATGTGCACATGCAATCAATGTCAGATATCGAATCAGAAGATTGACCCTTTACACCTTAAGTCATGCATAGAACCAGCGTCGCCTGTAGGTGGGAATGGGTCAAGTTGATTAAATCTGGTTTATAATTATATCATGAGAGAACAGTTTATAGGTAAGTTACAAGTGAACAATAGCTATCTTTGAAACCACCTTGCATCAGCCCATGTCTACGTGCGCGGTAATAATAAAAAACAGCATTGATGAAGATCAACCGTGGGGTAACCCATGATGCACATGCATAGATTTAGTAAGAACTATAAATAAAGGCTTCAATCAGATGAGGGTTGTCCTTGTGTGCATGTGTATTTGCACACATCTCATACACATGCATGGGAGTACATGTATTTATTTAAAGGCATACCCCGACCTTTAAGTAACCTTCAAATCTCACAAAATGCATGCAATGTCACACTTCATGACATACTGTTGTTACTTCTTTGCATGGGAATGTTGAGGGACAATGAAATGCTTGGATTGAAACAACTGGCTGTCCGATTAGCACAGTGGTTGCGCGCTCACTTCTCACCAAGGCAACCCGGGTTCGATCCTCGGACCGGGAAGTATGCGAGATGGTACGGTGGTCGCCAGATCGGACAGGTTGGTTTTCTCCGGGTACTCCAGTTTCCTCCCACACAAATGACCGCTTTCATCGGCGCCATCGAGAGTGATTAATATAAGTTGTTAAAACTTGCTTCGCAATCGTTGTAAAATAAATAAAGTTTAAACTTGTGAAAAATAATGTATACACCACCTCCATCTCGATCATGTCTTTAAGGAATAAAATCAGCACGTGTAGTGCATTATTACGGTTATAGATTACATTTGCTCTGTTTAACGTATGTGGGCCCCCCCCACCCGAAGGCTTTCACAAACACTTTAAACAGCACACATGTATCATGTTTACCCAAATAAACGATATTTACATTGCGTTTTCTGAACTTTTCAAGACTGTAAAATTTCATGTTACGTCACAAACTTTCCCATTCTTTCTTTGCTTGGTCACTTCATTAGTTTATACAAATTTATTTTAGCTCAATTGCGAAACAAGTTATTAGAACTTGTATTAATCACTTGCGAGACCTCATTCCTGATATCCTGAGGGAGAGAAGAGGCAATGTTGAATTAAATGCCTTGCCTAAGGGTACAATCGTAATGGCTACAGCTGGGCGCTACCTCGGGGTACTTCGAATCTGAAGTGACGGCGCTACCACTGTGCAATCACGATTTTCCCGTCACTTCATTGGCAAGGAGGATATAATTAATGACCATAAATGGAACAAAAACTGTGTTACGACTGGAGCCTCTGTGGCCGAGTGGTCTAACGAGCTGTCGTTAGAACTCGCCTTTCGCCGCTATCATCAGGGCTGCAGGGGACAAGCAATAAATGTTGATATGTGAGACAGTTGCTTACAGAGTTGGAGTGTTGAGTACTGATTCTTATTCAGGAAATGGTAGTGGTCAACTCTCCACTACAACAGACTGACCCGCCAGTAACACTCGCCAGTAACACCCGCCAGTAACACTCGTGAAAGGAGTTGGCAGTATTCAGCGATAGATAGATTGGAATGGGGCTCAACAATGCGTGCATAATAACAATGTAATATTACCGTTTGTGTCTGGAACAATTTAAATGTGTATGTCATTTGCTGTTTTTTACGACTTCACCTCTTCCGAATTGTAAAATGTAGCAAATTACCTTGTGATAAAAACTCACCAAATTACTATCAACACAAGCTTATATATATACATGTATGTAGAACATTCGAGTTTTACAAAAGACGACATAACATTTATTATTACTGCATTGGCTAAATGCTTTATCTCAAATTACACAGACACAACATGTTCACAATACTTTTATCTTTATTTAATTGATATAAACTTGGGTTGGACGTTTTGACAACAATGTTTTGCAAATTTATCAAACTGAAAGTGACACAGTAGGTTTATAGTAAGATACAGGTAAAATATATAGTAACTAAGGAACGTAGCTTTCATGCCATTGCCAAAGGTTAAAACACAGCGAACGCTAATTACCCTAACAATTTTTACCAATTTTTACCAAGTCATCGAGAGATCATTGAAATCTTGTTTTCAAAGACTTGTGCTATAATTCGGATCATGTGTATAATTGTGCCAACATTTTGCAGGATCATGTGTACAACATTTTGCAGGATCATGTGTACAACATTTTGCAGGATCATGTGTACAACATTTTGAAATAAAACCTTGCTTAACCCTTTCAACCCCACAGGCCTCTAAATAGGCTTATGAAGTGTAGATCCAGATGAGCCGGCTCGTGACGAGCCGTCTCATCAGGATCTGACTTTTTTGCCAGTAATAATTATTACTATTTTTAGATAAAATTACCCATTTTGATAAATGAACTGGTCCAAAGGTAATTTTCTTATTAATTTATTGGTCTGAAAATATCACGCATCAGTCCATGTCAGATACTTGGGGTTGAATGAGTTAACCCATTCAACACCAAGTAACTGACATGGACTGGTGCATCATATTTTTAGACCAATAAATTAATAAGAAAATTACATTTGGACCAGTTCATTTATCAAAATGGGTAATTTTTCTCTAAAAATAGCAATTTTACTGGCAAAAAGTGCAGATCCTGATGAGACGGCTCGTCACGAGCCGGCTCATCTGGATCTACACTTTTTGTTAGCCTATTTAGAGGTCTGTGGTGTTGAAAGGGTTAATAGCCCTATTAATATCTTTGTTTGCTTAGTTTGGGTTTGAAGTTGCACCGGTCATATGGCAACTCTCCAGCTATTATTGTTGTAAGGTAAGGAGAACCTGGGTGTCACTCCGATCAGTATTCATGCACAATTTGCGGGCACCCAGGTAGAACCACAGACCTTCTGCATGAGTTGGATAGCTTTATTCGCACGAAATAATTCAGCACCTCCAGTGAGTGTGATTCGAACATACAGCTGCTTGAATATATTGTGAAATAATTTTTCAGTGTGAAGAAAAAACTATGCATAAAGAAATATTATGCTATATCACCGAGTGACACTGAATACCGTAGATATAACCATCTAAACAATTGTCTGGTTACATTTTCACCATCGTAAGCATTTTTTTCTACATTGCTGTTAACCCATTCAACATCAAGTAACTGACATGGACTGGTGCATGATATATGTTTTTGGACCAATAAATTAATAAGAAAATTACATTTGGACCAGTTCATTTATTAAAATAGGTAATGTCTACTCTAAAAATAGCAAATCCTGATGAGATTTCGTCACGAGCCGGCTCATCTGGATCTACACTTTATGTAAGCCTATTTAGAGGTCTGTGGTGTTGAACGGGTTAATAACATGTTCATACAGTAAAGAAAAAACAGATCTGAATATCTTTGGCCTTGGTAATGAATGGCCGAACTTCATTGAATAAATTGCATTGAGGATTTCGCTACGCCAGCATGACATTTCTTGCTTTGGTGACTTTTCATTGAGTTGTGGGTCAACAAAAAACTGATATTTTATTTTTAATGTCACTTGGCCAACTAGATACTTCATCAGTATTGAAAAAGAACTACACATAATTAATGGTAAATATTATATGTTCTGAATTTAACAGGCAACCTGGTAATCCTGACTAAAGTTGCTTTTGTAACCATCATAGAGCCAGATTAGTTTGGCACAGAATGTTCTGTCTGATCAGGTTATATGCTGTTTGCCATTTGGATAGTGGAGCTATAAAAACACTTGGCTGAATAGCAAACAACAGCCACAGCTGATCTGGATCTATGTTGTTTGCACATTCCTTCAAATTTATTCAGCATTTTAAGGGTTAAAAACAACTCATTACCATATATTTGATTTTAAGTTTATTTATCGTCGCTACCGATAGCCCATATAAGCGACGGGCAGTTTACCTAACAACACCTTTCCTGGGCAGGCTCCAGCAGTCAACCTTGGTGCACCGACCTTCGCAAGAAACTGCCAACTTTTTCATATGAGGAGACACGACTGAGCGGGTCTCGAACCTGTGACCATGAGTGATGATAGGTTACAGTTGTATACAAATCAGCGACCTTAACCACTCGACCACGGAGGCGGTCATTGCCGAATATACATTTCCATAACATGACCTCACTCATAAATAGAGTGGTACTTTGGGTGCTAGCGAATATATATTTACATACACTCGCCCAAGGTCTCAGTAACTATTAACTATTCTTTAAAATTTCTCACTTAAAGTAAGATATGTTACGATCAACAAAATTGGCATATATAGTAAGTGTACAATGCGACTCAACCATATAGGTCTACGATTTTAGAGCACTTTTTATTTAGTCGCCCAAATGCATTTATGCAGTGACGACTTTAAATAAATTTAACAGTCAGTCAGACTTATTAGAAGCATAAAAAGGTCAACTTTTAACTAAACTTTTGACTGAGTATCTATGGTTGCGAATTCAGGGATCACGGTGGTCTGAGGTTCGATCCCACATCTGACTTTTATAATATTAACAGTCTTTCAGATGGGACTATGTATCGGTGCTATACACTGGCCAAGTATCTTCTGTACCTTAGTTTATACAAATTTATTTTAGCTCGATTGCGAAACAAGTTATTTCAACTTATATAAATCACTCTCGAGACCTCATTCCTGATGGAATCCATCGCCACGAGGGAGAGAGAAGAGGCAACGTGGAATTTAAATGCCTTGCCTAAGGGCACAATCGTAACGGCTCCAGTGGGGCTCTTCTGTACCTTGCACTATCCTCCAAAAAATAATCCTCCAAAAAATAAAATGACTAATATACTTCTGGAAGAATTGCCTCGATTAACCAGAGGCACCGATAAATAAAACATATTTAAAGTTTCTGTGGTATATTTCTTGTGTTTGTTTCAAAGTCCTGGATAAATATTAACTAGTGATTAATTGCTTGTAGTATATATCTTATTAAACCATGAAACATGAGCAGTTGACATGAAGGGCTTCAGCATGCCACCACATATATCTATATAAACAGGTTATCATAAATCACCATTAGTAAAACATTGCAGTAGTAAAATATGATATATCGTACAGTATAACAACTTGGGAACTCAAAGTCATGATAGCTCAGTGGTAGCACGTTCGCTTCAGGTGTTAAAGACCTATTGTTTGCGCCCAGCCATTATGATTGTGACCTTAGTCAAGACATTCAAATTCCACATCGGACAGTCAGTGACGTTAGGTTGGAGGGGGTGGGTGAGTTAGTTAGGGGTGTCTGGGGTGGACAAATATGTTTGTGGAAGTCGTGATTGCGCAGTGGAAGCGCATTCACTTCATGTGCGAAAGGCCCGGAGTTCGAGCCCCGCTGGAGCCGTTATGATAGGCAAGGCATTAAATTCCACATTGTCTCTTCTCTCTCCCTCGTGGCGATGGATTCCATCAGGAATGAGATCTCGAGAGTGATCATAGAAGTTGTAAGAACCTGTTTTGCAATGAGTTAAAATAAATTTGTATACCCTAATTTGTGAGAAATACACTCCCTGAGCTGTCACTTCTCCATATCATAGTAAAATATAATACCCCAGACTAAAACAAGGTCATGACATCATACCTTTGTATTTGCTGTACTTTACTCTTAATATTGGACTGATATAGGCCAGGGTATTATATCAAATCCCATACATAAACGAAACAATTATCAATTTATATACCTTAGTAAAATCTTTGTTATAGAAGTGTGTGTTTTAAGTGAGATATAAGCCTCAAACAGATCCAATGGTGCTTGTACAGACGGATCTGTAGTCCAGTGGTAACACGCTGGACTGCTAATCCAGGGATCACAGGTTTGATCCCTCATCTGACCTTAATGAAATTAACAGTCTTTCAGATGGGACGTTAAACTGAGGTCTTGTGTCAGTGCTTTACACTGTGCACATAAAATAACCAGAGGAGATTCTGGAACGGGTCTCTGTCTGTATCATTGCATTATCCTCCAAAAATCTAAACTGACTAATCTCTTCAGGAGGCGTCGTTCATATGGGCAACCGGTAGTTACGATAAATAAACGTAAAACACACTCCTTACTCGTTGGTTATTTTCATACTACTAAATCATAATTGAAGCCAAAATACGGACAAGTCGGTTGGACTAGTATGCAGTCATCATTAACCCGTAACCTGCCGAATAAATTGTACGGAATGTGCAGATCAGCCACAGTGTAGCGCCATGTCTGCTCAGGATCTATGTTGTTTACTATTCAGACAAGCACTTTAGCTCCACTATCCGAATAGCAAACAGCATAGTGCCCGATTAGACTGCACATTCTGTGCCGCCTGATCTGGCTCTATGCTGTTTGCAAAAGCGACTTTAGTCATGATTGGGTTAAATGGATATGGGCCGGGGATGAAACCTATGGGCCAGGGATGAAACCTATGGGCCGGGGATGAAACACCTATGGGCCGGGGATGAAACCTATGGGCCGGGGATGAAACCTAATATTTTGGTACAGTTTGTTTTGTGTATTGATTGAAAGGAGACTGGTATATTCACTTTTGACACAAACATAGAGTAGAATATTTCTGGATTGCATGGGACATGTACACCCCACCCCTAGAGAGAATTACTTGTGGTTACTGTTTAACCCATTCAACACCAAGTAACTGACATGGACTGGTCCATGATATTTTTAGACCAATAAATTAATAACAAAATTACATTTGGATCAGTTCATTTATCAAAATGGGTAATTTTTTCTCTAAAAATAGTTATATTACTTGAAAAAAGTGCAGATCCTGATGAGATGGCTCGTCACGAGCCGGCTCATCTGGATCTACACATTTTGTAAGCCTATTTAGAGGTCTGTGGTGTTGAAAGGGTTAAGGAAATAGAAATTTTATAACATAATATAGTCTATTTTTAATAAATTACACGACAATCACACGTGGAAGTCGATCCAACTTATCCATAACCCTACTTATTGAACAATTACACCTTTACAACAACACTTTTAGAACAATAAATTTGGCGCACCTTTTGTCAGTTAATTAACCATGAAGACATAAATGTATGGTAATGTACATCTATCATATAGGATAGCCATGCTATTCGGAGATGCTCACCACTTTTAAAACACTGTCGTGACGTCATACCTTTGTACTTGCTATCCATTATTATTAATATTGGACTGGTGTCGAAAGGCCAGAGTATTATATTAAATCCTAAGCGTAGATGTACGAAATCAACAATTTTAATTAGTAGGATCTTGTTATATAAGTGTGTGTTTTAATAAGCCTCAAACGGATTTTAATTACTTAATTAATTAAGTTACTTTAATTTTAAATTACCCATTTTGATAAATGAACTGGTCCAAATGTAATGTTCTTATTAATTTATTGGTCTAAAATTATCAGTTACTTGGTGTTGAATGGGTTAATACAAGTTGTAGGAACTTGTTTCACAATCAAGCTAAAATAAATTGGTATCAATAAACAACCATAGCCCAAATATCCTGTTATAAACAACCGTAAAATCTTGTTCGTTTCCATAGTTTCCTTGTTTCTGTGTGTAGTTAAAGTCGGACAAACTTCTGGCGAACACGATTACGTGGATTGTCAATTCTCAAAAACATGACACTAATATTGTTGAGGTTGTTCATGTTTTGTGAGAACATGGGTTTGGTATTTCGCTGTACATTTCCCATACATGTGAATCATTTCTAGACCCCTAGGGGAACATCTCTCATTCTCATAATTATTTGTGAACTAAATCTAGACCCCAAGGTGCATTGGTTATGGAGCATATGGTAGACTAGTAGTATCGTATTTACCATAATACGGTACAATATCCGAGTCCTCAGTGTTATGTTATATGTCAGGTTTTACGCTTGCATCAGCACCATTTTTGGGCTATATCGCCGGCGGGCAGTTTACCTAACAATACCTTTCCTGGGCAGGCTCCAGCGGCTAACCAGTACTTGGGTGCACCAACCTCCGTAAGAAACTGCCAACTTTTTCATATAAATGAAACACGGTCTGAGCGGGACTCGAACCCGTGACCATCAGTGATGATAGGTTACAGTGATATACAAGTCAGCGACCTTAACCACTCGACCACGGAGGCGGACCCGAGTCCTCAGTGAGTCAGAATGAAGATCTATGTAAATTTGTTATCAAGATCGAAACAAATATGATTTTCTACAGTTTGCCTGTTTTATTTCTCTATTGTCTTTCGCCATATTCTAACAGAGGCGAGCGCCTCATTCGCCTCAGCGTGGCTACGGACCTGACTCAAACAACTGTATTAGCTTCAACACTATTAATATGGATCAGCAGTATGACAAAAGTTGCCTCCCTTTCAAGGCTAAATTTAGAATATAAATCGAAAGTAGGCATGTATGTCCAATGCTAATCTAAAATGACTAATCTCTTCAGGAGGCGTCGCTCATATGGGCAACCGGTAGCGACGATAAATAAACGTAAAAAAAACAACGTATGTCCAATGAGAAACACTTTTACTTTCAGTTACTGCCCCTGAATACTCATAAGAGTAGATAGATCCTCTTAATTGGTTTCCTCTGTTTTTATGGTTGTTTCCTATGTACAATATGCATTCAATTTTCATCCACTTTCTCATCTTATAATTATTCAATTACAATATCTCGACAGAATCCTACAACATATCCAATGGATACTTTACTGTAAAAAATTGATATCAATTAATAAACATGATTTTGATAAAATCACATTTATCGTATCACAACATTTGGTTAATGAACAACAGTAAAAACAAAGTAATTCAACTGAAAGGACCGTTACACATTTTGGGATAAATCAGACCTTAGCTGCCAAGGGAGGTAATATAAAAAGCCGGAATTTTGCTCATTCTGCTATGCTATAGTGCAACTGTTTTTATAAAAACATATCCCTTGGAACTCAAAAATATATGTTTTAGATGCGAGGGTTACACATCGGGGTAAAGCCTTTTGTCACTCGATATCAATTAAAGTGACTTCATGCAGGGCAGACCTTCATAAAACAAACAAATGTTTGTCATGTTTGATTTTTCTTTCTCAAAGAGCCTCTTGATGTGTCTATGAGGGTGGTACTAACTATTCCAGCATACTTTGTAACTATTCCAGCATACTTTGTTTAATACCAACTACAGTCTACCTCCGTTATGTCGAATTTTGTCTGACCGAACAAACTACTTCGACCTAACCGAAGTTTGACTTAACGAAATTCGATATAAACGGAGCCAGTTATATGTAAAATGATAGTGTCTGAAACGGGACTTCGATCCGACTTCGAGATAACCGAAGAGATTCGACATAACCGACTTTGACATACCGGATGTAGAATGTAGTTGTATGTATCCACTAATAAAAACAATTTTGTCAGACAATCTTTTTCAGAAGCGGCAAAGTGGGGTTATGTGAATGATAGAGGTAAGCAAATGATTAAAATTATTAATCCAATAATTTTTAAAAGAAAAGACACATGTTTGAATGCTATCGAGTAGGCTCAACAATCTATGCTAATATAGCATTACCAGACATTAACCCTTTCAACCCCACATGCCTCTAAATAGGCTTATGAAAAGTGTAGATCCAGATGAGCCGGCTCATAACGAGCCGTCTCATCAGGATCTGCACTTTTTTGCCAGTAATAATTATTACTATTTTTAGATAAAATTACCCATTTTGATAAATGAACTGGTCCAAAGGTAATTTTCTTATTAATTTTTTGGTCTAAAAATAGCATGCACCAATACATGTCAGTTACTTGGGGTTGAATGGGTTAACACACTGTTGTGAAGTCATACCTTTATTATTGCAGTCCATTATTATTAATATTGGACTGGTGTGAAAATGCGAGAGTATTATATTAAATTCTATGCGTACATGTACGAAATGAACAATTTTAGGATCTTGTTATATAAGTGTGTGTTTTAAGTAAGATATAAGCCTCAAACGGATCCAATATGTAAACTATTAGTACTGTCTTCGGCGCTACGCACCTCACACAGGTCCAATATTTTACATATTAGATCGTTTAAACTTATATCCCATACTTAAAAATAATGAGATTAGTTTCTTTGCATACACTGTAAAATGTACTGAGATAAAATGAGTAATTGAAATGTTTTGTTCTGCAGCAAAATTAAAGGGCTTAACATCCATTTGAAAAAAACCTTTACAGTTCTAATTTTGACATTTTAAGTGGAAAGAATGAAATGCACACGTTATTTGCAACATTACATACCTATATATTGCAAGGTTTTGCCGTAGGTATATACATTTCACAATGATGGATAGTTAAATGTGTTGAGCTTGTGAGAGTTAAATGTTAATTGAAACAAAGGAGATGTGTCAATACTGACAACCCAAAAATCACATATCGATCAGTGGAAATACACTACACACAAAAACATACGTGCAGATAGAAATACACAGTAATATTACATGTATAATGTATATAAACATGTATTTGGTACAGAGTAAACGGAATACACAGAATGTATCGGTAAACATTTTCTGAACCAAATTTAAAAAATAAAAAAAACCCCACAAGTTTATACATATTTCTGCAAATATTTTATAAAAATCCCTGTTTGAAATGGGTTGTTCGCCAGGTGTGTTTTGGTGAGTAGTGTATGTCAATTTCTTAGATTTAAGCAAAAGGTGGCAATTATCGGCAATTATCGATAAAGATAAACATCAGTAGGGAGCAGGCTTGTTGGGGAGTATGAGCATGATTGAGAAGTGTAAGGATAGGCTGGGCAGAATCAATCCATGGGATTGTGTCATAATCTCGGCAATATTAATGACCATTTTCACGTTTATGGTTCTGGATGCAGTATTTTGGTCACATGTCAACATGAAGGGTATGTTTTCTATTTCATTCTGCTAGTTTTTGTTATTATCCATGTGTTTCATATGTAGCAATCGTTGGTCACATGTTAGCAGAAGCATGTTTTCTGCTATTTTGTTCCACAAGTTTTGTCCTATTCATGTATTCATATAGCTCTGGATGTAAGATTTTGGTCATACATATGGTATGTTTTCTATTGTACTTTTGTCAATATTAATATTGTATAATAAAGATTTTGTTCATGTATCCGTACATAATTATGGAATGTTTCTATTGTACTTTTGTCAATATTAATTTTGTATAATAAAGATTTTGTTCATGTATCCGTACATAATTATGGTATGTTTCTATTGTACTTTGTCAATATTAATTTTGTATAATAAAGATTTTGTTCATGTATCCGTACATAATTATGGAATGTTTCTATTACATTTTGTCAGATTGATCAATAATTAATTTTGTATTGTAAGATTTTGGTCATGTGTACTTAGCAAGTTTTTGCAACAAGAGATTGATAGCTCTCAAGACCTCATTCCTGATGGGATCCATTGAAATGAGGGAGAGAGAGACGAGGAAATGTTGATAGCGTTTTACCACAAAACGGCCCGGTTTCAAGGCGGCCACAGACCCGGGTTCCACAACATATGAACATAATCACCATATTAAACCCGAAACCTGCCAATCACGACTAAAGTCGCTGGTCGGATAGTGAAGCTAAATCACTTGTCTGAATAGCAAACAACATAGATCCTGAACAGATGCGGCATTACGCAGTGGCTGATCTGAATCTATATTGTTTACATAGTCCATCAAATTTATTTGGCAGGTTAAGGGTTAAAATGTTTTTCTTATTTGTAACTGAAAACTCTGGAAATATGTCGTGGAATTTCATTACAATTGTTGTACTCAACATGTATTTGGCTATAAACATTGTATTATGTTTTATGCTTTAACCCATTCAACACCAAGTAACCGACATGGACTGGTCCATGATATTTTTAGACCAATAAATTAATAACAAAATTACACTTGGATCAGTACATTTATCAAAATGGGTATTTTTTTTTCTAAACAAAAATAGTACTATTACTTGCAAAAAGTGCAGATCCTGATGAGACGGCTCGTCACGAGCCGGCTCATCTGGATCTACACTTTTTTGTAAGCCGATTTAGAGGCCTGTGGTGTTGAACGGGTTACTGGTAATAATCGATTGCATATTGTATATTGAGCTAAATTAAATTTGTATATTTTGAAAGAAAAAAAAGACAGAAAGACACTAATGTCGGAGTATACAAACTTCTCTTATTACTTTTCTACCTTAGTTTAAACATATTTTATTTCCCAATATAATACATATTAAACAATGCACACATACATCACACATAATCAAAATACAGAAAAAGGATTAGAATGAAAGACAGAGTCTTATATAATTCTTCTCCTCAAACTTTTCTACCTTAAGCACTGTAAAGAAATTGTGTCACAAATCTCCAAATGAAAGAAAATAGCCATATAATATACCCCATTGAGAATCGACCTCGCACAAATATTTATTTCATTGTACGATTTATTTATTATGTGTCATATGACCGAAAATCATATTAACCCCATACGAATGTTTTAACATTTTATGTCCCCATACGAATGTTTTAACATTTTATGTCCCCATACGAATGTTTTAACATTTTATGTTCAATCAGTATCAGATCATATCAGTGGTTAACATGATGTACTGGGAAGCCAGGGATTGCAGGTTCAATTCCCAGTCTGACCCTAATAAAATTAACAGTCTTTCAGATGGGATTTTAAACCGAGGTCTCATATCGGTGCTTTATACCGGCGTACACGTAAAAGAACTAGGGGAGATTCTGTAATGGTGCTCTGTCTGTATCATTGCATTATCCTCCAAAAATCTAAAGTGATTAATCTCTTCAGGGGGCGGCGCTCATATGTGCAACCGGTAGCGACGATAAATAAATGTAAAACACACTCTCACATGGTCAAATTTAAATAATATATTTAAATATGTCTGGAGAGATCAGAAAGATGAGTGAAAGCGAGTGAATTATGGACCATTCAAATGCATAAACTTAACCCATCAAATATACCGGATAGGGTGTCATGACATGACACTGTCGAGATATTGTGTGATATTACAGCCATAATGTATGTCTACATGTTCATTTTAGGACACAAACACTGATGTCAAACACTCCCATCTCCATTTGTCACTACATATCAGCATGTTAATTATTAAGTCACTACATATCAGCATGTTAATTATTAAGTCACTACATATCAGTATGTTAATTATTAAGTCACTACATATCAGCATGTTAATTATTAAGTCACTACATATCAGCATGTTAATTATTAAGTCACTACATATCACCATGTTAATTATTAAGTCACTACATATCACCATGTTAATGATTAAGTCACTACATATCAAAGTCACTACATATCAGCATGTTAATGATTAAGTCACTACATATCAAAGTCACTACATATCAGCATGTTAATTATTAAGTCACTACATATCAAAGTCACTACATATCAGCATGTTAATTAATAAGTCACTACATATCACCATGTTAATGATTAAGTCACTACATATTATCAGCATGTTAATGATTAAGTCACTACATATCACCATGTTAATGATTAAGTCACTACATATCAGCATGTTAATGATTAAGTCACTACATATCAGCATGTTAATTATTAAGTCACTACATATCAGCATGTTAATGATTAAGTCACTACATATCAGCATGTTAATTATTAAGTCACTACATATCAGTATGTTAATTATTAAGTCACTACATATCAGTATGTTAATGATTAAGTCACTACATATCACCATGTTAATGATTAAGTCACTACATATCACCATGTTAATGATTAAGTCACTACATATCAAAGTCACTACATATCAGCATGTTAATGATTAAGTCACTACATATCAGCATGTTAATGATTAAGTCACTACATATCAGCATGTTAATTATTAAGTCACTACATATCAAAGTCACTACATATCAGCATGTTAATTAATAAGTCACTACATATCACCATGTTAATGATTAAGTCACTACATATTATCAGCATGTTAATGATTAAGTCACTACATATCACCATGTTAATGATTAAGTCACTACATATCAGCATGTTAATGATTAAGTCACTACATATCAGCATGTTAATTATTAAGTCACTACATATCAGCATGTTAATGATTAAGTCACTACATATCAGCATGTTAATTATTAAGTCACTACATATCAGCATGTTAATTATTAAGTCACTACATATCAGCATGTTAATGATTAAGTCACTACATATCAGCATGTTAATGATTAAGTCACTACATATCAGCATGTTAATGATTAAGTCACTACATATCAGCATGTTAATGATTAAGTCACTACATATCACCATGTTAATGATTAAATGTTTTGGGATTGCATGCTCTCATAGTTCAGCTATATTTATCACGTAACTTTGCTTGTATTCAGTGTAATAACACAAGCTGATACTTGCGTATATGTCACATGTGTAATAACACAATCTGATACTTGCGTATATGTCACATGTGTAATAACACAATCTGATACTTGTGTATATGTCACATGTGTAATAACACAATCTGATACTTGTGTATATGTCACATGTGTAATAACACAATCTGATACTTGTGTATATGTCACATGTGTAATAACACAATCTGATACTTGTGTATATGTCACATGTGTAATAACACAATCTGATACTTGTGTATATGTCACATGTGTAATAACACAATCTGATACTTGTGTATATGTCACATGTGTAATAACACAATCTGATACTTGTGTATATGTCACATGTGTAATAACACAATCTGATACTTGCGTATATGTCACATGTGTAATAACACAATCTGATACTTGTGTATATGTCACATGTGTAATAACACAATCTGATACTTGCGTATATGTCACATGTGTAATAACACAAGCTGATACTTGCGTATATGTCACATGTGTAATAACACAATCTGATACTTGCGTATATGTCACATGTGTAATAACACAAGCTGATACTTGTGTATATGTCACATGTGTAATAACACAATCTGATACTTGCGTATATGTCACATGTGTAGTAACACCTGGAATGATATTCTGATTGGTTGAGAGAATACTGCAACAAATTTACGTGTAAACATCATACAAAGGAGAGAGTTATTGTCCAATTGCAGTCTATTTTACAAATTTTCTACACATCAGGGACAATAACTCTGGCACTACTGGCCAGATACGGTTGTTTATTAATGTTATATTTCGGGATTTACGCCTGCATCAGCACCATTTTGGGCTATATCGCCGGCGGGCAGTTTACCTAACAACACCTTTCCTGGACAGGCTCCAGCGGTTAACCAGTACTTGGGTGCACCAACCTCCGTAAGAAACTGCCAACTTTTTCATATAAATGAGACACGGCCTGAGCGGGGCTCGAACCCGTGACCATCAGTGATGATAGGTTACAGTGGTATACAAGTCAGCGACCTTAACCACTCGACCACAGAGGCGGACTGGTTGTTTATTAAACATTCTAGAGTTACGTCATGTATTACACAGATAGCATTTCTAACAAATATTTTTATGTTGTCTTACAGGGCCAGATCACTGGGCAGATTTGTTTCCCGATGCATGTTCGGGCAGTCTCCAGTCCCCTATAAACATTCCCACGAAACAGACAGTTTATGACCCTATGTTGAAAGACTTTGCCATCTTTTTCGATCCACCCTCTCCAGGATCCAAATTCTTCGTACACAACAATGGTCATTCAAGTAAGTGTTAGAGATATCAATTACGGTCGCCAAGGGATAATTTAATTATATTCCAAACATATTTCGCGCAGGTGCAAACGATGAGATATAAACCATAAATTTTGCCAAATTATTATTACAAAAATTACACAAGCTACTTATATTTCTGGTTTGGAATGTGAAGCCACCATTTAGTGAATATTCACTTACACAGGTGATGGATTTATGGTGAAATTATTTTATTTTGTGCTTTCCATTGAAATATATCAGTGAAATAAAATATGCACTGGTTAACCCATTTCATTCTGGATACCGTTCAAACGGTATTTGCAAAGAACATAGAGCCAGATTAACTGCCACGGAACATTCCGTCTGATCAGGCTCTATGCTGTTTGCTATTCAGATGATCTTGCTAAGACACTTGGCTATGCAGCAAATAACATAGATCCTGATCAGCATGCAGCGTCACGCTGCGGCTGATCTGGATCTATGTTGTTTGGTGACGCTGCATGCTGATCAGGATCTATATTTTGCAAAAACCTTTAATTATATCCAGAATGAAATGGGTTAAAAGCAGTGGAATAACACATTTTCTTTCTCACTGCTGTATGTTAATGTATGCCTGTGGTTCCTAACCGCTGCATGTTGAAATGTTGTCACACCAACGATGATGTCATTTATGACGTCGTCTAAGCGCGACATTCTAGCGCCATTTAACATACGATTGCAATGTTTTCTATCATAAAAACACTTTCAAGTCTAAAATAAAAATAAAATTTGTTTGCCTAAGTGATTGATCGAATAATATTTCACTGAATGAACAGTAAAACCATTATTATCACTTGTGAAATATAACTGACAATGCATGCATGAAACACCAATCAGTCATATAAAACAGGGTTCATTCTAGGTCAGAATTTTTGGGAGAAGTGAGAAAGCGCGTGTTCGCTTCCTTAAATGGTGTTCTTTATTAAACTTCTGCAAAATAGGGTTAAAATGCACAGTACAACCATTAAATACAACATTTGAATAGAAGGAGTGCTTTATAATGGGCCAGTGTATCTTACTAGACAAAATTTTGTTTGAAAATCGTAAAATCCAAAAAATAAATAAACATTTTTAGGGAGAAGTGGGGCCCCAGAGGGCGAAGTCAGGGTCCCAGGGTATAGCGACAATTTCGCCCACATCGCCCTCTAGAATGATCCCGTGTTCAAACATACAGAGTTTAATGCTCTGCACAAATGTTAATCTCCATTTATATTGTTCAGTCAATTATTCCACTCAGGTTGAATCTGGCTTTTTCATATGTCTTGTTGCCACATTTAGTTTAAACATAAGTTTATTTCAAACCATACAGCATATACAAATATACAGTTTACACAAATTTAGATACATGAATGAAAAGGGATTAGAACCGAAAGCTATTATAACTTATAGAGGTATTCTGCTATAGGTACTTAATGCAACTGCCATTTGACAGTTTTGTACTATTTTCTAAACTATTCATTTAAATTTGAAATAATGGTAGGTAAATTTAAATTTGAAATAATGGTAGGTAAACGTTTTGCCACATTTCATACTTCAGCACAAGGCATTGAGGATATACACTCAGCAACAATTCTTAATGGTCAACTCATGTTTTATAATATTTGTAGCCAACTAATAACCATACAATTTAAATATTCTCATATTGTCATTTAATACCTGTTTTTCTAGCTTCTTTGTACATTATACAAATCTGTAATAAAATGTATCAAATGAGATGATATGAGTATTGATATTGTATGGTTGTTGCATTGCTCCAAATACTTTAAACCATCAGATGACCTATTAGGAATTTTGTTGAGTGTACAGTCAAACCTGTCTTAAGCAGCCAGCCAAGGGAATCACAGAAAGTGGCTGCTTAACACATGATGCTGTTTAATAAAGGTCAAATGTATAATAAAAACAACATATTGGGAATCTGGAAACTGGCTGCATAATACAGGTTGGCTGCTTAATAGAGGTGACCACTAACACAGGTGTTACTGTACTTCTGAATGTTATTATAGGCTAAACCTTTTCATTTATTCTCACTAGAGGTGACCACTAACACAGGTTTTACTGTACTTCCAAACCTTTTCATTTATTCTCACTATAGGTGACCACTAACACAGGTTTTACTGTACTTCCAAACCTTTTCATTTATTCTCACTATAGGTGACCACTAACACAGGTTTTACTGTACTTCCAAATGTTATTATAGGCTAAACCTTTTCATTTATTCTCAGTACAAGTGAACACTGAAGGGAAGTTCTATGTGAGTAATGGAGGACTGGACAACATATACAGTACCGCACAGTTCCACTTCCACTGGGGCCACAAGGCCCACCACGGCTCTGAGCATACCATCGATGGAAAGCCTGCACCTATCGAGGTAAATCTTATCTACTACAACCGGCACCAAATCAAGGTTACCTTATCTACTACAACCTGCACCAAATCAAGGTTATCTTATCTACTACAACCTGCACCAAATCTAGGTTATCTTATCTACTACAACCTGCACCAAATCAAGGTTATCTTATCTACTACAACCGGCACCAAATCAAGGTTATCTTATCTACTACAACATGCATCAAATCAAGGTTATCTTATCTACTACAACCGGCACCAAATCAAGGTTATCTTATCTACTACAACCGGCACCAAATCAAGGTTATCTTATCTACTACAACCTGCACCAAATCAAGGTTATCTTTTCTACTACAACCGGCACCAAATCTAGGTTATCTTATCTACTGCAACCTGCACCAAATCTAGGTTATCTTATCTACTACAACATGCACCAAATCAAGGTTATCTTATCTACTACAACATGCACCAAATCTAGGTTATCTTATCTACTACAACCGGCACCAAATCTAGGTTATCTTATCTACTACAACCGGCACCAAATCTAGGTTATCTTATCTACTACAACATGCTCCAAATCTAGGTTATCTTATCTACTACAACCGGCGCCAAATCAAGGTTATCTTATCTACTACAACATGTACCAAATCAAGGTTATCTTATCTACTACAACATGCACCAAATCAAGGTTATCTTATCTACTACAACCGGCACCAAATCTAAGTTATCTTATCTACTACAACATGCACCAAATCAAGGTTATCTTATCTACTACAACCGGCACCAAATCAAGGTTATCTTATCTACTACAACATGCACCAAATCAAGGTTATCTTATCTACTACAACATGCACCAAATCAAGGTTATCTTATCTACTACAACCTGCACCAAATCTAGGTTATCTTATCTACTACAACATGCACCATATCAAGGTTATCTTATCTACTACAACATGCACCAACTCAAGGTTATCTTATCTACTACAACATGCACCAAATCAAGGTTATCTTATCTACTACAACATGCACCAAATCAAGGTTATCTTATCTACTACAACCTGCACCAAATCTAGGTTATCTTATCTACTACAACATGCACCATATCAAGGTTATCTTATCTACTACAACATGCACCAACTCAAGGTTATCTTATCTACTACAACATGCACCAAATCAAGGTTATCTTATCTACTACAACATGCACCAAATCAAGGTTATCTTATCTACTACAACCTGCACCAAATCTAGGTTATCTTATCTACTACAACCGGCACCAAATCAAGGTAAATCTTATCTACTACAACATGCACCAAATCAAGGTTATCTTATCTACTACAACATGCTCCAAATTGAGGTAAATCTTATCTACTACAAACTGCACCAATCAAGGTAAATCTTATCTACTACAACCGGCACCAAATCTAAGTTATCTTTTCTACTACAACATGTACCAAATCAAGGTTATCTTATCTACTACAACATGCACCAAATCAAGGTTATCTTATCTACTACAACATGCACCAAATCAAGGTAAATCTTATCGACTACAACCGGCACCAAATCAAGGTTATCTTATCTACTACAACATGCACCAATCAAGGTAATTCTAATATACTACAAACTGTACCAATCAAGGTAAACCTTATCTACTACAACCTGCACCAAAAAAAGGTAAATCTTATCTACTACAAACTGTACCAAATCAAGGTAAATCTTATCTACTACAAACTGCACCAAATCAAGGTAAATCTTATCTACTACAACTGGCACCAAATCAAGGTTATCTTATCTACTACAACATGCACCAATCAAGGTAATTCTTATATACTACAAACTGCACCAAAACAGGTAAATCTTATCTACTACAAACTGCACCAATCAGGGTAAATCTTATCTACTACAAACTGCACCAATCAGGGTAAATCTTATCTACTACAAACTGCACCAATCAGGGTAAATCTTATCTACTACAAACTGCACCAAATCAAGGTAAATCTTATCTACTACAAACTGCACCAAATCAAGGTAAATCTTATCTACTACAAACTGCACCAAATCAAGGTAAATCTTATCTACTACAACCGGCACCAAATCAAGGTTATCTTATCTACTACAACATGCACCAATCAAGGTAATTCTTATATACTACAAACTGCACCAAAACAGGTAAATCTTATCTACTACAAACTGTACCATATCAAGGTAAACCTTATCTACTACAAACTGTACCATATCAAGGTAAACCTTATCTACTACAAACTGCACCAAATCAAGGTAAATCTTATCTACTACAACCTGCACCAATCAAGGTAATTCTTATATACTACAATCTGCACCAATCAAAGTAAATGTTATTAACCACAACTTGTACAAGTTAACAAATTCTAGTACATTTCCCTTACCTCCCTTGGCCCAACGACAACTCACATATTTGCTATGACATTGGATTTGATAATGCTAATGGGAGTCTATGATTTGATAAAATATTTATTAAGACACAATTTTGTTTCATATAAGTTTTCCACACACAATTCAGCTAGGATTGTTAAATATAAATATTATTCTTTATTATTTTCCTAGTTTGTGCATCTTTTCTTATCTTTTAACCGAGTTTTAACTGTGTTTTTTAAATGTATTTAAATTTATTTTTTATTTGTATAAACATTTGTGTAATTCAATTTTAGAACTATTCAGTTTACACTGTCCAGAAAGGGATGTAACCCTGCTTTCTTTAACCCATTCAACACCAAGTAACTAAAAACGTACTGGTGCATGATATTTTTAATAATAAATTAATAAGAAAATTACATTTGGACCAGTTCATTTATCTAAGAATAGTAATATTACTGGCAAAAAGTGCAGATGCTGGATCTACACTTTTTTTTTGTCAGCCTATTTAGAAGTATGTGGTGTTGAAAGGGTTAAATTGACATGTTTTGTCCTCACACATATATATGTAAAATAAATCAAGCAAATAAAATATTATTAAACTAAACTTGCAGCAAGTAGATGCAGCAAACACAATTAAAACTTAATAAGAACTCTCGATACAGGACTTGTAAAAGATATTTGCTATAAGTTGTGGTCCAACCCATTTGTGTATGTATAATACTTGTACGATTGTGATTGTGTTTATGTATAAATATACAATAAAATATGATTAACCCATTCAACACCAAGTAACTGACATAGACTGGTCCATGACATTTTTAGACCAATTAAATTAATAAGAAAATTACATTTGGATCAGTTCATTTATAAAAATGGGTAAATTATTTTCTAAAAATTGTAATATTACTTGCAAAAAGTGCAGATCCTGATGAGACGGCTCGTCACGAGCCGGCTCATCTGGATCTACACTTTTTGTAAGCCTATTTAGAGGTCTGTGGTGTTGAAAGGGTTAAACTGAATTGATAGAAGAAGACCCTGGGTGCCCCTCCGTGCAGTGCGGTATTTCAGACATGGACAGGCACAAGGCCAGAACAATCCAGCTTTCTCGCAAGCCAGCTGGATAGGTTCTTGAAGGAATACAACACCCCCGGTGGTACTTGAACATACAGGGAGGGGCAAATGATTTGAAGTCAATGACATTATCCTGCCATGGAAGCCAAGCCCCGCCCCCTAACATTTACAGATGGATCTATAGTTCAGTGGTTAACACGCTGGACTGGTAATCCAGGGATCGCAGGTTCGATCCCCCGTCTGACCCTAATAAAATTAAAAGTCTTTCAGAATGGACTTTAAACCGAGGTATCGTGTCGGTGATTTACACCGTGCACATAAAAGAACCAGATGAGACTCTGGAATGGGTCTCTGTCTGTATCATTGCACTATCCTCCAAAAATCTAAAATGACTAATCTCTTCAGGAGGCAACTGGTAGCGACGATAAATAAACATAAAACACACACACACACCTATTAAACAGTGTGAAATATATGCTAATTACAGGTGGTAAAAACTAAATATTGTCGAACACATTATAAATACTGTTGGAAAGTACTGTTTTGCATGAATACAGGTTGTGATTTCTATATTACAGATGCATATAGTAAACTGGAACTCGGACAAGTACAACTCTATTGCCGAGGCAGCTGTGCAACCAGCCGGTCTAGCTGTTCTAGGGATCCTGTTTGAGATCTCTGACAAAGACAATCCCATCCTTGAACCACTGGTTAATGTTCTCAAACATGTTAGAGATCCCGGTAAATACCAATTTCTTATAACAGTAGTCTACACAAATTTTAGCTTGATTGCAAAACAAGTTCTTACAACTTATATTAATCATTCTTGAGACCTCATTCCTAATGGAATCCATCGCCACGAGGGAGAGAGAAGATACATGTGGAACTTATATGCCTTGCCTAAGGGCACAATCATAACGGCTCCAGTGGGGCGGAAACTCCCGTTCTTTCGCACCTGAAGCAAACGCGCTACCACAGTGCTATCACGACTTCCAAGTACCCTTTAAATTTTTAGCTCTCACTGATTTTCATGCATGCAATAATCATATTGCAAGTTCAGGACCTGTGATTTGGCAGTTTGTTTCCAAGCGCAATAAAACTACCACGCAATTTCTAAGCAATAAAGTAATATTCCAGTAAACCAGTAACCTGCTAATCACATCTAAAGTCGCTTTTGCAAACAGCATAGAACCAGATCTATCACAGAATGTTCCGTCTGATCAGGTTTTATACTGTTTGCTTTTCGGATAGTGGAGCTAAAGCACTTGTCTGAATAGCAAACAACACAGATCCTGATCAGAAGCAGCGTTTCTCACTTCTCCCAAAACTTCTGACATAGAAGGAGCCCTGATACCACCAAGACAGGAAGGTTTCAGGTCTGATACATTTTCATGCATGGAGCAGTCATTACTAACACAACGTTTACAATTTATCTGCAGACAAGCAGATCAAAGCAGAAATCCCTGCCGTTGCCATGAGAACCTTCCTTCCCAGGGCACCTAATATGTACTACAGGTACAACGGCTCTCTCACTACCCCCGGCTGCTTCGAGAGTGTCATATGGACAGTGTTCTATCAGAAACAGACCATCTCTAGGAGACAGGTATACATACATTCTATTTCTTCAGTTTTACATTCAAAGTCTGCACAAACAGCCAAGATTGCTGAATCTATTGCAACTTTTTAGCTAGGCACCATGCGCCCCTATGAGCACTATGTGCCCCCTATGAGCACTATGTGCCCCTATGAGCACTATGCACCCCTATGAGCACTATGCATCCCCTATGAGCACTATGCATCCCTATGACCACTATGAGCACTATGTGCCCCCTATGACCACTATCCACCCCTATGACCACAATGTGCCCATATGACCACTATGCACCCATATGAGCACTATGCACCGCTATGAGCACTATGTGCCCCTATGAGCACTATGTGCCCCTATGAGCACTATGCACCCATATGAGCACTATGTGCACCTATGAGCACTATGCACCCATATGAGCACTATGCACCCCTATGAGCCCCTATGAGCACTATGCACCCATATGACCACTATGCACCCCTATGTGCCCCTATGAGCACTATGCACCCATATGACCACTATGCATCCCTATGAGCACTATGCATCCCCTATGCACCCCTATGAGCACTATGCACCCCTATGAGCACTATGTGCCCCCTATGAGCACTATGCACCCATATGAGCACTATGTACCCCCTATGAGCACTATGTGCCCCTATGAGCACTATGTACCCCTATGAGCACTATGCACCCCTATGAGTACTATGTGCCCCTATGAGCACTATGTGCCCCCTATGAGCACTATGTGCCCCCTATGAGCACTATGTACCCCTATGAGCACTATGTACCCCCTATGAGCACTATGCATCCCCTATGAGCACTATGCACCCATATGCACCCTATGAGCACTATGCATCCCCTATGACCACTATGCACCCATATGACCACTATGCACCCATATGAGCACTATGCACCCCTATGAGCACTATGTGCCCCTATGAGCACTATGCACCCCTATGAGCACTATGTGCCCCCTATGAGCACTATGCGCCCCTATGAGCACTATGCACCCCTATGACCACTATGCACCCATATGACTACTATGCACCCCTATGACCACTATGCACCCATATGAGCACTATGCACCCCTATGAGCACTATGCACCCCTATGAGCACTATGTGCCCCCTATGAGCAATATGCATCCCTATGAGCACTATGCACCCATATGAGCACTATGCACCCCTATGACCACTATGCACCCCTATGAGCACTATGCACCCCTATGAGCACTATGCACCCATATGACCACTATGCGCCCATATGACCACTATGCACCCATATGACCACTATGAGCACTATGCACCCATATGAGCACTATGCACCCCTATGAGCACTATGCACCCCTATGAGCACTATGCACCCCTATGAGCACTATGCACCCCTATGAGCACTATGGACATCATTTGAAAGAAACAGACCACATGACAACTTGGACCATGACAAATACTGTATCATGCATTATTTGTCGTTGGGGTTTAAATGCGCACCACCAACAGCATAGGTCATACGCCCTATTTATAAATAATGTCAACAATTCTTCTCAAGGCATCGCTACAAATAACCAGGGGGCAAACATTCAATAAAAGGGGGATTCATGTGATTTACATTTAATAACATTAATCTACGAGTGTTGTTTTTTTGCCCCCCTTCAGAGAATTTTTCTCCGCCAGATTTTCTAATATTCGATCGAGTGTTGGTGTCCTTCTGACAGCTTTAGTCTTTATAGATCAATTGCATTTCCCATTTCAATGTTATCAATATAGTTCACCATTAGTTAGATTGAACAGTAGTTCCAAATAAATCTCAATACATTTTACATTTGTATAATGTCTTTTACAATCATTAAAGTTTGTTCGATAACTATAAATAATGAGAAGGACATTATGAATGTTACATGTTTTGCTGTAACTGCTAAGTCAGATGGAAAACATCCTGACTTTAAAACCACTTCTGCAAGTGCTTCTAACGATGCAAACATTAATTATAATTATACTGTGTCTCTTTCAAGCCCAAGTGATACAACTACCAGTTATCCAAAATCATGGCTAGGTGTATACCAGTTATCCAATCATGGCTAAGTGTATACCAGTTATCCAATCATGGCTAAGTGTATACCAGTTATCCAATCATGGCTAAGTGTATACCAGTTATCCAATCATGGCTAAGTGTATACCAGTTATCCAATCATGGCTTAAGTGTATACCAGTTATCCAATCATGGCTAAGTGTATACCAGTTATCCAATCAAAGCTAGATGTATACCAGTTATCCAATCATGGCTAAGTATATACCAGTTACCCATCACATAAACGAGTATTTGTTCTGTTTGCTTGTTCGGGTTTTACACACCTTCATCAGCACCATTTTGAGCTATACCAACGACAGTGCAAGGATTATAATATCAATTTAACAAACATGATAATGAAACGTTGACTATCGACTGACTATCCTTGACTAGAACTACCCATGACTAGAACCATTATACACATGCCTACCAAGTTTGAGCCAACGACATTTCAATTGTATATAGTATCCAGAAAATCAACATAAATCTTTTTCAGCTGCACGTTTTCCGTCAAGTTTTGAAGCCAACCCACCACCGCAATAAGAGATCCCCCCACCACGAATCGAGGGCGGTACGAGCTGTCATGGAAGAACTAGGTATGAACAACCCTTCAAAGTGTGCAAGCAGTTGTAACAAGATGTTATTAAAACCCTTTCAACACCAAGTAACTGACATGGACTGGTGGTCCATGTTATTATAAACCAATCAATAGAGAACAAAATTACAATTGTACATATCCATTTATAACAAAATGGGAGTGTTTCCTTAACCTACCGAATAAATTGGACGGAATGTGCAAACAACATAGATCCAGATCAGGATCTATGTTGTTTGCTATTCAGACAAGTGTTTCAGCTCCACTATCCGAATAGCAAACAGCATCGAGTCTGATCGAGAACGTGCCGTCTGATCTGGCTCTATACTGTTTGCAAAAGCAACTTTAGATCCTGACAACACGGATCATTAAAGGAAAAGTGCAGATCCTGACGATACGGCTCATTATTGAGTCCTAATACAAGGCATGTGGTTAACAAACTAAGCAATTGTCCAAGCAGAATTTCAATAAACTGTAAATTAACAAAGCTTTCACATCAATCCATGTATTGAATACATGTTGAATAATTGAACCTGTGTACTACCATACATACTCACCTATGGTTTCCCGTCTTATAAGTGAGAGCACAAAAAATATATTTAAAAATAAAAATACTTTTGTTTTAAATGTGTTAAATGGTATCCATAATTATGTTTTGGAAAATAAAGCACACACATTTCTTCTACTTGCACTGGCTAAACGGTTGAATCCTTTTATTCCCACTTGCTGTTGTCCAGTAGTACTCTTATTCCCACTTCAATGCATCAGCACCATTTTGGGCTATATCGCCAGCAGGCAGTTTACCTAACAACACCTTTCCTGGACTTTACAATAAAAGCTTTGTTTTAAAAACGATAAAAAAACATGTAAAGTTTGTCGATATTTGAACACGGTGAAGTGCGGGTCATTCATTAAAACACATTTCTTCTACTTGCACTGGCTAAACGGTTGAATCCTTTTATTCCCACTTGCTGTTGTCCAGTAGTACTCTTATTCCCACTTCATAGGTAAATGACCATTTCAAATTTTTGGCGAATGCACAAGTTCAAATTAAGTTTGTCCGCAACAAACGCGGTGGACAAAGTCTTGTTGTTGGTGGTTACAGGTTCATGGTATGTATATATATATATATAGTTGCTGTCTGTCTGCGTGTCTGTCCGTCCGTTTGATTGTATTTGATCTTAAACACTCTTAAACACACTGCAACACAAATCCTCTTATTCCCACACCCGTTTTTACCTAATTTTATATAAGTGGGAACAATAGGACTACACCGGCTAAACATGTAATTTATAGTTGGTCTGGTGTCAATTTTATCAACCTTTCTTATATGCAAACGTGTGTTAAAATATTAACAAACATTACAATAAATTATGTTATATGTTATGTTATATTTCGGGTTTTACGCCTGCATCAGCACCATTTTGAGCTATATCGCCGGCGGGCAGTTTACCTAACAACACCTTTCCTGGACTTTACAATAAAAGCTTTGTTTTAAAAATGATAAAAAAACATGTAAAGTTTGTCGATATTTGAACACGGTGAAGTGCGGGTCATTTATTAAAATCGAAAATCACTGCGTACAACGGCCAGGGGTACTACTACGTAAGATGAGGCCGAGGGTCGAGTTGACTAGGGTATGGGTTGACCGCGTACATGTATATATGTCAGAGCTGCATGGGCATATCTATGCAATCAGCTGCCTATGGTTGGTTGATGCAACCCTCAACCTATATATCGCAAATCGTGGGAGCTACATCTCTGAAAATTTCGCAAGCACAACAAAGCATGCATGCCAAACTTGTTGAAAACAATGAAGCAAGGAAGAAAAGTTACTTATGAATTTATGGGCGGAGGGGGGGGGGGGGTCAAAAAATATTAAAATGACTGGTCCTGACTGTCGATTTTGGCCTGGACCGATTTGGTTCTGATAATCTTAGAAGCCCTGCTATACAGTATTATAACACATAAAGATGCATTGTATCACTGACTGAACTTTTTAGATTGAACTATATAAAATCAGAAACATCTTCTTTTTTTTAAATCATAATCAACATTTCAGTTGTCTTGAGCTTTCATGTAACACAATATGTAGTAATAAAGTCTTTAAAACAGTGTAAAGTAAAATACTAAACACCCTCAATTGTTAACAATGTTACAGGTATCGAGGAAGTTTTTATGTATAGGATATAAGCAGAAAACAATCCAATATGTATTAATAATAATGGACTGCAAGTACAAAGGTATGATGTCACGATGGTGTTTTTAAAACAGTGTAAAGTAAAATACTAAACACACTCTTTTGTTAACAATGTTATAGGTATCGAGGACAACTATATTGAGAAAGCAAGGTTTAAAAGACAACTGCAGGACAAAGCGGCAACAGAAACAAAGGACACCACTGTTGTAGAGGCATCAGCCCAACATGAACCAAGTGGAACAGACACGCATTCAACCTCAAGCACTAACCACAACGTCAAATCCGAACCCGTGACATCCAGCCACGCAGACAAAGTTAGAAATATGTTGGTGAACAACTACAGACCAGTCCAGCCTCTCAATGGAAGAATCATTTATAGAAGCTTTCCCTTCTTTGGCGATCCTATTTCAGCTGGAGGCACGGAAGTCATCTATTTAGACATAGATGGTTCTGAGGGGCAAAATAATACAGCCACCACTTTACGAGATATGTCCCTATTAGCAACGTTTTGCTCAATTTTAATTTCAAAACTATTGTAGGAGGATATGTATGTCATTTTAAATAGGAAGAACTGACCATGTGATCGTTAGTGTTATACGGTACATCAGGATGTGAGAAGATCAGTCAGAACAAACACATGAAGAAATGAACGATTCACCAGCGATTGAACTGTGTTTTAATATCGCAAATCCATGTTGGTCAGGTTTACATGTACATAGATAACGAGATATGATATATATAGCAGTGTCCCCTATGAACTACCAGTGCCTTATTGCAAAAATGTGTCGCATGCGTCTTTTTAATAATACTCGATTCGCAAGATTTTTAATTTTTAATTTATTTTTAGATTATACAAATTTATTTTAGCTCGATTGCTAAATAAAGTTCCTACAACTTATATTAATCACTCTCGAGATCTCATTCGCCACGAGGGAAAGGGAAGAGGCAATGTGGAATTTAAATGCCCTGCCTAAGGGCACACTTGTAACAGCTACAGCTGGGCGTTAACTCCGAGGCTTTCGCACCTGAAGTGAATGCACTACCACTGCGCTATCATGACTTCCACTATTTCCTGATAGGAAAAGATCTAGAACTATATAAAACTTGTGCATACCTGTATAATTCAAAAGCCGAATTAATGATAACAATTATTCTAAATCTTCAAGTCCTTATAAACAAAATGCTTTGTAATATGCTAAGAGAAGTTCGAAGCCTCGTGTCAGTTCTTTACATTATGCACATCAAATAACCAGAGCATCCTCTGGAATAGGGCTCAATATATATCCTTGCATTATCCTCCAAACCCTAAATTTACTACTAGAAACCTCTTCAGGACACGTCGCTGATGTGGGCAACCAGTAACGACGATGCAAAAACACACAGGTAGTCATGTCAAGAAACATGGATAGTATAACGTATTTGTCTGCCTATATTATATGTAGCCAGGAAATGTTTTCCATATTTCGCAAACATCGACCTCATAGTATTAATGCAACAGTTGTATTTTCTGTTATATTTGACTACGAAACCCACTGCAACAAGATAACAATGGTGACACTGTTGACAATTGCGGTGATAAACCCATTGCAACAAGATAACAATGGTGACACTGTTGACAATTGCGGTGATAAACCCATTGCAACAAGATAACAATGGTCACACTGTTGACAATTGCGGTGATAAACCCATTGCAACAAGATAACAATGGTGACACTGTTGACAATTGCGGTGATAAACCCACTGCAACAAGATAACGATTGTGACACTGTCAACAATTGCGGTGATAAAATATTAGAATCTCGGGGATGTATGGCAAAAATAACATTCCTACGTTACCAAATCTTCTCTGCATTGCATTCAAAGGGGTTCTTATTACATGGGTGTGGCTTTGGGTTTGATTGATATTAATGTGACCAAAGGGGCATATTTCGATACAGTTTGTGCAACGTATTTTCATGAAGTAGTTTTGCATAATGTTATCTACGTGTTAATGTTTATGTGTGAAAATTTCTAATTATAGAACAACGTGCATGTCACACTTCATACAATATTATAATTATAGACATATTCTGTTGCCAATGAGAGACATCAGTCATTTACTGCCCCTGAATACTCTCTAAAAGTAGATAGATTCCATTACGTGTTTTCCTCTGTTTTTATCGTTTCCTTTGCACAATATGCGAGGAATGGTATTCCACTATCCCTTATATGATTATTAAATTAATATATCTAGACAGATCTCATACAATGTATACAATGGGTACTTATTTGTAAACATTTTTCACAACGCAACATCTGGTTAGGGAACAACAGTAAAAACAAAGGGTTCCAACTAAAGGACCTATTCATATTTTGGAATAAATTATTAGACTTTATCTGCCAAGGGAGGTAATAGAATATTAGAGATGTCTCTCATTATAATACACAAGAAACTAATATCGATACTAATATTATATATATATATATATAGTACTCACAGTGTAAGTTAATGTATTATAACAGTGTGCCGATACTGAAACAGTTACATTTCAATGGAACAGTACCACATTTTTATTGTTTTTCATTTAACCCTTTCAACACCACAGGCCTCTAAATAGGCATACAAAAAGTGCAGATCCTGATGAGACGGCTCATGATGAGCCGTCTCATCAGGATCTGCACTTTTTGCCAGTAATATTACTATTTTTAATAGAAAAATTACCCATTTTGATAAATAATTTTTCACCTCTTCTGAAAATAACTTGTCTTTCATGTAGATGTAGCTTAACCCATTCAACCCCAAATAACTAACATGGACTGGTGCGTGATATTTTTAGACCAATAAATTAATAAGAAAATTACCTTTGGACCAGTTCATTTATCAAAATGGGTAATTTTATCTAAAATAGTAATAATTATTACTGGCAAAAAGTGCAGATCCTGATGAGATGGCTCGTCGTATAAATTAATTTTAATCCTCTCATTTCGTGTGTGTTTTACGTTTATTTATCGTCGCTACCGGTTGCCCATATGAGCGACGCCTCCTGAAGAGATTAGTCATTTTAGATTTTTGGAGGATAGTGCAATGATACAGACAGAGACCCATTCCAGAGTCTCCTCTGGTTCTTTTACGTGCACGGTGTAAAGCACCGACACGAGACCTCGGTTTACCGTCCCATCTGAAAGAATGTTACTTTTATTAGGGTCAGACGGGTGATCGAACGTGCGATCCCTGGATTACCAGTCCAGCGTGATACCACTGTACTACAGATCTGTCTGTTCCTCTCATTTCTAATTTAAACAATATATTTATATTATTGCGATTGATCAAAAACATTTAGAGGTTTTAATCATTTTTGATATCGGTTCCCGTTTGTCAGCCAATAGGGTACACCGGCACATACAAGGAGGTATATACAGTGAATATGTTCCAGGCATGTGCAAATATTGTGCGTGGCAGAGACCCAACATGTAACAAAACATAAATAAAATGATAAAGTAATAATTTTCGATACAGGTTTCTGAAACTTTGCATGTAACTTGTTCAATAGACACTGTTATTAAAACAACTGTCTGCATTTTGATGTGCTGTAGGAAAGGAGAACTTGTATGATGACGAATGCTACGAGCCAACATACACTGGTTCCATGCAAGCAGTGTTTACTTTCAATTTCTTTCGTTATTAGTTTTGGCAACAGAACCTACGAAATTCTTAATAAAATTATCAGCTTTTTTCTAAAATGAAGTGCTACAGATCGATTGTATTATCATATAGTACATTTAAAGTTCCATTCTACGAAATTTCAAAACTGAGTAAACTGAAAGTCAACCAGACTAAGTAAGTCATTAACCCATTCAACCCCAAGTAACTGACATGGACTGGTGCCTGATATTTCTAGACCAATAAATTAATAAGAAAATTACCTGTGTGACCAGTTCATTTATCTAAATGGGTAATTTTATATAAAAATAGTAATAATTATTACTCGCAAAAAGTGCAGATCCTGATCTGGATCTATACTTTTTGTAAGTCTATTTAGAGGCCTGTAGTGTTGATAGGGTTAAAACCTTTATTTACACAGGAAGTGCAATTGGTAAACCAATCTCCCGTCAAGTTCTCTTTATAACTAAACTACACATGTTAACAAAGTCAACAAACATAAGTTGGTTCCGATTCAACTCTCTCCATTCTCTTACGTGACCATACCATCACCGTAACCCTTTCCCTCATAGAAGCACCTAGACCACATAGACACCTATTACCATTGACAATGTAGTAGCCAAACAAATGTTCATGAACCCTTTCCCTCATAGAAGCACCTATTGATGCCATTACCAATACGTCATACATTGACAATGTAGTAGCCAAACCAATGTTCATAAACCCTTTCCCTCATAGAAGCACCTATTGATGCCATTACCAATACGACATACATTGACAATGTAGTAGCCAAACAAATGCTCATACTAAAGGCCAGAATCTCATGTAGTCCCAGTAATATCTATGGAGGTGGGATAGATATGGTGACTACTTATCCACTGCATGATAGCTAAATGGCTGTCGTTTGTATGGAGATATAATAGTATATTAACCTAAATCTCATGTAGTCCCAGTAATATATATGGAGGTGGGATAGATATGGTGACTACTTATCCACTGCATGATAGCTAAATGGCTGTCGTTTGTATGGAGATATAATAGTATATTAACCTAAATCTCATGTAGTCCCAGTAATATCTATGGAGGTGGGATAGATATGGTGACTACTTATCCACTGCATCATTTACCTGCGAATATCTTACACACAAGAGAAAATAGTTTTCTTTTAATTCGTGAACTCAAACACAGAAAACTATATGTGACCTATTATTTGCATACAATTATAGATAGTGTACTTTATTGAGACAGGTAGTATAGGATTATAAACTGTAAATGTACCCGAACCGAGTACCTAATAATTACTCGACAGTTACTTATTTTCAACAATAATCTATGCCTTATGAATATTCGTATGACCTCTAAAAGAGACGGGTCAACCTGCACTCAATATACCTGTTACACAGTATGTAGTACAGATATTTTAGAATCCCTATTCCTACTGTGTAAATAAATACTATGTGTGATATTATATGCATGTATACGAAGTCAAGTGAACAATGGATGCTTCTAATTAACACAAAACACAAATGTAACTCTCAGCATTATTGTTGTCTCCCTTGCACCATAAAGTGTTACTTAGGTTTCATTATTGTTGTCTCCCTTGCACCATAAAGTGTTACTTAGGTTTCATTATTGTCGTCTCCCTTGCACCATAAAGTGTTACTTAGGTTTCATTATTGTTGTCTCCCTTGCACCATAAAGTGTTACTTAGGTTTCATTATTGTTGTCTCCCTTGCACCATAAAGTGTTACTTAGGTTTCATGATTGTTGTCTCCCTTGCACCATAAAGTGTTACTTAGGTTTCATTATTGTTGTCTCCCTTGCACTATAAAGTGTTACTTAGGTTTCATTATTGTTGTCTCCCTTGCACCATAAAGTGTTACTTAGGCTTCATTATTGTTAACCCATAACCTGCCAATCACAGCTAAAGTCACTTTTACAAACAGCATAGAGCCAGATCAGAGAGCACAGAACGTACGTTCTGATTGGCGATCAGGCTCTATGCTGTTTGCTATTCGGATAGTGGAGCTGAAACACTTGGCTGAATAACAAACAACATAGATCCTGATCAGACGCGTACTACGCCGCAGCTGATCAGGATCTATGTTACTTACACAGTCCATCCAATATATTGGGCAGGTGAAGGGTTAACATATTTCGTGGAGAATTGTCATACAGATATACACCCTATCTTTTCATTATTCTACTTACATTTTACATCTACATAGAATGGTCTAATTCAATTGATCTTCTGAGTGGTTTCTATTTTTCAACCTGTCTTATACGCGTGTGTCGGCATACTACCACTGATTTAATCCTTTCAACACCACAGACCTCTAAATAGGCTTTACAAAAAGTGTAGGTCCAGATGAGCCGGCTCGTAACGAGCCGTCTCATCAGGATCTACACTTTTTGCCAGTAATATTACTATATTTAGACAAAATTACCCATTTTGATAAATGAACTGGTCCAAATGCAATTTTCTTATTAATTAATTTATTGGTCTAAAAATATCATGCACAAGTCCATGTCAGTTACTTGGGGTTGAATGGAAGTCCAACATGGGGAGGGGGTGGGTGAGGGTGGGGGGGGGCCTCGTCTTATAGGCAAGTCGGGATGGTATTGTTCCATTTCAATGCAGTTATTCAGGACACTGGTATCAACAGCTTAGATTGATACTAAAGTCTGTGTTTTTTATGTGATAACCTAGATTAGATAATTACTTGTAATATGATAGGATGATATAAGAGATTGTTACTAACAAAGTATTTTGATTATTTTTGTTAATAAATAAGCTGGAAACACGCCTTTGTTACATTATCTAATATGGTATCAAAACATTACCCATTAGAGGCAATGTCAAATTAGCGCCGCCCCCATATTGAAATCTGAATAACATTTACAGAGACATTTTTTTTCTTTCCAATTTGAATTAAAAAGTTTATCATTGTACAACACGTATAGTAGCCTGGCAACAGGCGTTGATATATTTTGCCTGGTCAGTCTAGCCTGGCAACAGGCATTGATATATTTTGCCTGGTCAGTCTAGCCTGGCAACAGGCATTGATATATTTTGCCTGGTCAGTCTAGCCTGGCAACAGGCGTTGATATATTTTGCCTGGTCAGTCTAGCCTGGCAACAGGCGTTGATATATTTTGCCTGGTCAGTCTAGCCTGGCAACAGGTGTTGATATATTTTGCCTGGTCAGTCTAGCCTGGCAACAGGCATTGATATATTTTGCCTGGTCAGTCTAGCCTGGCAACAGGCGTTGATATATTTTGCCTGGTCAGTCTAGCCTGGCAACAGGCATTGATATATTTTGCCTGGTCAGTCTAGCCTGGCAACAGGCGTTGATATATTTTGCCTGGTCAGTCTAGCCTGGCAACAGGCATTGATATATTTTGCCTGATCAGTCTAGCCTGGCAACAGGCGTTGATATATTTTGCCTGGTCAGTCTAGCCTGGCAACAGGCATTGATATATTTTGCCTGGTCAGTCTAGCCTGGCAACAGGCGTTGATATATTTTGCCTGGTCAGTCTAGCCAACAGGTGTTGATATATTTTGCCTGGTCAGTCTAGCTAGCCAACAGGTGTTGATATATTTTGCCTGGTCAGTTATATAAATATATTTTAATACCGAGATCATTAATTGGGCCGTATCGCGTTTCTGATAATATCAACGCCTGGGGAAACTTGGGGGGTATTCCATGTAAGTATTGATTATCATTAATCCTATTAATAGGCCTTTTAGCATGTGACTTAATTAATGACGTACTTGAATCGAAATCGAGGCACTGCAATGTTGATAAAACTTTATAATTGGCCACCATTGTTTACTGGTCAACGGAACGATAAATAGTTTTAAAAAGTACACTGTGCGTCTGATTTGACATATTTACTCAAGATTTAAGTCGTCCTTACTTCAATTACGCTGAATCGACTCTTATATATTTTATTAGCGATCGTATCTTGTAGATAAGAGTTGTCGTTCTTTAATCAACACACTAGCCATAGCTATCAAGTAAACATTTCACATTATAAACCTAGTTCTTAACCCCCCTACTAAACTGCGATAACATATCAGTAAAAGGACTGTATAATAATATTGTCGCTTTGCACAACTTTGCCCCAATATTTGATGATGCCTGTAAACCAATTAATGTACAGGGGAAATCAGCCATGCTCACTACCATAAGCACCCACGCTGCAGGTTGAAGATTTAACGCTTTTCTTTTGAATTGTCAAAACCTTAGATTTCACATCCATAGCCAATGATTAAACCCACAAATGCATCACGCAATTGTTTGCACTTAGTTTTAGTTGTGAGAACTAAGTCACAAAGATTATTAAGCAAAACATTTACATCTTTGAGGCCTTTACCGGTGTAATTAAAAACATTTCCAAGGTAATTAAAATTTGCTTTGTCTAAGAAAGGACCAGCTCGGTCTATCAAAGGACTAGCTTCATCTATGAAAGAACTACCTTGGTCTATGAAAGAAGCTAGCTCGGTGTACGAATGGACTAGCTCGGTCTGTGAAAGGACTAGCTTGGTCTGTGAAAGGACTAGCTCGGTCTGTGAAAGGACTAGCTCGGTCTGTGAAAGGACTAGCTTGGTCTGTGAAAGGACTAGCTCGGTCTGTGAAAGGACTAGCTCGGTCTGTGAAAGGACTAGCTTGGTCTGTGAAAGGACTAGCTCGGTCTGTGAAAGGACTAGCTTGGTCTGTGAAAGGACTAGCTCGGTCTGTGAAAGGACTAGCTTGGTCTGTGAAAGGACTAGCTTGGTCTGTGAAAGGACTAGCTTGGTCTGTGAAAGGACTAGCTTGGTCTGTGAATGGACTAGCTCGGTCTGTGAAAGGACTAGCTTGGTCTGTGAAAGGACTAGCTCGGTCTGTGAAAGGACTAGCTTGGTCTGTGAAAGGACTAGCTTGGTCTGTGAAAGAAGCTAGCTTGGTCTGTGAAAGGACTAGCTTGGTCTGTGAAAGGACTAGCTTGGTCTGTGAAAGGACTAGCTTGGTCTGTGAAAGGACTAGCTTGTCTGTGAAAGAAGCTAGCTTGGTCTGTGAAAGGACTAGCTTGGTATGTGAAAGGACTAGCTTGGTCTGTGAAAGGACTAGCTTGGTCTGTGAAAGGACTAGCTTGGTCTGTGAAAGCTAGCTTGGTCTGTGAAAGGATTAGCTTGGTCTGTGAAAGAAGCTAGCTTGGTCTGTGAAAGTACTAGCTTGGTCTGTGAAAGGACTAGCTTGGTCTGTGAAAGGACTAGCTTGGTCTGTGAAAGAAGCTAGCTTGGTCTGTGAAAGGACTAGCTTGGTCTGTGAAAGGACTAGCTTGGTCTGTGAAAGGACTAGCTTGGTCTGTGAAAGGACTAGCATGGTCTATGAAAGAAGCTAGCTTGGTCTGTGAAAGGACTAGCTTGGTCTATAGCTCGGTCTGTGAAAGGACTAGCTTGGTCTGTGAAAGGACTAGCTTGGTCTGTGAAAGGACTAGCTTGGTCTGTGAAAGGACTAGCTTGGTCTGTGAAAGGACTAGC
Organism: Archivesica marissinica; assembly: GCA_014843695.1. Taxonomy (NCBI): domain Eukaryota; kingdom Metazoa; phylum Mollusca; class Bivalvia; order Venerida; family Vesicomyidae; genus Archivesica; species Archivesica marissinica. Next base: position 43,113,866 of record CM026389.1, read on the forward strand.
TTGGTCTGTGAAAGGACTAGCTTGGTCTGTGAAAGGACTAGCTTGGTCTGTGAAAGGACTAGCTTGGTCTGTGAAAGAACTTGCTCTGTATAAGAAAGGACTAGCTTGGTCTGTGAAAGGACTAGCTTGGTCTGTGAAAGGACTAGCTTGGTCTGTGAAAGGACTAGCTTGGTCTGTGAAAGGACTAGCTTGGTCTGTGAAAGGACTAGCTTGGTCTGTGAAAGGACTAGCTTGGTCTGTGAAAGGACTAGCTTGGTCTGTGAAAGAACTTGCTCTGTATAAGAAAGGACTAGCTTGGTCTGTGAAAGAACTTGCTCTGTATAAGAAAGGACTAGCTTGGTCTGTGAAAGAACTTGCTCGGTCTATGAAAGAAACTAGCTCGATCTAAGAAAGGACTAGATGGGTCTGTGAAAGGTACAGATGGAGAGAATATATATACAATTGTTGTTGAAACTGTTAAAAATAATGTTCATATTGCTTGCTCATTATGACAGTTCATTATTTATTAAACTCTGTTGAAATATATCAATATATCAGTTTGTGAGATAGAAGCTCTTCTCAACCTTATTACCACATATATTGCTACATTCATAGTCCAACAAACAGAAACATATTGGATATAACCCATATACACTTGCAATAATCTATACGGAGGTTGGCTATATATCATGCAGTATACTCTATGGAGGTTGGCTATATATCATGCAGTATACTCTATGGAGGTTGGCTATATATCATGCAGTATACTCTATGGAGGTTGGCTATATATCATGCAGTATACTCTATGGAGGTTGGCTATATATCATGCAGTATACTCTATGGAGGTTGGCTATATATCATGCAGTATACTCTATGGAGGTTGGCTATATATCATGAAGAAATCTATACGGAGGTTGGCTATATATCATGCAGAAATCTATATGGAGGTTGGCTATATATCATGAAGAAATCTATATGGAGGTTGGCTATATATCATGCAGTATACTCTATGGAGGTTGGCTATATATCATGCAGTATACTCTATGGAGGTTGGCTATATATCATGCAGTATACTCTATGGAGGTTGGCTATATATCATGCAGTATACTCTATGGAGGTTGGCTATATATCATGCAGTATACTCTATGGAGGTTGGCTCTATATCATGCAGTATACTCTATGGAGGTTGGCTATATATCATGCAGTATACTCTATGGAGGTTGGCTATATATCATGCAGTATACTCTATGGAGGTTGGCTATATATCATGCAGTATACTCTATGGAGGTTGGCTCTATATCATGCAGTATACTCTATGGAGGTTGGCTATATATCATGCAGTATACTCTATGGAGGTTGGCTATATATCATGCAGTATACTCTATGGAGGTTGGCTATATATCATGCAGTATACTCTATGCAGGTTGGCTATATATCATGCAGAAATCTCTATGGAGGTTGGCTATATATCATGCAGAAATCTCTATGGAGTTTGGCTATATATCATGCAGAAATCTATATGGAGGTTGGCTATATATCATGCAGAAATCTATATGGAGGTTGGCTATATATCATGCAGTAAACTCTATGGAGGTTGGCTATATATCATGCAGAAATCTATATGGAGGTTGGCTATATATCATGAATAAATCTATATGGAGGTTGGCTATATATCATGTAGTATACTCTATGGAGGTTGGCTATATATCATGCAGAAATCTATATGGAGGTTGGCTAAATACAAATGTACCATGCAATAATCTCAGTGGAGGTTGGATAGATATCATTGATTTAAGTGTATTGCCTAAGCATGAGGGAGAGAGATGAGGTCAATATGGACTTCAGTGTCTTACATAAGGATTCCTCCACTGTGGTTCCGATGGAGCTCAAACTCACAACCTCTCAGTTACAAGGTAGACACAATATCCATTACACCACAGAGGCCCCACACTTGGTCTACGGATGCCCCACACTTGGTCTACGGATGCCCCACACTTGGTCTACGGAGGCCTCACACTTGGTCCATGGAGGCCCCACACACTTGGTCTACGGAGGCCTCACACTTAGTCCACGGAGGCCCCACACTTGGTCCACGGAGGCCTCACACTTGGTCCATGGAGGCACCACATTTGGTTCACAGACACCCCACACTTGGTTCATGGAGGCCCCACACTTGGTCCACGGAGGCCCCACAGTTGGTCCACGGAGGCACCACATTTGGTTCACATACACCCCACATTTGGTTCACGGAGGCCCCACACTTGGTCCACGGAGGCCCCACACTTGGTTCACGGAGGCCCCACACTTGGTTTACAGAGGTCCCACACTTGGTTCACGGAGGCCCCACACTTGGTTCACGGAGGCCCCACACTTGGTTCACGGAGGCCCCACACTTGGTCCACAGAGGCACCACATTTGGTTCACAGACACCCCACACTTGGTTCACGGAGGCTCCACACTTGGTTCATGGATGCCCCACACTTGGTCCATGGAGGCCCCACACTTGGTTCACGGAGGCCCCACATTTGGTTCACGAGGCTCCACACTTGTAGCAGTTAACTCAGACTCTCTTATCTTCAGTCGAGTAATGCACAATACCACCTTCTTCAAAACTTAATAAAACCATTACAACTTAACCCTTTGCATGCTAGCGGCAGATAAAATCACTTTTGCAAACAGCATAGAGCCAGATCAGATGGTACGTTCAGGCTCTATGCTGGTTGCTATTCGGATAGTGGAGCTAAAACATTTGGCTGAATAGCAAACAACATAGATCCTGATCAGACGTGGCTGATCTGGATCTATGTTGTTTGCAACTGTGATTTTATTTCAGCAGGCAAAGGGTTAATAATTATGCAACTGAATAAGATCGAATGCTTTAACCCATTCAACACCAAGTAACTGGTATGGACTGATGCATGATATTTTCAGACCAATAAATTAATAAGAAAATTGCATGTGGACCAGTTCATTTATCAAGATGGATAATTTTGTCTAAAGATAGTAATATCATTGGCCAAAAGTGCAGTAGCGAGCCAGCTCATCTGGATCTACACTTTTTGTAAGCCTATTTAGAGGTATGTAGTGTTGAAAGGGTTAAAGTATTTGTTGATAACTGGTAATGGGTAATTTTTGTCTAAAAATAGTAATATTACTGGCAAAAAGTGCAGATCCTGATGAGACGTCTCTTTTTGTAAGGCTATTGGGAGGCCTGTGGTGTTGAAAGGGTTAATGTCGATAGGTCTCGTGAATATATTTCCCATGATGTGCTCGTGTTTTCCTCACAGGTTTTCTCTAACGTCACACGCAGATCTTATTCAATTGTTGTGAGTTTTTAGATAGCACTTCATATGCGTCAACAATTTTGAAAATACAATCACAAAGGAGGGAAAGAGTTACAATGAAGCTGCTGATAATGATATTTATAGAGTTGGACGAGTGCTATTATATGGATTGACGACAGGAATTAAACCACAATGGACCATCGTAACACCATTACGTTTCTTATCATTTTCCACAAATCTTATCAAGAATTTTGTTGGTTGAGAATTAATTATACAATATTCATTTCCTTGTGCTGTTTGTTTTGTTGTGTTTTGGTTTTAAAGTCGCCCCGACAGCTTAGTTCATTATCGACTCTCCAGATATTATTGGTGGAGGAAGACGCGTGGAAGGAGGTGCCCCGGGTAGAACAGCTGACCTTCTGCAATGAACAGCTAACCTCACATGAACGAATTTGAAACTCCCAGCAGGATAAGCAGCCAACGGCATCAACCTCTCGGTCATGGAAGCAGGCCCCTTTTTTGTGTAATGTACTGTAATTGTTTAAAATTGCATCTGTAATTGTGAAGCCCAATAGAATAATTTTTAATTTTTGGGCTATATGAATGCTATGTATTTGTTTCTTAATTTATATGCAATACAATAGTTTCACGATTGACATACGTACGATATATGTGACGTCTCTCCTTGTATGTTTACAGTCAAGAAAATGTTGTCAAGCAAACAATGAATTTACTGTATTTAAATCTGCAATAAATCATGGTTTAGCGTGTGATGTCAAAAATGACGTCAATTTTACTAGCATTTCTGTAATTTTGTGACATCATTTACGCTTTCTAAAATGTTTGCGCTTTTTAGATATTTTGGTCATGTTACAATCAAAATAATATTTGTATTTGCGTTATTTATAGTCGAAAAAAAAAAAGGTTTGTTATTCTAAGCGCCAGAATTAACCACTTAGGCATAATTTTATGGCCTGCGTGGTTAATTCGTACAAGTCGGAAGTTCGGAACACTAAACCATGATTTATATTCGCCAGTACCTAACTGAAAGACAAATATTATTTCTTAAACAATACAATGCAATACAATACAGTGCAATACCATACAATACAATACAATGCAATACAATACAATGCAATACCATACAATACAATGCAATACAGTGCAATACAATACAATGCAATACAATACAATACCATACAATGCAATACCATACAATACCATATAATGCAATACCACACCATACCATACAATGCAATACCATACCATACAATATAATGCATTACAATGCA
>CM026389.1:43125931-43143766 GCA_014843695.1 Archivesica marissinica
ACACCACACACACCACACACACACCACACACACCACACACACCACACACACCACACACACACACACACACACACACACACACACACACACACACACACACACACACACACACACACACACACACACACACACACACACACACACACACACCCATCGTATCTCAATACTTGTCACATTTACATTTTTCATCATCGCTGAACGTTCTGGGCATATCCATTACGGAATGGTCATAACTCAGCATCTCTGATATGCTTTTGTTGTATCCATTAGGGACGTCATCATATTTCCCAACTAAATTGGAATTCCTCCACGCATTACCAGGGATAACCAGGGATAACGTATAGGGATAACGTACATGGATAACGTGCAGGATAAACACGGTCTCGTATATATTTAGTAGCGGCCACATGTTATGCGCAATCTGTTACTCAGTATGAACATTGTGTAGCCAAGCCGTCGTACGAACCGGAAAATTGTGTAGCCAAGCCGTCGTACGAACCGGAAAAGTGTGTAGCCAAGCCGTCGTACGAACCGGACAATTGTGTAGCCAAGCCGTCGTACGGACCGGACAATTGTGTAGCCAAACCGTCGTACGAACCGGAAAATTGTGTAGCCAAACCGTCGTACGAACCGGAAATTTGTGTAGCCAAGCCGTCGTACGAACCGGAAAATTGTGTAGCCAAACCGTCGTACGAACCGGAAAATTGTGTAGCCAAACCGTCGTATGAACCCGAGACACATCGCTTATATAGTATAGGGTCTAGTAAGCCTGGTAGTTTACACACACTCTCCCCGATGATGACTGAGGCCATACCTCGACATACTTCCACGAATTTCCATGGATAAAGAACAAAGTAAACATGAACTTGAAGCATTTTTTCAGTATCGGTTCTCGTTGGGCGTCAACTGTCATAGGATAAGAAAATTATGCAGCCAACAAGTGGTCTGAATTCTGGATCTTTCGCTTACATTGCGAGCACTCTACCGACTGAGATAGATACACATACTATTCACAATATTGACTTCGTTCGTACTGCTACACATTAATGACATGATCAGTCTTCATTATCTCTGAATTGTCCATCCGTATCAATTACAGACATCACCATTCTTCATCGCCGCTGAGCTATCTGGCCGCATTTTTACTAAGAATGTTCCTCATTGCGACCAGCCTCTAATAATAGTTCACTAAGAATATGTCCGTTTCTTAGTATTGGCATATGCCTTCTCGTACACACGCCATGCCCATATATAGCCAGATCTTTATAGTTTATACAAATTTGGTTTTTAACTTTTATCTCGAATGCGAAGCCGTCCTTACAGCATCAGTTTATTCTCTATCACTGATGGAATCCATCGTCATTATGTATGGAGAGGTGGCTATATGGATTAGTATATTGCCGTGGGACGTCACTGCCGTGGTTCTCGTAGTATTAAACTTCACAAACCATCGGTTACTAGACAGCCATCGTATCCAGTGTACAACGGATTCTTCATGTTCTGCAGGTGTCTGTATTAGATCGGTGACCGTCTCGCCATCTTGTTTTCCAATAAGTTACTGTCATAAATCTCTGAATGTTTGAGCTATATCCGGCCACATTGTCTGCACCGACATCAACCTTATCATTAACATAATTTATATCTTCATGTTGCTCCTCTTCAGAGACTTCCAGACCTTTTATGTCTTTTATTTCACCTGCTGTATCAGCAGAACCATCGGGTTTCATTTCGTAATAAGATGGATTCGGGATTGGTTCGTTTAGTAAGTATGTGTTAGTTACAATATGTTGTCCAACTCTAGTAGAGAAGGGAAGTCGTGATAGCTCAGTGGTAGCCTGCTCGGAGTTCGCGCCTAGCTGAATCGGGTAGGATGATGCCTTTAGACCAGGACGTTATATTCCATATTGTCTCTTTTATCTCCTTCATGGCCATGTGTTCCATCAGGAATGAGGTCTTGAGAGCGACTCATCTAATGTTGTATGACCCTGTTTCGCAATCGAGTTAATATAAATGTGTATACGCTAAACTATTGGTAGATACGAACTGTAGTTTGACCAACGTGTTACCGTCATCATACGGTTCGACTATGTAACATAATGTTTATTGGCATTAAATAGCACAAACACATTAATATATATAGCCACATATGATGAAGTTTGACAAATATTGAAATACATGATACAGTTTTCTGAGAAGTTTGAATATATCAGTTAATAATTAGTTAATTAAAAAGTACACTAAGTGACACGTGGCCGAATATAATTACTGTGCTTTTATTTGTACATTTGCTCTATATAATTATATTACATATTAAATTTTACACAAGGCACGCAGTGCCAATGTTCACGTTTTAAAGTATATAATGTGTATATAATGTGTACTCATGGACATATTGCCCATTGTATTTCGAAATAAACTCTTCGTAATCGAAAAGCAAACAAGAAATATTTCGCGAGATTGTTAACCTTGTTTACGGATTTACTTTAGGTTTTCGTATCTGTATATATTTGGCCATCTGCAATAATATGATTCATAAAATCTTTACGTTATTGTCTATATTTCTAAATATATCTATCTCAAGGAAATAATATTATATGCGCAACCGTTTAATAGCGTCATTTGTGTTGCCATGTGATACGTATTGATCAAGTCAATATGTTTATGTACTCTACACGTGTCAATTTCTGCTGCTGCGGAGGCCTATATTGTTCTGTACAGCTGTAATTGATCTTGTTGGTTCTGTTTGTTCTGTACAGTTGTAATTGATCGTGTTGGTTCTGTTTGTTCTGTACAGCTGTAATTGATATTGTTGGTTCTGTTTGCTCTGTACAGTTGTAATTGATCGTGTTGGTTCTGTTTGTTCTGTACAGCTGTAATTGATCTTGTTGGTTCTGTTTGTTCTGTGCAGTTGCAATGTAATGTTACATACCGTGACGGAATCAATGTTAGCTACTTCAGTATAGATACTAGATACTATGGCCACTGCATTGCGATTTAGGTATAGGATATCAGCCGAAAAAGATCCAATATGTAAACTATTGGACGGTGTGAGGCACGTAGCTCCGGAGACAGTACCAATATTTTACATATTGGATCAGTTTGAGACATATATCTTACTTAAAACAAACACTTATATAACAAGATCCTTCTAATTAAAAGTGTTACTTTCGTACGTGTACACGTAGTATTTAATATAATACTCAGGCGATAATGTTTTACTGTTTCATTTCAGGGATTTATTAGCTAAAGCAATGCCGTTTAAATTTCGATATCAAATAGTGCAAAACTGTCGACATTGTTGCCATAGGTACAATGTTTCCAAGCCCATCATCATTTTGATAGAAACAGATAAGTTGGTCAAATAATGATATAAACTTGTATAATGTTGTGAATCTGAATGATGATGTTGACAATAGCAATTTCTTATCTTATATACTCACACGAAAAAGAAAGTGTGCACATGGTTAGAGGGAAAATTATATACTTATATTCATATGTAAATAAGTGTTCTGATAATTATCAAATTTCAATTAAAAGTAAATGATCGTGTAGCCAATCCATGTTTGCACATTTTGATACTAAAGTTGCCTATTTATTGCTTCTATATATAAGTATAATATTTTCCCTCTAACCAAGTGCACACTTTCTTTTTCGTGTGAGTATATTATATGCATTTCTAAAACTGATACTAAAAATATTGGCGTCATAAGCCACACAAATTACAGATTATAGAACGTCACGATTGTTACGATGAGTCAAACATTATTTCAAAAACATCTGTTTATGTGTGTCACTAAACAAGTCACAACTTTCTCATTTGGTGACATATTGAGTTGAAATTTGCAGGATTTGTTTATGAGATCTTGATGCATAGATCCTATGTATGTATTTCATTTTTCTTAATTATGCCCGAGTGCCCATTTTCCTGTGTCGCCGGCCAATTACGATAACATATATGACTGTAAGTATAGGATATAAGCCGAAAACGATCCAATATGTAAAATATTGAACTGTTTGAGGCGCTTAGCGCCGAAGGTAGTACCAATATGTTGGTTTAAACAGTATTTATTCCAATAAATTTACATGTATAACACAAAAAATGTTACAAATTACATAAATTGTGAATTAGTATGGCATGGGTTCCCATGCACCCCCCTAAAACTAAATTCTAAAATGATTTATAGCACCCCTAGGACATATACTTGAATAATTTTGATGTTACCGCTGGAACAAAAATGTCCCACGGGGTCATAATTAGCATATTTCCCAGATGACCGCCATCCGCATCCATTAAAAGGCTAGGTGAGATATCTCAGTAATTACTGAGCCGATTTTGATGATCTTGGTGTCCATATTATGGTTTTTTGGGGTGCTGAATTGATTGCCATGGTTTTCAAACCAATTGGAGGTCAATGTCACATAATTCAGACGAAGGTAAAGGCAATTTTTGTTAAAAATCGCTTTATTTTCACCTTCCGACATGTGTTATTTTTTACCCTGTTCCCATAAAATTGGAGACTGAAGCTTACTTATAGCTCTAAATATTTTTCTTATTATTCCAACTAACAAGACACTTTGTTGTCAACATCATAGGGAAGTTCATCTTCAAGGTGATACAATGTATCTATTATGGACACTTAGCCTTTTGATCTATATGCAAGTGATAACAATTTATGCCTCATAATTTAATAACTCATGAGCAAGACATAGAGAGACAACTGAACCCTTTCAAATTTATAAATGGTACAGTAGTGAAGTCATTATCAGCTTCCATGAGTGACATTCAAGCAAAGTCTATGAGTCATCCTCTGCATCCATGAGAAGATGATCATCATCTATCTCCATTTCTTCCTCCTGATATGGCTCAGCATCTTCGTACTCTTGCTGGTTGTAATGATTTTCAGTGTCATCAGTGTCCAAGAGGTCAATGAGTGATGGGGGCAAGATAGGGCCAATTGACCACACAGGCTCGATCACCCCATTCTCTCTCTTCAGCCACCCTTGACCTTCATCATATGGTTTTGGGCGCTCAAAGAATGGCTCTGCAGCATGCCTGTAGCAGGCCACATGGTGGTTGACTCGTTGTATATGAAGGATGAGTGAGTCCTAACATGGAGGCAAGCGAACCATGTCAACCTTTGACTTGGAGTTCAATGTGTTGTCCTCTCCCACCATTTTCTTGAGGAGCTTGCTCCTCACCATGTCTACAGAAGTCTCACGGGCTTGACCATACATAGTACAGGTGAAGGCCTCCAACTGCTCCAGCACCTCTGAGGCCACCTTCCATGCCACACCGAGCTGCCTGCAACAGAGTATATGCAATATGATTACAAGTACAATGTATTTGAAACAACACATCTATGTGAACATATCATTATTTACATGCAAGTACAATTTACCTGAAAGCCTTTTGAAACTTGGTATTCTTCTGGAGGTTCTTCAGTGGTGCCACCTTCCTCTTGCCCTTAAAGGCACTGGTACAGTCCTCCCCAGAGAACATATAGAAGCCAAGGAGAGTAGAACACCAATACTTGCCCAGTTCAACTGCTAGCTCACTGATGTTGATGAGCCTTCGGTGTTTGCCTGTCCCAGTATCAAGGTAGACAGTGAGTGTGAGCTCATGTGCATGAAGGAGGAGGATGAAAAAGATGTCTGAGTCAGGTGAACGCACGACTGCTGACTTGAAGCCAAGCTTCTCAGCATAGTGAAGATAGATGACAATGTGGGTGTCTGTCTCTTCCTGGTCTGATTGCAGAGAATGGATCTCTGCTACCTTGACCTGAAATGAAGAAGAGTACTTCATGTATGTAGGCAAAAGTTTAAGATTAAAAGATCTCATATCATGGTACTAAGGTAGTGCATAAGAAATCAAATATCATCTTACCCCTCTCCATTTAATGACACTAGCTGATGAGCTTTCCCCTCTACGATTACAGCAGCCGTCTGACACTTCTGTAGCCGTGACATAGCCTTACTGCTTCCCCAGACCTTTAGCAGCAGCTGGCAAAGCTGCACCTTGTTCATGTCATTGGCTAGGAAAAGCTTGAAGTCATTGGGCTTCTGTGTGGCAGGACCCTCTACTAGGAACTTCTCACCAAAACAACGTCTTAGCCTCTCCTGTGCCTTAATTGAGTCCATGTGGTAGGAGTCAGTGGAGAAGATAAAGTTCTTCTTTGCCACATTTGGTCTAGTATCTGGAGGCAGATGTCACCACATGTCGGGGGCATGTTGATCAGGGCATAGAACAGCGCGTTTCCATCTTGGATGAAGAAAGAGTCCTTAGGGTATGGCACTTCATCTGTTCTTTCCTCCAAGACATAGTGCATCATGGTTGCCTTGTTTGTTTTGGCAAAGAACCCATCAGGGGTACCAAGGCAGTGACGTACAGGTGAGAGGCAGTATCGCATCAGCTCATCCAGGTTGAGTGGTTCATCAAGCAGCTGTGACTTGATAAGCAGTGTGAAGGCCAGGTTACTCTGCTCCTGGTACTGGATGAGCTGCAACACAATAATGAAAACTTATCAAACATCACATCATATAGTATGACATCACACAAATACAGGCTAGTAAGAATACATTTCGTTGATTATTGTATACAAAGTTATTCACCTTTCCCTGTGATGTGGTGAGAATGACTTTCTTACTGGCATGCTCCATTGTCAGCAGCTTCTGGCGTTTGGTGGGATCGAAGAAGTTCTTTTCATGATTCTTGAGTCTCTCCTTGATGAAATTCAACTTTTGCTGCTCACCCAGTGCATCAGCACGCATCACATCAACCTCCACCTCAAGCGGAACAGGTGCACCAAAGTGCAGTGCGTAGAGCCTGTCATTCACTGGGTCCTCAGGGACTGGGATGCTGAAGGGATTCAGGAAGTTCCGTATTGCAGCCTCAGTTTGCTGCACTGCCTCTTCACTCTTCTTGATGTTGGCCTTCTCCAGGTCCCGGTGCTTGCCAGCCTTGGGGCATTCAGGATCATCCACCATGTCACACATTTCCAACAGTTTTTCAAAGTACTGGGTCCGAGTAGATGTAGTGCGGCACCAGCGCTGGTATGCCCCAAACATCTTGAAGATGCCAAGGAGACCACCTGGAAATAAGACAGGAGATGATTGTTTATTCATAACAAATGGTTGCATGTAACTCATGCATGTAAAACTGGACATGTCATAGTCATGCTCTTCAGATTTATCTGAGGATTTGGCGAACTTCATGAAGGTCTCCTCCATTGTCTTGTCCACTGCACACAGCGACTCTGGGATGAGAGACCTAGCCACAGCAATGACTCCACTGTCAATGAGCTCCATGGCACCGGGATGGCTGAGCTCCAGGTTGGTCATGAAAACCTCAAACCATGACAGATACCTGTGCATGAAAAAAGGAATCTAATGGATGTAAAATATTATTGTATTTTTCAGACTTTTTCAGAATCAAATTAAGTTTCAAAATCGAACCCTCTATCTTATTGAAGTTATAAAATACCTTCAGTAGTTTGGTCCATCATATGTGAAGAACAGGTTGGCCATCTTCCCATTGCACACATGGAAGAGCTTCCGATTGTTTGTCTTCACAGCATTTATGAGCATGAAGACCAGCCGCTGATGATCCATGACTGACAGCCAGAAGACTGCAGTTTTCCCAAGGTGCCCCTTGCGGACTTTGTCCTGGTAATCTAGGTATTGTTGGATGATGGTAAGGGTTGAAGCATCCTGTAAAGTGAGGTTAAGGTGCTGGCGTGTGCAGGACTTGATGAGGTTGAGGAGAGCTGCGGGAGAGATCTGGATGTTCATCTCTGGGATAATAACGCATGTTGGAAAGTGGAAATAAAGCGAAATTGCCTTGACCTTCATCTGAATTATGTGACCTTGACCTCCAATTGAAAACCATGGCAATCAATTCAGCACCCCAAAAAACCATAATATGGACACCAAGATCATCAAAATCGGCTCAGTAATTACTGAGATATCTCACCTAGCCTTTTAATTGATGCGGATGGCGGCCATCTTGGAAATATGCTAATTATGACCCCGTGGGACATTTTTTTCCAGCGGTAACATCAAAATTCTTCAAGTATATGTCCTAGGGGTGCTATACATCATTTTAGAATTTAGTTTTAGGGGGGTGCATGGGAACCCATTTCTCCAGCCATACTACACTGGCCTTTTAACAAGTACAAATGTATGACGTCACGACATTGTTTTAGCTACAGTTAGACAGTATATTGTGCACACAGCTTTAGGCGGTAGTAGTCACTCACGCTTGTCGTTAATAATGCTGACGTCACAAGGTCCGGGTTAGGTGTTAGTGTTAGGTACGGCATTTTACCGTTTAAAAGCAGTTGCCAATTATTAGATAAGTACACACACAATTAACAGTTATAGCCTACCTATTCTGTTCTGGATGTGCAGACACAACGACAGATAGTTAACCTTGTACGTGTGCGTTTATTTGTTAAAACAACTCACTGTGGAGGCTGGGAGGCTGATAGACTAAGTTGACTAAGTCTTTGATTTGAGATAACGTGGGTTAGCTCTCGTGAAAATGGTGAACTTATTACAAAGGGACGTAATTTTGCACGTGGAGTATGTTCCAACACACTACCTACAGGTACATATACTGGTTATCGTTTAGTATTATACGATTTTACCCCTGAAACGGAGTGCAAGAAAGTTACTGAACGTTACCGTTACTCGACATGACTGTACAGTTACTTGCTTCAACAATTGATCATGCCGAATGAACATTCCCATGCCCCCTAAATGGACAGATAAATCTGCGTTGACTATAACTGCTGTCTGCATTGTACTATATAATGTGCATACCTTTACAATAAATGAATCTGAAAGGTAAACACATTTCATTATTTACAAGCGTCTCAAGACGGGAAGTAACTCTTCGATTCAACGTCATACTTTTGATACTGGTGCTTTCCCTTGCATATATATCTTTTATTGGAATTAAATATACTAGAGGACATAGAAAACGCACACCTACATTATATGATTATTATTACATGAACACGAAATACGAAGGATTCCACCAAAGATATATCACATCGTTATTACAAAACACAAACTGAACAACTAAAAATATTCCAAAATGTTTAAAACTATGTATTTATATAGTTATTGTTTTTCATGTAAAACACACTTAGGCCTATCCGAAATTTGCGTTTTCTATGTCCTCTAGTATAGAAGCTGTGAAGTGTGTGTGTGTGGGGGGGGGGGGGGTGCTGCTTGACAGAATAGTTAATGTCGTTGACTTCATCACTTACTAGAATCACATAATGTGAGGAAGCTACTCAGCTGGCTTGCAGAAGGTTACTGGTTCTACTCGGGTACCCTTTCGTGCATGAAATATTGCTCGGAGGAGCACACGGGATCGTCCTCCACCACTAACACATGCACAGTCGTCGTATGACCTAAGGTGGCTGCTCAACCTAAAACCCAATATAACAAACACATTCATTAAAATGGGACTCACATATAAATTATATTATGAAAAAGATTTCAACTAACATTTGGCTATTAGATAAAATACGGTATATTGTCAATCTGAACTACATAATACTTTACTACATCCAATACATATTTAATATATCCAACCACATTTTGATTATTGTTGTATCATATGGGGAAACACCACCCAACAAAATATTGACACACTTAAGATTACAGAGACGAGCTTGTAAATACATTATGGGTGAAGATTATATTTCTTTGCGTGAATCAATGTCTGAAATTAATATAATGACTTGACAAACGGATTATGTTTCAAAAAGCAGTAACAATGTATAAAATTATGCACACTCTTGTACCGAATTATTTGAATGAACATTTTCAATTAAGACATCGCAGTACAGTTACTTCAGATTGAGATATGCTTCAAATATCTCTATATTCCAAGAGATAGATGTGAAATGTACAAGAAATCTTTGGAATACTCTGGTTCAAAGATATGGAATTGTCTACCATTGGAAATTAAGACATCCAGATCTTTAAATATGTTCAAGACAAAATGTAAATTATGGATACAACAACTTTTTAATCGGTAGACACTAGAAAGTTATATATATAATGATTGTCATTCAATATGTTTATATCGTTTTGTATGTCGATAACATTACCTGATTTAGTTTAACATATTTTATTTTATCAATATTTACATCATGTTGTAACATTAATATACAAGAACAAATGGATTAAATCGGAAGCTAGTAGCTTATTTAGATTTTCTCCATGACAAACATAATGTTCATAAATACATGATTTGTTTAAGTTACATTGTATAAGTTACATTGTACAACATTATACATGTATATTGCATGGCGTAACTGTGTACTTTGTTTAAGTTACAGTGTACAACATTATACATGTATATTGCATGGCGTAACTGTGTACATTGTTTAAGTTACATTGTACAACATTATACATGTATATTGCATGGCGTGACTGTGTACTTTGTTTAAGTTACATTGTACAACATTATACATGTATATTGCATGGCGTGACTGTGTACTTTGTTTAAGTTACATTGTACAACATTATACATGTATATTGCATGGCGTAACTGTGTACTTTGGTTATGATGATATATTGTGTATGTGCTTTAATGCTATAGTGCTAAGAACTTTTAGAGGGACCTAAGGACGATTAGTTCAGAACTAATTAGGTCACCCTCTATAAATACAGAAATATATCTACTACCGCATGAGTTGTCTACCTTTCATAAAAGTCTTTATCAATAAACAGTGGCAGTACATTATAACAGGGGACGATATCAGTAATGGCATATTGATATTGACTATCACATGAGTTGTCTACCTTTACTAAGCAGTTCACGTCCCACCTAATAACATAACGTACTTGTTGCCTATCAACCTAGCGCCTGGCTGGCAAGGATGGGATTCGAGAAGTAATGATGTTCATAAAAGGCGTCCCATTTGCGGGCCTCCCTTCAATTTATTTTACTTTATATGTGCATTGTGACTATTGTGATACATCAATGTTACAGCTCTGTCCCGTTACGTTGAGACAAGACAGGATATTAATGTTACAGCCCTGTCCCGTTACGTTGAGACAAGACAGGATATTAATGTTACAGCTCTGTCCCGTTACGTTGAGACAAGACAGGATATTAATGTTACAGCTCTGTCCCGTTACGTTGAGACAAGACAGGATATCAATGTTACAGCTCTGTCCCGTTACGTTGAGACAAGACAGGATATTAATGTTACAGCTCTGTCCCGTTACGTTGAGACAAGACAGGATATCAATGTTACAGCTCTGTCCCGTTACGTTGAGACAAGACAGGATATCAATGTTACAGCTCCAATGTTACAGCTCTGTCCCGTTACGTTGAGACAAGACAGGATATTAATGTTACAGCTCTGTCCCGTTACGTTGAGACAAGACATGATATTAATGTTACAGCTCTGTCCCGTTACGTTGAGACAAGACAGGATATTAATGTTACAGCTCTGTCCCGTTACGTTGAGACAAGACAGGATATTAATGTTACAGCTCTGTCCCGTTACGTTGAGACAAGACAGGATATCAATGTTACAGCTCTGTCCCGTTACGTTGAGACAAGACAGGATATCAATGTTACAGCTCTGTCCCGTTACGTTGAGACAAGACAGGATATCAATGTTACAGCTCTGTCCCGTTACGTTGAGACAAGACAGGATATTAATGTTAGTACTTTGCTTTCAAAGTAAAGTAATAACGGTTGTAAACAAACGTTCGATACACTTTTGCATTATAGGTAAGTCTGGTTGTTAGCAGTATTAAACAATAAAGCACAGTACCTGTAAGCTATCGTTACTTTGCCTTACCTATACAGTAGTGTAATATTCCAACGGTATTATTACTTAACTTTGAAAGCACAGTACTGTACGTTTAGGATAACTTGACAGTGACGTCACTCAATATTTACTCCATTGGCAATGTCCACAACATAAGACAGGTAAATCGGCTATTTTCAAAATAAAAATGTGTACAATCTTTCGGACGTTTAACCAATTGCGATACGCACCCGTGCGCTAATCAATAAAGCGGTGTTTCGGATTAAAAATACAAAATGCATTATCATAATATGGATAACTGTAAATTTACCTGAATTACCTGTACTTTAGGTTTTTGTTTTTAGTTTACGTTTATTTATCGTCGCTACCGGTTGCCCATATGAGCGACGCCTCCTGAAGAGATTAGTTATTTTAGATTTTGGAGGATAGTGCATGATACAGACAGAGACCCATTCCAGAATCTCCTCTGGTTCTTTTACGTGCACGGTGTAAAGCACCGACACGAGACCTCGGTTTAACGTCCCATCTGAAAGACTGTTAATTTTATTATGGTCAGACGGGGGATCGAACCTGCGATCCCTGGATTACCAGTCCAGCGTGTTACCACTGGACTACATATCCGTCTGTTACTGATAAGTATAGCCCTTGTAATGTTATATTTCGGGTTTTACGCCTGCATCAGCACCATTTTGGGCTATATCGCCGGCGGGCAGTTTACCTAACAACACCTTTCCTGGACATGCTCCAACGGTTAACCAGTACTTGGGTGCACCAACCTCCGTAAGAAACTGCCAACTTTGTTCATATAAATGAGACACGGTCTGAGCGGGGCTCGAACCCGTGACCATCAGTGGTGATAGGTTACAGAGGTACACGTAACTTCCGGGGACTACTATTCTACTTTCGATATTGTGGAACAGTATCATACATGGACGTAGCTTGACTGAACATAATGGGTAGGCTGAGTACTAGGGATGTCTGTGTGACTACCTCCCTTGTCCATTTTGTTTTCAACTAGATTTTCGGAGGTACGTTTTGACGTATATTGCATGCCCGTTAAATAAGTTAATAAGCCCCGCTGGAACCGTTACGATTGTGCCCTTAGGCAAGGCATTTAAATTCCACATGCCTCTTCTCTCTCCCTCATGGCGATGGATTCCATCAGGAATGAGGTCTCGAGAGTGATAAATATAAGTTGTAATAACTTGTTTCACAATCGAGCTAAAATAAATTTGTATAAAAGTTTATAAGAATATAAATATCCTTACAAAAATTACTAAATATTGTCTAACTGTCGGCAATATCTGGATCATATTTAAGCATATTTAGCTGCAATTTTATAACGTAGTCCCTACTAACTGGCCTCCCATTTTTATATCAGTTTTAGCATTTGTAGTATTTCGATATTTCGGTAAATGTGTAGGGCGCGGCCTATATGGCCTACAGGAAACTACGCCCATGTCAGACATAGTGATAACACTTGTCAAGAGGTGATAATAACGAGATAATTTCTGTTTCATGAGAAATGTTAAAATGGGTTATTAAGCTTATTATAATGACATTG
Organism: Archivesica marissinica; assembly: GCA_014843695.1. NCBI lineage: Eukaryota > Metazoa > Mollusca > Bivalvia > Venerida > Vesicomyidae > Archivesica > Archivesica marissinica. Next base: position 43,139,300 of record CM026389.1, read on the forward strand.
GTCAGCTACAATAATTGTAGAGGTACGTGCATGACTTCAGTGTATCTAAGCTATGTGTTTTACGTCTATTTATCGTCGTTACCGGTTGCCCATATGAGCGACGCCTCCGGCAGAGATTAGTCAATTTAGATTTTTGGAGGATAGTGCAATGATACAGACAGAGACCCATTTCAGAGTCGCCTCTGGTTCTTTTACGTACACGGTGTAAAGCACCGACACTAGACCTCGGTTTAAAGTCCCAACCGAAAGACTGTTAATGTTATTAGGGTCAAACGGGGGATCGAACCTGCGATCCCTGGATTACCAGTCCAACGTGTTAACCACTGGACTACAGATCCGTCTTTCTAATCTATGGCCTGGCTGAGCATTCATATACGTTTTTTAACGCACACAAAATAACCACGTTAGTTTATTAAATATTAACGCTAGCTAAACGTCTTAGTACGCTCGCCCACATGGTTTACCGGGCGGCGAGAGTAAATAATCTCCATCATCATCGTCGTCGTCGTGTGCTCACAAAGAACATTGTATAGCAAATCGATGCGCGTAGGAATGAGAGGCTTAACTGGTTTTTTTGTTTATCTCCCTTGACATATAAAGTCTGATTTATCCCGAAATGTATATTGGTTCTTTTAGTTGGCATCCGTTGTATTCAGATGATGCTATAGGATAAATCTAATTTTATCAAATCATGCTAATTAATTAATAGCACGTGTTTACAGTAAAGTGGCCATTGGATATAATGTAAGATATCTGTCGAGATTTAATAATTAAAAAAATTATAAGATGAGAAAACCCGGTTATAATTTATAGCATGTGGTGCAAAGGAAACAACGATAAAAACAGAGGCAACCAATTAAGAGAACCAATCGACGTTTAGGCGTACGCTTAATATTGAATATATGTTTTCATGTTTTATCTTTTGTACTTTTTCATAAATATCTGCATGGTTTGTGCGGATTCAAACGTCTTCATTCACTATTTTCTGTATTTAATTTTTCACTGTTATCTGTATATAATTTTTCACTATTATCTGTATATAATTTTTCACTGTTATCTGTATATAATTTTTCACTATTATCTGTATATAATTTTTCACTGTTATCTGTATATAATTTTTCACTGTTATCTGTATATAATTTTTCACTATTATCTGTATATAATTTTACTATTGATTCTACACTTTATATTAATGGTATTATAATATTATGGACAATTATAAGTATAACCGAACAAAATTGTATACATTTACATTACTCTACAGATATTTATTTTCAACAATAAGCTATGTATTCGTATGACCTCTAAAATATTTAGAGACAGGTCAATATGCACTAACAATATAGATATTAATTATTATGATTATTATCATTATTATTATCATAGATATTAATTATTATTATTATATACCCTCCATTTAAGCTTCAAACAGTGTATGTTTCATTGTTAGCGAATTTGGAATTCAATTTACTGGAATTAAAATTATATTGTAAATTGTGCATTGCGTTTCCAAGGACACGGGCAGGCTTATGGTCCAATATATGTTCATAGATTCCGGTAGCCACTCCCAACAAATTCAGTAAAGATGTAGTTATGTACTTTATTCAGAATTAAATACCAATTTAATGTCATAAAATACAGTGTTGGTAAAAATTGGTGTTAAATATATCAAATATTATTGAGCACGCTGACAAACGCATAGCAACGAAATCGTAAAATGTCAATGGATTTTCCTTTAAGTAGGAAGAAAGGGGCGGCAAGCATCCCCTGTATTGTCTTCTGACGCTATACTGAATAATTTAGATGTCAATATTTACTTCTCTTTAAATATTTCATATGTGTTTTACGTTTATTTATCGTCGCTACCGGTTGCCCATATGAGCGACGCCTCCTGAAGATATTAGTCATTTTAGATGTTTGGAGGATAGTGCAATGATACAGACAGCGACCCATTACAGAATCTCCTCTGGTTCTTTTACGTGCACGGTGTAAAGCACCGACACGAGACCTCGGTTTAACGTCCTATCTGAAAGACTGTTACTTTTATTAGGGTCAGACGGGGGATCGAACCTGCGATCCCTGGATTACCAGTCCAGCGTGTTACCACTGGACTACATATCCGTCTGTAATTTAGATGTCAATATTTACTTCTCTTTAAATATTTCATATATGACGGACCTATATACCGAGCCTTTATAGAATCTACAAAACATCGCCAATTAGATCGAGAAACCAAGCAGCTAAACGCCTGCGTGACATTGATCACCAAATGCCCTGCAGACACAATTACACAACCAATCAGATTTACTGTTACATACTTCGTGCAATGAAACATCGTCTTTCAAAATATGCAGCAAATCTGTCGTCTGTCTTCTAGTATGAAACGGACTAGTGATTTTTATTTGCTATACTGTTGACAAATTTGTTTTATTCTGAATAAAATGCGGTATTGTGATTTATTTACTATATTTTGTCTACCTGGTCAAAGTGACGATATCTTCTGATTGTGAAGTCGTTTAAACAATGGATATGTTTGCAAATGGATGGATACGTTGATGTTGGATTTTTAAATATGTAACTGGATTGTTGGACAGGTGAGCATTGACATACATGTATAAGCAACAGACAATACAGATGTTGACTGTTAAATCTTACATTTAAGATTGATATCTATTTGTTTTTGTAAGTTTGAAATCTTCCCACTCATCGGAATGTCATGTAGAGTAAACGTATATAATAACAATTATGTATTGTTTTATTGTGTACATATGTTGTATTGCTGATCATGTAAACGAGCAAGTTTATTTAATTGTGAGTATTAATAATGGAGTGGGTAAAATTGCATATAAACGTCAATAAACATAATGCTTTATTAAATACCGAATATGTTTTATTAAATACCGAAATGCTTTATTAAATACCGAAATGTTTTATTAAATACCGAAATGTTTTATTAAATACCGACATGTTTTAATAAATACCGACATGTTTTAATAAATACCGAAATGTTTTAATAAAAATTTTTTTAATACCGAAATGTTTGATTAAATACCGAATTGCTTTATTAAATACCGAAATGTTTTAATAAATACCGAACTGCTTTAATAAATACCGAAATGCTTTATTAAATACCGAATTGCTTTATTAAATACCGAAATGCTTTTTTAAATACCGAAATGTTTATTAAAAACCGAGTACCGAGTGTATATTTTAATGGTTCATGCACAAACACCGTTAATGGGGTGGGGCGGAGAATATATCGTAGATTACCAAAATGTGTGGTGTGTGGGAAGGGGGGGGGGGGGATATTTTTGTCGATATGACATGAACACAGTTTTGGTGTGGCAGGAGATAGTGTGCCGATATGACAGGAACACAGTTTCTATATTATATTATCACGATGTGATAGGAAACAATGTCGATATAACAGATTAAAGCCTCTCCTTGGTGTGATAGGGAATACTCTATTAGACAGGGGTATATATTCGATATGATGTCAGTACAATGTCCAGCTGACAGGGGCATCTATTGGATATGACAGGTGTACATGTCGATTACGTAAAAGAACCAGCGAATACTGTGGAATGGGTCTCTGACTGTATCATTGAACTATCCTCCAACAGTCTAAAATGACTAATCTCTTCAGGAGGCGTCGCTCATATGGACACACACACACACACACACACACACACACACACACACACACACACACACACACACACACACACACACACACACACACACACACACACGCACACGCACACGCACACGCACACGCACATGCCGCCGCCGCCGCCGCCACCACCACAAATGTTGACAACGTTGTTCAGAATTTTGTAGATTTTGCGCTTGCCCATGAACTATTCTTCTTGCTACCTATTGCAGATGATGTATTTCGAGTGTCTCATAATCAGTTGAAAATTTTATAGAATTAATAATTGATTCATTTCTCTCAACTATTACATGTGTGGGTGTAATGACTAAGGGCAAACACTCACATATACATTAACGGATTCTGTTTGAAATGATAACATGTATGTCGTGATAGGGTTTTAAATATGTCGCTTCTCTTCCTAAAATGAAAGCGGGCTCCGAACCATGACAAACTGTAAATATGAACAAGATCGCGAGGGACGATAAAAGTGTGACTCGCATCTCACGGTTCACAGCCTACCGTGGGATGTAGTTGGGTTCTCAAAATATTTCAATGGAATAAAACTGGATAAATAAGGTAAAATGGCTATCAACGTTTGAACACTTTATATATAAACTGATATAGATGTGAGCATTACACGTCCGTTATTATTATCATTTTATTAAGATTATGCATAAAATATCATCAATAGTTGTTAGGGAAAGTCATAAAATATTCAGACTTGATGCAGACTTGTTATGTCATGGGAAATATAATGTAAGATTATGTAGGATAATCTACGATATATGTCATCTCCCTGGTATACGCTGAAA
>CM026389.1:43144766-43377544 GCA_014843695.1 Archivesica marissinica
TATACATGGATATATGGACTCCGTACACTCCCGTTTACATGGATATATGGACTCCGTACACTCCCGTATACATGGATATATGGACTCCGTACACTCCCGTATACATGGATATATGGACTCCGTACACTCCCGTATACATGGATATATGGACTCCGTACACTCCCGTATACATGGATATATGGACTCCGTACACTCCCGTATACATGGATATATGGACTCCGTACACTACCGTATACATGGATATATGACTCCGTACACTCCCGTATACATGGATATATGGACTCCGTACACTCCCGTATACATGATATATGGACTCCGTACACTCCCGTATACATGGATATATGGACTCCGTACACTCCCGTATACATGGATATATGGACTCCGTACACTCCGTATACATGGATATATGGACTCCGTACACTCCCGTATACATGGATATATGGACTCCGTACACTCCCGTATACATGATATATGGACTCCGTACACTCCCGTATACATGGATATATGGACTCCGTACACTCCCGTATACATGGGTATATGGACTCCGTACACTCCCGTATACATAGGTATATGGACTCCGTACACTCCCGTATACATGGATATATGGACTCCGTACACACCCGTATACATGGATATATGGACTCCGTACACTCCCGTATACATGGGTATATGGACTCCGTACACTCCCGTATACATGGATATATGGACTCCGTACCTCCCGTATACATGATATATGGACTCCGTACACTCCCGTATACATGGATATATGGACTCCGTACACTCCCGTATACATGGATATATGGACTCCGTACACTTCCGTATACATGTATATGGACTCCGTACACTCCCGTATACATGGATATATTGACTCCGTACACTCCGTATACATGGATATATGGACTCCGTACACACCGGTATACATGGATATATGGACTTCGTACACTCCCGTATACATGGATATATGGACTCCGTACACTCCCGTATACATGGATATATGGACTCCGTACACTCCCGTATACATGGATATATGGACTCCGTACACTACCGTATACATGTATATATGGACTCCGTACACTCCCGTATACATGGATATATGGACTCCGTACACTCCCGTATACATGGATATATGGACTCCGTACACTCCGTATACATGGATATATGACTCCGTACACTCCCGTATACATGGATATATGGACTCCGTACACTCCCGTATACATGGATATATGGACTCCGTACCTCCCGTATACATGGATATATGGACTCCGTACACTCCCGTATACATGGATATATGGACTCCGTACACTCCCGTATACATGGATATATGGACTCCGTACACTCCCGTATACATGGATATATGGACTCCGTACACTCCCGTATACATGTATATATGGACTCCGTACACTCCCGTATACATGGATATATGGACTCCGTACACTCCCGTATACATGGATATATGGACTCCGTACACTCCCGTATACATGGATATATGGACTCCGTACACTCCCGTATACATGGATATATGGACTCCGTACACTTCCGTATACATGGATATATGGACTCCGTACACACCCGTATACATGGATATATGGACTCCGTACACTCCGGTATACATGGATATATGGACTCCGTACACACCGGTATACATGGATATATGGACTCCGTACACTCCCGTATACATGGATATATGGACTCCGTACACTCCCGTTTACATGGATATATGGACTCCGTACACTACCGTATACATGTATATATGGACTCCGTACACTCCCGTATACATGGATATATGGACTCCGTACACTCCCGTATACATGGATATATGGACTCCGTACACTTCCGTATACATGGATATATGGACTCCGTACACACCCGTATACATGGATATATGGACTCCGTACACTCCGGTATACATGGATATATGGACTCCGTACACTCCGGTATACATGGATATATGGACTCCGTACACTACCGTATACATGGATATATAGACTCCGTACACTCCGGTATACATGGATATATGGACTCCGTACACTACCGTATACATGGATATATTGGACTCCGTACACTCCCGTATACATGGATATATGGACTCCGTACACTCCCGTATACATGGATATATGGACTCCGTACACTTCCGTATACATGGATATATGGACTCCGTACACACCCGTATACATGGATATATGGACTCCGTACACTCCGGTATACATGGATATATGGACTCCGTACACTCCCGTATACATGGATATATGGACTCCGTACACTCCCGTATACATGGATATATGGACTCCGTACACTCCGGTATACATGGATATATGGACTCCGTACACTCCCGTATACATGGATATATGGACTCCGTACACTCCGTATACATGGATATATGGACTCCGTACACTCCCGGTATACATGGATATATGGACTCCGTACACTCCCGTATACATGGATATATGGACTCCGTACACTCCCGTATACATGGATATATGGACTCCGTACACTCCCGTTTACATGGATATATGGACTCCGTACACTACCGTATACATGTATATATGGACTCCGTACACTCCCGTATACATGGATATATGGACTCCGTACACTCCCGTATACATGGATATATGGACTCCGTACACTACCGTATACATGTATATATGGACTCCGTACACTCCCGTATACATGGATATATGGACTCCGTACACTCCCGTATACATGGATATATGGACTCCGTACACTCCCGTATACATGGATATATGGACTCCGTACACTCCCGTATACATGGATATATGGACTCCGTACACTCCGTATACATGATATATGGACTCCGTACACTCCCGTATACATGGATATATGGACTCCGTACACTCCGTATACATGGATATATGGACTCCGTACACTCCCGTATACATGGATATATGGACTCCGTACACTCCCGTATACATGGTATATGGACTCCGTACACTCCCGTATACATGGATATATGGACTCCGTACACTCCCGTATACATGGATATATGGACTCCGTACACTCCGTATACATGGATATATGGACTCCGTACACTCCCGTAACATGGATATATGGACTCCGTACACTCCCGTATACATGGATATATGGACTCCGTACACTCCCGTATACATGGATATATGGACTCCGTACCTCCCGTATACATGGATATATGGACTCCGTACACTCCCGTATACATGGATATATGGACTCCGTACACTCCCGTATACATGGATATATGGACTCCGTACACTCCCGTATACATGGATATATGGACTCCGTACACTCCCGTATACATGGATATATGGACTCCGTACACTCCCATATACGTATACATGGATATATGGACTCCGTACACTCCCGTATACATGGATATATGGACTCCGTACACACCCGTATACATGGATATATGGACTCCGTACACACCCGTATACATGGATATATGGACTCCGTACACTCCCGTATACATGGATATATGGACTCCGTACACTTCCGTATACATGGATATATGGACTCCGTACACTCCCGTATGCATGAATATATGGACTCCGTACACTCCCGTATACATGGATATATGGACTCCGTACACTCCCGTATACATGGATATATGGACTCCGTACACTCCGTATACATGGATATATGGACTCCGTACACTCCCGTATACATGGATATATGGACTCCGTACACTCCCGTATACATGGATATATGGACTCCGTACACTCCCGTATACATGGATATATGGACTCCGTACACTCCCGTATACATGGATATATGGACTCCGTACACTCCCGTATACATGGATATATGGACTCCGTACACTCCCGTATACATGGATATATGGACTCCGTACACTCCCGTATACATGGATATATGGACTCCGTACACTCCCGTATACAATGGATATATGGACTCCGTACACTCCCGTATACATGGATATATGGACTCCGTACACTCCCGTATACATGGATATATGGACTCCGTACACTCCCGTATACATGGATATATGGACTCCGTACACTCCCATATACGTATACATGGATATATGGACTCCGTACACTCCCGTATACATGGATATATGGACTCCGTACACACCCGTATACATGGATATATGGACTCCGTACACACCCGTATACATGGATATATGGACTCCGTACACTCCCGTATACATGGATATATGGACTCCGTACACTTCCGTATACATGGATATATGGACTCCGTACACTCCCGTATACATGGATATATGGACTCCGTACACTCCCGTATACATGGATATATGGACTCCGTACACTCCCGTATACATGGATATATGGACTCCGTACACTCCCATATACGTATACATGGATATATGGACTCCGTACACTCCCGTATACATGGATATATGGACTCCGTACACACCCGTATACATGGATATATGGACTCCGTACACACCCGTATACATGGATATATGGACTCCGTACACTCCCGTATACATGGATATATGGACTCCGTACACTTCCGTATACATGGATATATGGACTCCATACACTCCCGTATACATGGATATATGGACTCCGTACACTCCCGTATACATGGATATATGGACTCCGTACACTCCCGTATACATGGATATATGGACTCCGTACACTCCCGTATACATGGGTATATGGACTCCGTACACTCCCGTATACATAGGTATATGGACTCCGTACACTCCGGTATACATGGATATATGGACTCCGTACACTCCCGTATACATGGTTATATGGACTCCGTACACTCCTGTATACATGGATATATGGACTCCGTACACTCCCGTATACATGGATATATGGACTCCGTACACTTCCGTATACATGGATATATGGACTCCGTACACTCCTGTATACATGGATATATGGACTATGTACACTCCCGTATACATGTACATGGATATATGGACTCCGTACACTCCGGTATACATGGATATATGGACTCCGTACACTACCGTATACATGGATATATGGACTCGTACACTCCCGTATACATGGATATATGGACTCCGTACACTCCCGTATACATGGATATATGGACTCCGTACACTCCGGTATACATGGATATATGGACTCCGTACACTCCGGTATACATGGATATATGGACTCCGTACACTCCCGTATACATGGATATATGGACTCCGTACACTACCGTATACATGGATATATGGACTCCGTACACTCCCGTATACATGGATATATGGACTTAGTACACTCCCGTATACATGGATATATGGACTCCGTACACTCCTGTATACATGGATATATGGACTCCGTACACACCGGTATACATGGATATATGGACTCCGTACACTCCCGTATACATGGATATATGGACTCCGTACACTCCCGTATACATGGATATATGGACTCTGTACACTCCCGTATACATGGATATATGGACTCCGTACACTCCGGTATACATGGATATATGGACTCCGTACACTCCCGTATACATGGATATATGGACTCCGTACACTCCGGTATACATGGATATATGGACTCCGTACACTACCGTATACATGGATATATGGACTCCGTACACACCCGTATACATCGATATATGGACTCCGTACACTCCGGTATACATGGATATATGGACTCCGTACACTACCGTATACATGGATATATGGACTCCGTACACTCCGGTATACATGGATATATGGACTCCGTACACTACCGTATACATGTATATATGGACTCCGTACACTCCCGTATACATGGATATATGGACTCCGTACACTACCGTATACATGGATATATGGACTCCGTACACTCCCGTATACATGGTTATATGGACTCCGTACACTACCGTATACATGGATATATGGACTCCGTACACTACCGTATACATGGATATATGGACTCCGTACACTCCCGTATACATGGATATATGGACTCCGTACACTCCCGTATACATGGGTATATGGACTCCGTACACTCCCGTATACATAGGTATATGGACTCCGTACACTCCCGTATACATGGATATATGGACTCCGTACACACCCGTATACATGGATATATGGACTCCGTACACTCCCGTATACATGGGTATATGGACTCCGTACACTCCCGTATACATAGGTATATGGACTCCGTACACTCCCGTATACATGGATATATGGACTACTACTACTGCTAAAAAAATTATTTTACGAGGTAGCACATGGCTAATACAAATAAGGCCTTCATATATACAATGAAATAGAAAACATATATATACATGGCGGTTCTCTAGCCATTTTTGCTGGAGGAACACCCCGGATGAACATCTGAACACTATTTCAACATGTGACTGAAAATCACTCTCCCCTCACCGTTCGAAGCCCGATGGTAATGGCGAATTATTTCATATATGGTATAGCTATTCAACTGGCTTGTGAAACGTTGGTGTTTCGTGGTCGAGGTACAGCTCAGAAGGGCACACAGGGTCGTCCTCCGCCAATATAAAATCTGGAGAGAATAAAATACTCCGATATTTAGGACTTTGTGACATTAATCCAATTAATCCAATGCCAAAATAATCACTTTCCACAACAATGGGTAAATTATCTGTGTTCCCCTGAAGTGTTAATTGTCTTTATCTGCAATGTTTTGTAGTCAATTAGTTTCTGCGAAATGTATTAGTATATATATACATTCTAGAGCGAAGCTGTCGCCCTCTGGCAACATGCACTTTAGAGGATAGGTCCGGCGGCACTAACAGTACATACGCGGAGTTTTGTATCAATAAGATATTGATGTACAGCAATATTGATGATCATATTAGAAACAATGCACAACTCTCTGATATAATAATAATAATAATAATAATATAATAATAATAATAATATAGCAATAATATAATAATAATAATAATTAAAAAAAAGAATAATAGTAAATAATTTATTTAACGAGATAACTTATTTGAACAGTTAAACCAACCTTGAATAAGCCAACATACATGTAGGTTATAAATCACTAACAGGAAACAATACAGCTGGTGTGCGGAAGGTCGATGGTTCACACTGGGTTACCGTCATTGCAAGAAATACTGTTCGACGGGGCATCCGGTGTCTTCCGCCACCATTAACAGTTTAAGTACAGAGTCGATACACGACTTAATCTGTGCAATAATAGCCTCTGTATTATTGTATCCCGGGGGAGAGAGGTGGGGTGGCTGCTCCATGGCTGAGTGGCTATGATCAACTCATTTGCCCACCATATCTGCATGTCACAAGTGATAGATGGAGAGCCGCCATATCGCCTATGCGGTTGGTGCTACTTTAGCTTCCCTCTAAAAAAACAAATGACAAATCTTAAATGGCCAAATGCCTTTAGATATTTCTCATGAAATATATGTTCACCATTTCCCCGGTACATAATAACACGTTTCCGCGATAACTAAGACATTATCAAATGTGAGTCTGCATATAAACGTGACAATCTTCTTTTAGACTAAAATTTTCTTGTCAAATGATACCACTGGGAGTCGAGAATCATTAACAATCCCATTCTTACCCAAGCTCAGAACTGTGTTAATCCACAAAGAACATTCACGTGGACACATTTTTCAGCGCGCATATTACGTGATGCGTGTTGGCAGTCATTAGGAGATATTTTCTATTACAGTTAAATTGGATATATTTGAGTTATCGCTTTATGAGATATATTGGTTTGGGGTTTAAAGTCGCACCAACAGCTTATGTTATATGGCGACTCTCCAGTTATTATTAGTTTATACACATTTATTTTAGCTCGATTGCGAAACAAGTTCTTACAACTTATATTAATCACTCTCGAGACCTCATTCCTGTTGGAATCCATCGCCACGAGGGAGAAAGAAGAGGCATGTGGAATTTAAATGCCTTGCCTGAGTGCAAACTCGTAATGGCTCCAATGGGGCTCGAACTCCGGACCTTTCGCACATGAAGCGAATGCGCAGCCACTGAGCTATCACGACCTCCACTTTTCCAGCTATTATTGGTGGAGGAAGACCCCGGGTGCACCTCGGAGCAGGAGTTCATTACCCGGGTAGAACCACCGGACTTCCACTAGTAAGCTGGCTAGCTGATTACCGGGAACTATGTGAGATGGTACGGTGGTCGCCAGCTCGGGCAGGTTGGTTTTCTCCGGGTACTCCGATTTCCTCCCACACGAATGACCACATTTACGCTTTTCATCCGCGCCAACGAGAGTGATTAATATAAGGTGTTAGAACTTGCTTCGCAATCGTTGTAAAATAAATAAAGTTTAAACTAACCACTCTACATGTAAGAGAGATTTATACTTTGATGATCTACTTTAATCAGCTGGTAAAAGAACAGAACTTTTGCTCGAAGCCAAGTCGGTCGCCCAAATGCTGTATTGCGGTGGCGACCTTAAGCAAGTGTAGCTTCGTTCGTTCGTTTGAAGCAAAGCAGTGTCAAAGTCCATTACACACACGTCTTAGTGATGCAGGAATTCTACAATTGAATTAATTTGCCTAATTACGAAATCCTCTCCCGCCTCTAAACAATCACAGTACTGTTAAAACAATTAGCGGAACCAATTACGACGAACCGTCTTCCCCTGAGACACCAAGTTAGAAAATGATGAATTTGAGAAACATTTTAAAACAAATATACATATTTATACTTCCTCCAACATCACATATTGTCTCGAAGTTAATTTATGTAATATTCAAAGTTAAGGTCTACCACATAGTTTTGTTTTATGCTTTCCAGTGAAAACTAGAACTGTATCAGTGATATAAATATTACTTGTTGTTCCACTGGTTGAAAACGGACGGATCTGTAGTCCAGTTGTAACACGCTGGACTGATAATCCAGGGATCGCTGGGTCGATCACCCGTCTGACACTAATACAATTAACAGTCTTTCAGATGGGACATTAAACCGAGGTATCGTGTCGGTGCTGTACACTGTGCACGTAAAAGAACCAGAGGAGACTCTAGAATAGGTCTCTGTCTGTATCATACACTATCCTCTAAACATCTAAAATGACTAATCTCTTCAGGAGGCGTCGCTCATATGGGCAACCGGTAGCGACGATAAATAAACATAAAACATACATACTGGTTGAAATAACACATTTTATTTCTCACTGCTTTGCATGTGTGGTACCTAGCCGCTGCATGTTGATTTGTTGTCAACGTGTGTGTGTTTTACGTTTATTTATCGTCGCTACCGGTTGCCCACATGAGCGACGCCTCCTGAAGAGATTAGTTATTTTAGATTTTGGAGGATAGTGCATGATACAGACCAATTCCAGAATCTCCTCTGGTTCTTTTACGTGCACGGTGCAAAGTACCGAAACGAGACCTCGGTTTAACGTCCCATCTGAAAGAATGTTAATTTTATTAATGTTGTCAACTGGAATATTTCCGGGCTTAACCTACATTGACGCCATGTATGGTTATCAAAGTACGATGTTCTAACGCACGGTTGCATTTTCTATAAAACCACTGCTCAGCCTAAAATTAAAATAACATTTGTTTGTTTAAGTGAGTTATGGAATAATATTTCACATGAACTATTAAAACCCCCACGAGAAACAATTAAAACAAATACTTACTGCTCAGGGTGTGCGATTTTATAAATACTATACATGTATTATGATAGTCATCCATTTAGCACTTGAGAATTATGAGTCTCCATGGTGTAATGCATACGAGTGACACCCCGTAACCGAGGGTTGCGAGTTCGATTGAGGCCGGCCTGAAGTGATGTTAGTGGTGTCTCTTTCCCTCATAACGTTGGGTTCCATCATGAATCAGATGTGTAGAACGAGACAACTAATGTTGCAAGTATTTCGTTTAAAGCGATACTACATCAGTGAAAACGCAAATTTATACGGAATGTAATTTCCTATTCTATGGTATAATATTTGTCAAACATTTGCCTCAAAAATTGAGTATTTCAAATAATAAACAAGCGTCGTATACGCGATTTGTTGACATAACAAAATAATGTAAACAGGGTCGACATACATGCGTAATACAACCTGTGTATCCCGAATAACGAGATATATGGTACAGAGTTACCGTTATATCGCACATTTGTGCCTATGCATATTTATTTGTAGACTAATCTTAGTTAAATTTATTATCTCTAAGCGACAGTATCAAGCGTGTAGTATTGACTACAATGACAAAGAAATGGCAATTCAGTGGAGTGGATGACCGATATATGAAATCCTATTTTCACGTTTGAAAGTTTGCAGACCACAAACACACTATTTATTGATTCAATATTTGTAATAGCAATGCATTTATACGTGAACAATGCATTTTGTTGGCTTTTTGCGATGTAAGTGGCTTTAAACAATATTTATTTCGTTGAATAAATATAGTCTAGTAGTTTATACAAATTCATGCTAGCTCGATTGCGAAACAAGTTCTAACAACCTATATTAATCACTCCCGATACCTCATTCCTGATGGAATCCATCGCCACGAGGGAGAGAGAAGAGGGAACGTGGAATTTAAATGCCTTGTCTAAGATCGCAATCGTAACGACTCCAGCGGTGCTCGAACTCCGAGCCTTTCGCACCTGAAGCGAACGCGCTACCACTGTGCTACCAAGACGTCCATTGTTAGTAGTCTAGTAGACATACATGTATGATTGAGGTGAAAGCAGCCTGCTTATATGCTTACCCCTTTCCTATAGATGATGGATAACATTAGTAATGCAGTCTTCGCCTCCGTGGTCGAGTGGTTAAGGTCTCTGATTTGTATACCACTGTAACCTATCATCTATGATGGTCACGGGTTCGAGCCCCGCTCAGACCGTGTCTCATTTATATGAAAAAATTGGCAGTTTCTTACGGAGGTTGGTACACCAAGTACTGGTTAACCACTGGAGCCTGCCCAGGAAAGGTGTTGTTAGATAAACTGCCCGTCGCTCAAATGGGAAACCGCTAGCGACGTTAAATAAACTTAAATAAAATAAATGCGGTCTCGAACTCTAGAGCGATTAAACAAATGATGCAAGTACGTGCTGAAATGAATGTTTAAAAGCTGCTATAGAATAAATTCAATGTTACCAAAGGGCTGATATTCATAATATCGTTTCAAATTGCGAAAGTCTATTTTCTTTACAGGTAGAATAACAGCCAATGTAATGCCTTTCAAATGTCATGTCGATCAAAGATGTATAGGGATGGGTATTATAACCTAATACGATCTGAACTCAACAATTCAGTATAAATAAATGACCGTGGGAAAACGAAACGATGAACATAAAACACGCGTAGTATGCATGTGTCAAATTTCCGCATAATTTCCGCATACTGTCCGCATAAATTAATGTAGTAATTTAATACTATGCATACAAACATGGTTATTAAAACTATAATGTATGCACTATTATGAACTTGTGCAAGTCAAATTGAAATCCTACAGACGGTAATTCTCATGTTGGTTTATCATAGCAAGTAAATAAGTATATATGTAATTATACTATAGTGTGTCATTCATTTCATAAATACATAGAGAATATTAGGTTACTGTCTTATACATTTTAATTTATTAGGCGAGTCGGAGTAAAAATACAAGGCGAGGCTCTGCCTCGCCTTGTATTTTTTCGGAGACGAGCCTAATAAATTAAAATTTATAAGACAGTAACCTAATATTCTATTTATTCTACATTCTGAGTGTGCACCCGACACAAAAACAAACAAACTAGCCATGACAGCTTACAAACTCGCTACGCACCTGGTAATATATTTCTCTGGCAACAGTAGTTTCCAGAGGGTCTCATCGAGTGCTGTTAATTCATCCCAAACAACCTGAAAGTTTGCCTGTACACGACTTTCTTCTTGGGACATTTTCCAAACTCAGCAGACAACACAATGTGACGACAGACGCTTTGTTTATTTACAAACCGTAATCTGGGTCATAAAAGTAGTTCGTCACGAAAGCTTTATTAGGCACTGACTAATAAAGCAAAATTTATTAGGCAGGCCGTTTTTGTACGTTATTTCGCATGAAGGTAGGATAAAATAACTTATAATACAATATGTGAACACATAAATCACCTTCATACATACAGCGAGATCATAGGTGGATCTCTCGTCTGACCCTAATACTATTAATAGTATTAAAGACTTAAACCGAGTTCCCGTGTCGGTGCTTTACACCGTGGTTTATGGGTCTCTGTCTGTATCATTGCACTATCCTCCAAAAATCTAAAATGACTAAACTCTTCATATATGGGCAACCGGTAGCGACGATAAATAAACGTAAAACACACACGTAAAAGTAGTGTAGTTATATAGACACGGTAGACGAGCTCCCATATCGTTTCAAGTGATTTAAGATAACTCACCAAGCTTGGGCTTACTTCCAAGAAATGCATCACAGTGTGTAGCCGGTCCAGTGTATGTGTTTTACTCTTATTTATCGTCGCTACCGGTTGCCCATATGAGCGACGCCTCCTGAAGAGATTAGTCATTTTAGATTTTTGGAGGATAGTGCAATGATGCAGACAGAGACATATTCCAGAGTCTCCTCTGGTTCTTTTACGTGCACTGTGTAAAGCACCGACACGATACCTCGAAGAACGTGGCTCTGTATGCTAGCCATCCCCTAATTGTTGGTATATTTTGGTATAAACAACAGTATTTTGCAAATAAAATCTGTACCGAGCCTCCCCATGGCCGGTCGACTTAAATTCACGCGTCTTTCACGGCTCGAATCGCACATGGGTTGTCGATTTCTTTCATGCGAGGAAGCCACCCAACTGGCTCATGGAAGGTCGGTGGTTCTACTCAGTAGCCCGCCCATGCCTGATATATTGCATACAATTACTGGAAGCTAATCCTAGAGATTTTGTCTTCGCAAATTCTTGACGACATATTTCATCCAGAAACTACCAATATTGCAATGTGTTTGCCTGACTAAACCTATTTTCTAAAATTTCAAATTTGTCATCTGTCGGAAGATAGGAGTAATTTACACGTCTGCGATTTTTATGCATTGAAAATAATTATCTTCCATTGAAGAATTGCATCCCCGCTGTACAATAATCGTAGTGTAAATCTACAAGCAATGTGAGGTGACGTTATATTTCCTTTATTACCCAAGGGACAGTGTGCTAGGCCTTGCTATTCAAGGTATTAGCACTCAATAAATAAGAGTATTAATTATTCATACTCGTACAAATGAGTATGGTAGCATGCACTTGTCGTCTATAATTTAAATATATCAGCAACATATTGAGACTGGGGAGGTGGGGGGGGGGGGGCAGGGACGCCGTTGCCGAGTAGTCAAAGTCGTGTCCTTAATATCATTCCCCCCTCACCGTTGTAGGTTCAAATCCCACGGAGGGTGTCGGATTACTTCATGTTTTCTGGGTTTCGGAATATCTGCGGTTCTATTTGAATAAAGGACTAACTTAGTAAAAAATAGATTATATATTATTTCAACAATGTTCAAGAACATTATAAATGTTAAGATGATGGATTTCTTTACTGCAAAACTTGTGTAATACTTGTGTTGTAACTGATACAGTTGTGTGATATCAACTGGGCGTCATGATAGCGTAGTGGTAGAGCATTCGCTTCAGGTGCGAACGGTCCGGAGTTCGAGCCCCGCTTGAGCCGTTACGAGTGTCCCTTAGGCAAGGCATTTAAATTCCACAGTGCCTGTTCTATCTCCTTCATGGCAATGGAATACATCAGGAATGAAGTCTCGAGAGTGATTTATATAAGTTGAAAGAGCTTGTTTCGCAATCGAGCTAAACTAAATTTGTATAAACTAATCTATGATATCAACTGTTTTAGAAATGGTGACAAACAGGTTGAGCTTTTACCCTTTCCCTCATAGAAGCACCTCATGACGCCATTACCAATACGACATACATTGACAATGTAGTAGCCAAACCAATGTTCATAAACCCTTTCCCTCATAAAAGCACCTCATGACGCCATTACCAATACGACATACATTGACAATGTAGTAGCCAAACCAATGTTCATAAACCCTTTCCCTCATAGAAGCACCTCTTGATGCCATTACCAATACGACATACATTGACAATTTAGTAGACAAATCAATGTTCATAATTAAGGCCAGAATCGCATGTAGTCCCAGTAATATCTATGGAGGTGATATATGGCGACTACTACCACTGCATGATAGCTAAATGGCTGTCGTTTGTATGAATATATAATAGTATATTAACCTAAATCTCTATGAAGGAAAGGGTTAAATAAGATGTATCATGATTGATACACGCAGTAAACATCCCACCAACTTAATACCGTTAATATACCATACAATATTCCACTTTATCACATGACTTTGTTTGTATTAAGTGCAATACAGCCATCACACAATTTCTTATATCTACACACGTGTAACAACACCTGGAAGGATTCTGATTGGTTTACATTTGATGTATACATTTGGTTCATGGTTTATTTATTGAAAATCAATAACATGCTAAATATGTACTAGCGTCTATAGTAATTAAAATGTTTGAGTCGATTTTTTTCCGTGGAGTTATTTGATTATCATGGGACTATTTACTACGGCGTACCTTAAAGTAATAAGGCTAAAAAAATACTGGCAAACAGAAATGTATGGTTGTTGTTACCATAGTAATGTGAGAGACAGGATCTTACACTCATACCATTTTAAGAAAATTATGACAATCTTTCTGGAACGTTGCTATTAAGCTCGCCAAAACGCCTGCTTAATAGCAAAAGCCAAAGATCGTTTCTTAAAACACTGTCGTGACGTCATACCTTTGTACTTGCAGTTCATTAGTATTAATAATGGACTGCTGTCAAAATGCCAGAGTATTATATTAATTCCTACGCTTACATGTACGAATTAAAAATAATTAATTAGGAGGATCTTGTTATATAAGTGTGTGATTTAAGTAAGAATTATACCTCAAACGGATCCAATATGTAAAATAGTTGTACTGTCTTCGGCGCTACGCCCCTCACACAGTCCAATATTTTACATATTGGATACTTTTCGGCCTGTATCCTATATATAAAATATGGTATGAAATCACCGCGTATAACATGTAAAGCTAGGATGCTATATGCATCCGTATCAGATTCCCACAACAGGACACTGCCTTTAGGACTTGTATAATTAACTAATACAGGAATGAGTATTAGTTTGGGAACACGAATGCTATAATATAAACCCGAAAGGCTATCCAATCAAACATTTGTCTTATCACACTTAGCTACATCTAACATCTAGCTATTTGTAATTGTGTATTCTCGTCGGAGAATCATGGCATCACAGCAGCTATAATTGCGTCCATGATTAAGGTAATAGCGGTATCAATTTGATCTGAGATCAGTGTTGACAACAGGATTTGGCAATGCGTGGAAGTCGTGATAGCGCCGTGGTAGCGCGTTGGCTTCAGATGCAAAATGTCTGGAGTTCGAGCCCCGCTGGAGCCGTTACGAGTGTGCCTTTAGACAATGCATTTAATATCACGTTGCATTTTCTCTCTCCCTCATGGCGATGGCTTCCACCAGGAATGAGGTCTCAAGAGTGAATAATATCTGTTGTAAGAACTTGTTTCGCAATCGCGCTAAAATAAATGTGTATAAACTAATTGGTGGTGGTGGGGCATGGGTTGCGTTGCTTTATTTGGAGATAGGGGGCATTGCGTGTGTATGTATATAAATTGTGCATTTTCAAGATGTGTTTTTTAAACATTTTTTTTACAGACGGATATGTAGTCCAGTGGTAACACGCTGGACTGGTAATCCAGGGATCGCAGGTTCGATCCCCAGTCTGACCCTAATAAAATTAACAGTCTTTCAGATGGGACGTTAAACCGAGGTCTCGTGTCGGTGCTTTACACCGTGCACGTAAAAGAACCAGAGGAGATTCTGGAATGGGTCTCTGTCTGTATCGTGCACTATCCTCCAAAAATTACTAATCTCTTCAGGAGGCGTCGCTCATATGGGCAACCGGTAGCGACGATAAATAAACGTAAAAACACACACATATGTGTTTGTTGCGTATAACAATCATTGTGATAACACCCCAGCGAGATACATGTTTCGGATAGGTTTATTTATTTATTTATCTATCGTTTGCCCCTGTTTAATCGGGGCGACTCCTGAACTATTTTAGTCATTTTATTTTTTGGAGGGCAAAGCAGGATACAGAAGACACTCAGTCCAAGATACATTTGCCAACATCTAATATTATATACTATAGCGTATGGCAGTCCGTATCGACTATTAGCTAATATCATGAAATTCTTGTCAGATAATGGTTTTTGTCTTCAATGCTTTTCTGGTAACAAGTATAACACTAGCTCAACATTTCATTGCCTCTTCTTTTATTGCAACACGTGGCCTATTATGAGAAAGCACCGGGATGTAATTTACAACTTTACAACCTCGCTGTTGGCATCATGATATTTCCCTGGTTGTTCCAACACATAATATAACAGAACAATATGTATGGATAAACATAGTGGCCATTTTATTTACCAGAAACAAAAATCACGGCAAAATTAGACCCCTGGAAATATTCGTGTTATAGGAACAAAGGATTACATATGTCTTTCTCACAGATCCGCATTAATAACAGCCCGGGTTCGAACTCGGGCCCATAACGTAATAACTTAATAACAGCCCGGGTTCGAACTCGGGCCCATAACGTAATAACTTAATAACAGCCCGGGTTCGAACTCGGGCCCATAACTTAATAACTTAATAACAGCCCGGGTTCGAACTCGGGCCCATAACGTAATAACTTAATAACAGCCCGGGTTCGAACTCGGGCCCATAACGTAATAACTTAATAACAGCCCGGGTTCGAACTCGGGCCCATAACTTAATAACTTAATAACAGCCCGGGTTCGAACTCGGGCCCATACCTTAATAACTTAATAACAGCCCGGGTTCGAACTCGGGCCCATTAACTTAATAACAGCCCGGGTTCGAACTCGGGCCCATAACTTAATAACAGCCCGGGTTCGAACTCGGGCCCATAACGTAATAACTTAATAACAGCCCGGGTTCGAACTCGGGCCCATAACTTAATAACAGCCCGGGTTCGAACTCGGGCCCATAACTTAATAACAGCCCGGGTTCGAACTCGGGCCCTCTCGCTAATCTCGCAAACACGTAGAGTAACATTTACCGACTGAGCTGTCCGACCCGCTAGTAGGGCCCATGTGTGAACAAGTCAGGTATCCTGGCATGCACATATTGTCTACTGCACACGTCATGTGTGTGGCCTCCATGGCAGAGTGGTTGTTGTTCGAATCAAGTGTCCCTCACCGTCATAGGTTCGAAACCCACTGGGGGTGTCGAATTACATCATGTTCCTCCATCTTCTATCCTTCCCCTATCTTCTGAGTCAATCTCAATTTCAACTTACTAATTTAATTACTATGTGTATTTCTATCACCTTAATAATCTCGTTATATTATTGAGATTATAGTTTACAGTTCATGGTTAATATATACTTATCTCTTCAAACTGTAATTAATAGTTCAGACATGATTAAAACGCTGTCATACAGTAATTACAATATGTATCTAATTATAGGAGAAGACCTCTATAAGCTATAGCTTTCGGTTCTAATCATTTTTCATACATGTATGTAAATATATGTGTAAATTGTTCATTTGTATATGTTATATCATTGTTTGAAATAACCTATGTTCAAACTAATTATTTCATGTGAGGAAGGCCGGTGGTTCTACCCGGGTCTAACCAGTGCCTGCTGGGCGGAGTCCTGAATCTTCATTATTAACCAGTGCCTGCTCGGAGGGGAATCCGGAGTCTTCCTTCATCAATAATAGCTATGCATTATTAACCAGTGCCTGCTCGGAGGGGAATCCGGAGTCTTCCTTCATCAATAATAGCTATGCATTATTAACCAGTGCCTGCTCGGAGGGGAATCCGGAGTCTTCCTTCATCAATAATAGCTATGCATTATTAACCAGTGCCTGCTCGGAGGGGAATCCGGAGTCTTCCTTCATCAATAATAGCTATGCATTATTAACCAGTGCCTGCTCGGAGGGGAATCCGGGGTCTTCCTTCATCAATAATAGCTATGCATTATTAACCAGTGCCTGCTCGGAGGGGGACCCGGAGTCTTCCTTCATCAATAATAGCTATGCATTATTAACCAGTGCCTGCTCGGAGGGGGACCCGGAGTCTTCCGTTATCAATAATAGCTATGCATTATAAGTTGGAACCAAAATTCAACACATTTAGACTTTCATCAAATCGTACCACATTCAAATTAAAATAAGATATTTAAGGCTGAGAAAGTTGCCAGTCACTACAGCTACAACGTTCACACAGTCATGCAGTGTAAGCATATGTCGAATTTACTACGCCGTACTTTTCCATTTGAGACTGAACACATGTAGGCAATGTACATTTTAAATTACATTCGAGAAATATAAAATAGTGCAGCATATGTAATATATACATTATCAGCTACTAGCCCGTTAAGTACAAACGTTATTTATTTTTACAAAGATTGCGAAACAAGCATTGACAACTTAGGCACTCTCGCTGCGCGCGGATGAAAGGAAACCGGAATACCCGGATAAAACGTATTTGCGCCCACCGTACCATCTCACATACTTCCCGGCTAGTGGATCGAACCAGGGTTGCATTAGTGAGTAGCGAGCGTGCTAACCACTGCGCTAATCTGACAGCGTGTCCATTGAACATCGTCCTTTGCTATTGATCAAAGCCAATACTAATTTATATCAATAAGTTAAATATTTCACTGCAAGTTTTATAACTATAAAGTCATAGATGGATAATTTCATTGAGTCATGTAAGAATGACTATGTGTGTATGTAAACTCATAGGTTAACATGTGTAATGATAATATACCATACCCATCTTTATGGAACACTTAATTTTATAGCTTCAACGACATTTATTAAATTTATTAAAAATGAAAATTGTCACAAAATGCAATTGAGATGGGAGAGTGGGGTATGTTTATATATATTTTAATATATCTGAATGCGTAAATTGTACTCGGAATTTATTTACTAACGTATTCGAACAACAGATAATCAGCTCTGTAATAGGTTTAATTCTTTTGCTACGTTTCTTTATTTTCTTAAGCATTTATTCATCGTCGCCCCGGCAACACGTTGGGGACACAGGCAGTAGTGTGTAGTCGTTTTATTTGTTAATATGCTAGATACAGATACAGAAAACTCCCAAACTTCAGAAGCATATCTCGTTAATGTTTCATTCCCGGTGAATAACACGGATGCACAATACCTCTATTTCAATTCAAATTCGAAAGATGGGAGTTGTGGGGTGGTACGACCCCCTTACCTGTATTTGCAGTCCAACATATTACACACAGGACTACTTATCACCCGCTAATAACATTGCATATAGGCCCCCGGTAGGTCAGTTCTAATACTTCGGCTTTAACTCGGTC
This sequence comes from Archivesica marissinica, assembly GCA_014843695.1. NCBI lineage: Eukaryota > Metazoa > Mollusca > Bivalvia > Venerida > Vesicomyidae > Archivesica > Archivesica marissinica. Next base: position 43,164,174 of record CM026389.1, read on the forward strand.
TACTCTGCCTTGCCCAAACCTACCGGCGAATGATACTGTGTACTGTATGTGTTTTACGTTTATTTATCGTCGCTACCGGTTGCCCATATGAGATACGCCTCCTGAAGAGATTACTCATTTTAGATTTCTGGAGGATAGTGATACAGACATAGACCCATTCCAGAGTCTCCTCTGGTTCATTTACTTGCACGCTGTATATTGTATACTTTTCGACGATGTACTATGTACAAGTCTTGAAAATAAAAAATCTGTTCTGTTCTGTTCTGTAAAGCACCGGCATGAGATTTCGGTTTAACTTCCCATGTGAAAGACTGTTAATTTTATACTTGTGTGCTGTATGTATTACCGTTTTGACGACTAAGCAATATATATGTGTTTTATTGCACACACTGGCTTTGATTTGCCTTGTTTGTATGTTTGTTCGGGTTTTACGCCTTCATCAACACCATTTTGGTATATCGGCGGGTAGTTTTACCTAACAACACCATTTTGGTATATCGGCGGGTAGTTTTACCTAACAACACCATTTTGGTATATCGGCGGGTAGTTTTACCTAACAACCCATTTCCTGGGCAGGCGATTAACCAGTACTTGGTGTACCAACCGCCGTATGAAACTGCTAACGTTTTCATATTAACAGACACGGCTGAGTGGGGCTCGAACCCGTGACTTTGATTTGTCATATATCTTTCTACTCCATTGGTAATTGAGTGGGTTTAATTATGCTGCTTAAACTGATTTTGCATTTCACAAAAACATGCATCTCCACATGCTAATTACCAAATTGAAAGATTGTTACCAGGGAGACCCGGCACTACATTATTGCTAGTGACATAACACGATATCAGAAGATTTGTCTCAAGAATTCCGAAATTCAATACACTCACTCTGCTAAAATAGTTTTGATTAAAAAAAATTCTTCGTCTAGCACTTCATAATTACTGGATATCAATGACAAATTCCAATACATTCACTTAGGTCCATAACGTGCTTAAAGACACACATTGCATGGATTTGACAACACATTTCTCCAAACTCCAAATTCAATAACATGCTTCTGATTGGTTGAGACAACAGCAAGTCTCAGACTGTTCCAATCAAATATCTTGAGCTCGAGTTTGAGATCGGAGAATTGATTAATAACCTCGGGCCATGGTCTACTTTCAAATGATCACAATGAAATGTCATAGTATAGGATTAACTGTAATATTTATGTCCAATGAAATGCTCGAATTTCTTACTTTTTTCATGTGAACAAATATTGCATAACACCCATCCATCTCTATCATGTCTTTCATATAACCGGAGAAAAACACGAATACTCCACATTATGCAAGGACAGCATAGTTTAGTTTAACTCTTTCACCGCCAATGTCGCATAAAAGCGACTTTGTAAAAAAAGTAGAGAACCCGATCGGACAGAACAGCACATGCCGTCTGATCAGGCTATATGCTGATTGCTCTTCAGACAGTGGAGCTGAAGCACCTGTCCGAATAGCAAACAACATAGATCCTGATCAGACGCGGCGTTACGCCGCGGCTGATCTGGATCTATGTTGTTTGCACATGCTCTGAATTTATTCGGCGCTGAAAGAGTTAAACAATATTTATTTCTTTGAACAAACACAGTCAAGTATAAATATTATGTACATACATTAGGATCGAGGAGAAAGCAACCTGCTTGTATGGTTACCTCTTATGGCTACAGCATAGTTTAGCATAATTTAGTAAACCGTGCTTAAAAACCCCCCAATAAAACTAACACATTTGCAGGATTTATTTGACTTTAAAGCACTGACTTCATACCTTTGTACTTGCAGTCCATTATTATTAATATTGGACTGATGTCAAAAGGCCAGAGTATTATATTAAATCCTACGCGTGCATGTACGAAATTAACAATTTTAATTAGTAGGATCTTGTTATATAAGTGTGTGTTTTAATTAAGATAGAAGCCTCAAACGGATACAATATATAAACTATTGACATTGTATTCGGCGCAACGCGCCTCACAGTACACTATTTTACATATTGGATCGTTTTATGTCCTATACATATAGATTATAAAGATTTAACTTTGAAAAAGAGAGTAGAGAATAACCAATGTTCCCGAAACAACAACATAATACTCCTCATAGAGTGTCGTGTGCAAACTGTTGCGACATTGTTGGTTTGATTACCTCACTTAGTTTATACAAATTTATTTTAGCTCGATTGCGAAACAAGTTATTACAACTTATATAAATCACTCTCGAGACCTCATTCCTGATGGAATCCATCGCCACGAGGGAGAGAGAAGAGGCAACGTGGAATTTAAATGCCTTGCCTAAGGGCACAATCGTAACGGCCCCAGTGGGGTTTGAACTCCGGACCTTTCGCACCTGAAGCGAACGTGCATCCACTGCGCTATCACGACTATTACCTCCCTTGATAACTAAAGTCCGAGATATCTCAACAATTTATATTAGTCTTTTTAGTTGGAATCCTTTGTTTTTACAGTTGTTCCATATCCAGAAGTTGCGGTATGATAACTGTGATTATATCAAGAACATGATCATTAAATAGGTGTATGACATAAGAATATTTTTCTACTTTCGGTTTCGGATAATGATTTTAATACTGTTGCTATTGTATAGTTGGACTGTCTCTTGGACACCTTGGTGTTTAGTTTATACACATTTATTTTACCTCGATTGTGAAACAAGTTATTACAACTTATATAAATCACTCTCGAGACCTCATTCCTGATGGAATCCATCGCCACGAGGGAGAGAGAAGAGGCAACGTGGAATTTAAATGCCTTGCCTAAGGGCACAATCGTAACGGCCCAGTGGGGCTCGAACTCCGGGCCTTTCGCTCATGAAGCGAACGCCCTACCACTGAGCTATCACGACTTTCATGTTGTTTGATATCAGGTTGTCACAAACACACCAGCATTGTTAAATACTTAGATAAGATAAGATAAATTTTATTTTGAATCGGCAAAATAGGAACAGTACAACACAAGCTCTGAGTGAGCGTTTGAACCGACCTGTTCCTCTTCTTCGCGGGTCGTTCCAGTTTAGTTACATATTAAATGTTTCGTTTGATTATTATAAGTAATACATCGTTCCAAAACGACACACGCACGCGCACTGTTTTAAGTAACGTGCAGTAGTTCGTTCTGGTTAATTACGTACTTGTTTTCCATCACGCTCAATCTCTTTACGATATATGCACACGCCTATCAATCCGATATTGTGTATGCTCGATTGTATAGGCGGAACGCAGATTTCGTAGTATCCCTGTGTATAATAATACACTGTATAGTTTTATAAATCCACGGATGCATTGTATTAGCATGATTGAACTATCGAGTACTTGTTCCCATATAAAATAAGTTTTCATTTCGCTTCCCTGCACATGCTTCACTAGTCGTTACGTTCTTTGCTAGTCAAGATTCAAACATGTATGGGACCAATACAATACATTTATTTTATTTCACTCAATACATGTATACGTGTTTTTTTACGTTTATTTATCGTCGCTACCAGTTGCCCATATGAGCGACGCCTCCTAAAGAGATGTAGTCATTTTAGATTTTTGGAGGATAGTGCAATGATACAGAGTATCCTCTGTTCTCTTACGTGCACGGTGTTAACGTCCCATCTGAAAGACTGTTAATTGTATTAGGGTCAGACGGGGGATCGAACCAGGACATGTATACATTTCAACATGAGTGTTTTATATTTTATTTATCGTCGCTACCGGTTGTCCATATGAACGACGCCTACTGAAGAGATTAGTCATTTTAGATTTTTGGAGGATAGTGCACATTTCAGAGTATCCTCTGGTTCTTTCACGTGCACGATGTAAAGCACCGACACGAGATCTCGGTTTAAAGTCCCGTGTGAAAGACTGTATCAACATGAACTAACGATATAATTTGCTTTATAGTCGCCTCCGCCGAGGCATTTGGGTGACTGTAAAACTATCAACATGAGTTTTATTTTTTACGTTTATTTATCGTCGCTACCGGTTGCCCATATGAGCGACGCCTCCTGAAGAGTTATCCAGGGATCGCAGGTTCGATCCCCCATCTGACCCGAATCAAATTAACAGTCTTTCAGATAGGACGTTAAACCGAGGTCTCGTGTCGGTGCTGTACACAGTGCACGTAAACGAACCAGAGGAGACTCTGGAATGGGTCTCTGTCTGTATCATTGCACTATCCTCCACAACTCTAAAATGACTAATATCGTCAGGAGGCGTCGCTCATATGGGCAACCGGTAGCGACGATAAATAAGCGTAATACGCACACTATTTCAAACTCTCAACCTAGCGGATTGTACTCTGGAAAACATCTCCTCCTTAAATATATTTCGATACTCTCACTTTTAATATATCAAGAACAGCAGTTTAATTCCTATTTAATTGGTAATAAACACAACATTGACAATAATTGAATATTGTTTATTGACGTTCCATGTGCGTTCGATAAAGTTAATTCAGTTTTATGTGAAATTAATTGATATACGCTGTAGCTATACGATAAGATGAATTTTATTTTGAGTTTTGAGTTTGCAAAGCCTGCCACTTTACAATTTAAGCTCATAAGAGCCTTGAACCAGACAATAAATAACAAAGTAAACAAGAACAGATTTGTAATACTAGTAGACGGGTTAGTGGTCCAGTGGTTAACGTGATGTATTGCTAATATAGGGATCGGACTCGTCTCAACAATCTTTCAGTAACCGAGATCCTATCATGCTTCTGGAATGAGAGACATATGTCATAATTTTCTATTACCTCCCTTGGCAGATAAAGTCTGATTTATTCCAAAATGTGAATAGGTCATTTTAGTTAGAATCCTTTGTTTTTACTGTTGTGCCCTAACCAGATGTTGCGGTATGATAACTGTGATTTTATCAAAAACGTGTTAATTAAGTGATAACATTATTTTACAAATAATTATCCATTGCATATACTGTAGGAGATCTGTCGAGATATAGTAATTTAATAATTATAAGAAGCGATAGTGAAATACAATTGTTAGCCTGTTGTGCAATGGAAACAACGATAAAAACAGAGGAAAACACTTAATAGGAGATATCTATATTTAGAGAGTATTCAGGGGCAGTAACTGACCGATGTCTCTCATTGCAGCGTCTTCTGTATCTTCTTGCACTATGCTCCAAATAAATAAAATGACTAAATTATTAAATATACTTCTTTGGGGACGTTGACCACGAGTAACCATAGTACGGTGATACATAAACGAATACAAAAACACTAATAATAAATCAGAGATGTATAAATCGGATTACGAGTGACTTGACGTACATCAGTTTCCGAGTTTCCCCATATAAGCACTTAAAGCATACACAGCAGATTATGTCCAGTGGTAACACGCTGGACTGGTAATCCAGGGATCGCAGGTTCGATCCCCCGCCCGACCCTAATAAAATTAACAATCTTTCAGATGGGACTTTAAACGGAGGTCTCGTGTCGGTGCTTTACACCGTGCACGTAAGCGAACCAGGGGAGGCTCTGGAATGGGTCTCTGTCTGTATCACTGCACTATCCTCCAAAAAATCTAACATGACTAATCTCTTCAGGAGGCGTCGCTCATATGGGCAACCGGTAGCGACGATAAATAAACGTAAAACACACACACACAGCACAGTATTGCAAAGGAAGACGAATATAACAGTTAGATATATACGGATAACATTAAGATGTGCACTTTTATATTGAAAGTTACTTTATCGATACACATTTTAGAAATATGGATTTTATGATGTCATGAGTGAAGAAAATAATACATCACACATTACACTAATGTATGGAAGTCGTGACAGCGCAGTGGTAGAGCGTTCGCTTCAGGTGCGAAATGCCCGAAGATTGAACCCCGCTGGAGCCGTTACGATTGTGCCCTTAGTCAATGCATTTAAATTTCACATTGCCTCTTCTCTCTCCCTCGTGGCGATGGATTCCACCAGGAATGAGGTCTCGCGAGTGATTAATATAAGTTGTAATAACTTGTTTCGCAATCGAGCTAAAATAAATTTGTATAAACATATATATGCTAATGTCAAAAGTCCATTTGGAGCGAGAAATAACAATAATACCGTACTTACTCGCTTGTAAGACGCAATATTTATCACCAGGTTATTGTCTCACAGTGGTTTCCCATAGTGATGTGCACACTATACACTAATTTACACAATGTTTCGCTCATTTTGATACCACATTTGCCAATATTTATTAATAAATGGATATAATTATTTCTCTAATACAAGCGCACAGTGTTATTTTTGGCGTCATTCTATGTGCATATAATAATAAATCAGAGATGTATAAATCGGATTACGAGTGACTTGACGTACATCAGTTTCCGAGTTTCCCCATATAAGCACTTAAAGCAAACACTGCAGATTATGCCCAGTGGTAACACGCTGGACTGGTAATTCAGGGATCGCAGGTTCGATCCCCACGTCTGACTGGTAATCCAGGGATCGCAGGTTCGATCCCCACGTCTGACTGGTAATCCAGGGATCGCAGGTTCGACCCCCACGTCTGACTGGTAATCCAGGAATCGCAGGTTCGATCCCCACATCTGACTGGTAATCCAGGGATCGCAGGTTCGATCCCCACGTCTGACTGGTAATCCAGGGATCGCAGGTTCGATCCCCACATCTGACTGGTAATCCAGGGATCGCAGGTTCGATCCCCACGTCTGACTGGTAATCCAGGGATCGCAGGTTCGATCCCCACGTCTGACTGGTAATCCAGGGATCGCAGGTTCGATCCCCACGGAGACTCCACAACACCTTGTAATATCAAAGTATTTTTCATCTAGGACGCTACTATCTAATGGTTTGCTGTCATTGTTGAGTTGGATTGTACGTCCTACATGAAATGTTTCATGGGACTGAACATCTTTGTTTCACATCTCATATTTATCCAATTAATTTACTACTACTACTAATCTACTCGAGTGCCCATTCGTGCCTGAAATTTACATATTTTATAAATACAAATACATAGTGCGTCTTGATTTTCAATACCAGAGTGTCAGATGGACGAAATTGTTCCTGTTCATTAATATATATTAGTATTGTATGTGACCCATTAATATTGATACAAATGGGATACAAATGTGCCCAGGGTACCAAACCAACAAGAAAGCAATAACACATATTGTGATACCATTTATGTCTTCATATAAATAGCCATAAGCTTTTACTGATGTGATAAAATCTAATGAGTCGGCGTTAAAACCCGTCGGAAAATGCACTTAAAGCTTCGTACATTACCTACAGTGTGACGGTCAGCGGTCTGGGCGCATTATTTGGGCATATCATATGGGCAACCGGTAGCGACGATAAATAAATGTAAAACACAAGCACATTGTCCCCTAGGGTCAAAACCATATACTGAATGGTCAACGACACAGCCACGTGCATTCAATCGCGCATTACGACAGATCGGTGTATTCATTCCCTATTTCATCATTTCACGATTACGATTTCAACTTCACGAATTTTCGATTTAATGATCATGAATTCTCGAGTTCATGATTTAAGCTTCGTTAATTCGCATAGTTGAAATCATGAATTAGTGAAGTTGCACTAGTAAATATAGATATTCAGTTATTATAATATATCCAACTGTACATGCTATTTATATACATCACTATTTTTATATATTACACTAAATTGATTGATACGTGTATAATAGGATTATAGATTTATTGATACGTGTATCATAGGATTATAGATTTATTGATACGTGTATCATAGGATTATAGATTTATTGATACGTGTATCATAGGATTATAGATTTATTGATACGTGTATCATAGGATTATAGATTTATTGATACGTGTATAATAGGATTATAGATTTATTGATACGTGTATAATAGGATTATAGATTTATTGATACGTGTATCATAGGAATGTAGATTTATTGATACGTGCATCATAGGATTATAGATTTATTGATACGTGTATCATAGGAATGTAGATTTATTGATACGTGTATCATAGATTTATTGATACGTGTATCATAGGATTATAGATTTATTGATACGTGTATCATAGGATTATAGATTTATTGATACGTGCATCATAGGATTATAGATTAATTGATACGTGTATCATAGGATTATAGATTAATTGATACGTGTATCATAGGATTATAGATTTATTGATACGTGTATCATAGGGTTATAGATTTATTGATACGTGTATCATAGGGTTATAGATTTATTGATACGTGTATCATAGGGTTATAGATTTATTGATACGTGTATCATAGGGTTATAGATTTATTGATACGTGTATCATAGGATTATAGATTTATTGATACGTGTATCATAGGATTATAGATTTATTGATACGTGTATCATAGGGTTATAGATTTATTGATACGTGTATCATAGGGTTATAGATTTATTGATACGTGTATCATAGGGTTATAGATTTATTGATACGTGTATCATAGGGTTATAGATTTATTGATACGTGTATCATAGGATTATAGATTTATTGATACGTGTATCATAGGATTATAGATTTATTGATACGTGTATCATAGGGTTATAGATTTATTGATACGTGTATCATAGGGTTATAGATTTATTGATACGTGTATCATAGGGTTATAGATTTATTGATACATGTATCATAGGGTTATAGATTTATTGATACATGTATCATAGGATTATAGATTTATTGATACGTGTATCATAGGAATGTAGATTGATTGATACGTGTATCATAGGGTTATAGATGTATTGATACGTGTATCATAGGATTATAGATTTATTGATACGTGCATCATAGGATTATAGATTTATTGATACGTGTATAATAGGATTATAGATTAATTGATACGTGTATCATAGGGTTATAGATTTATAGATTTATTGATACGTGTATCATAGGGTTATATATTTATTGATACGTGTATCATAGGGTTATAGATTTATTGATTTATTGATGTATTATCTTGGATTTACTGAATTGATCGACACCTGCTTATCTGTTTGCAACTAGTTTTGCTATATTTGTATAACACCTAAACATGACAGGTGAATCTACATTAACGTTTATATGTTTTTTTTATTTATTCATAATGAGTAATTGATACGGCTGTTCTAAGATCATATATCCAGTTAAACAACGTGCCTGTTCCACAAGGACACCAGTTACTGAGTTACGTACGCACTTTCGAGGCCACCTGTGCAAACAGTGCATACTATTTGGGTCGGGGTATAAGTATACGACATATTTATTACCCCGACATCAGAATATCATCACCTCAGTGGCTTGCCTGTTAGCGCAGCAGTGGTTAGCACGCTGGTGTCTCGCCATTGCAACCCGTGTTCGATCCTCGGACCGGGAAGTATGTGGGATGGTACGGTGGTCGCCAGATATATTTACTTATGTATTTGTTAATTATATTATGAAAAATAAACGGGTTACTCCAGGTAGCTCAAAGCAACCCCCCAACTTCATCCTCCATCAGTTCATCTTCATCCTCCATCATTGCCTCTTCATCCTCCGTCATTGCCTATTCACCCTCACTCATTGCCTCTTCACTCTCCCTCATATTCACCTCCCTATCCCTCATGGCGATACATTCCACCATGCATGAGGTATGTAAGGCGGTTAGACTAATTGTTTTAAGAACGTGTTTGGCAATCGAGCTATTTAGTGTATTTAATATTCTAATCGATTAGATCATAAGTAAAATTTTGTGCGAACTATTCAAGATTAGCTGATTCATACGACCATTCAAAGCAATTCCATATCATAAATCACATTAATAGTTTATATATAGTATAGATATTAATAATAATAGTAATTATCCTGAACACTTCATACAATGTGAACATTTTAAAATACTTAATAATACACCATAGACATGTCAATATTCAAACAAAAACCAAAAATGGTCCGATATAGAAAATCAAATTATCATGATGATTGTGGTTAAGTTTAATAACGCTTGCCACCGGCGATCTATGTGGGCGAGCATTCTCAGGTAATTAGATTCCTGCATCGATTACTCGTGAAGTGTAGATTTGTGGAGTGTTGTCTTGTGGGGTGATGGTCTTGAAGTATTTGACAAAACGACATCTTGAGGAGGCATCTTCTTCCTCTTCATTGCGACAAGTCCTGATGGTCTCTTCTTTCTGAACGGCTCTTCTTAGGGCCACCCTCCTCACTCTTGGTCATCCCGCAGCAGCATATAAACGAATCTGACAGTTAAACATCTGGTCGTCTCTGTCGCTCCAGGGTCTATCCATACCAGCACAACCTCCGTAAAACAGCGGTGGTGAAGAGTGTGTCCCTTGTTGCTACGCTACGATGTGCCCCGACCGCGACGTGCACGCCGTGAGGTGATCGGCCGGGAAAATAATCACCCCCTTAGCCCAAACATATGCCCAATGTTGCATGGGTGTTGAACAGCGAGTAATTGATTCAATCAATACAGTACTGAACTATATCTATGTCATGTTATAATTGTTATGTTATATTTCGGGTTTTACGCATGCACCAGCACCATTTTGGGCTTTATCGCCGGCGGGCAGTTTACCTAACAACACCTTTCTTGGACAGGCTCCAGCAGTTAACCAGTACTTGGGTGCACCAACCTCAGTAAGAAACTGCCAACTTTTTCATATAAATGAGACACGTTCTGAGCGGGGCTCGAACCCGTGACCATCAGTGATGATAGGTTAACCACTCGACCACGAAGGCGGACATGTCATGTTATAATAAAAGGTTAGTACTAGGCAGTTCGAAGCGTTTATGCTTCACAAGAAGCAGCCCATTGCGTGTATTCGTTTTGGTAAATTATTTCTATCGCGGGATTTCATAAGCAATGAACGGTTCTAATTTCGTGTTTTAAAATAGATCCACAGGAATCTGTTCGGTCGATTGAAAGTAATATATTTATCTTAGTTTCAAATTAGGTTCCCCAGTTCCACATACTGTGTATTTTAATAATAACATAGTCAGTATTCAGTTAATGTTGCATGTTACATTTTAGTATAATAGCTATACTATTTTAATTCCAGGGCCAATAAGACACATACCAAGTTTGTCGGAAGCGATCAAAGGGGCAGGTGAGTTATAAACGTTTTAAGCACGTGTGCATCCGTGGGAAATTTATTGAAAAACTGAAACTAGTTTAGCGTATCTTATTTTCAAAATTCCCAGTAGGCTAACAAACCGATGCGTACATAACATAAACTATATATATTGACACCATAAAAATATGTGCACTTTTATTTTAAGCGTTACCTTTTCGTTACAAATTTTAAAATTATGGAGTTTACTATTACGAGTTAAGAAAATAATTGTTCACACATTGTTCTAATTTATTCAATATTTCGCACATTTTGATACCAAATTTGCCTATTAGTTTTATAAAAGGATATAGGCAATTAATTAAGGCCGTTAGAGTACCGTTTCTTTTTAGATTTATTCTTTATTTCAGTCTCATCGTACATAACATATACACAACAAGTTATCGTTTCAAAGTACAACACCATTCATTATAAAAGAATTATAAGAGACTAATGTAATCACAGATAATCAAACTATCACAGTCTATCGACATATTATTATATTTACATATTCAAACCGAGGAACAGTCGCTAATTGAAAATTAAATATTTATTAAATCCAGAAATTTTGAAATACTGAAATGGAAAAAAAGCACTAATGCGCAATTAAGAAATGTTTTAAAAAATCAGTTATCAACCTCGATCAGGTTCATGGTATGTATATATATAGTTGCTGTCTGTCTGCATGTCTGTCCGTCCGTTTGATTGTATTTGATCTTAAACACTCTTAAACACATTCTGTCTGTCTGCATGTCTATCCCGTCCCCCACCTGTTTTTACCTAATTTTATATAAGTGGGAACAATAGGACTACACTGTGTGTACGTGTGTATGTGAACGACGTCCCGAGTGTAATATCGACTGAACTGTGCATAATTGATGAGTATGAACAAATCCAGAAACGCAATTAAAATGAAGAAATAATGATAGATTAATTGCTTGAAACACAGATAAAGAATATGATTACAGTGAGGTTAACATCTTACACCTGTATACAAGACCTATCAGTCGTACAATATGAGATTTAAATAGTTCAAATCCGCATTCAAATCCGCAATTGTACACATATATGCCAACCCACAAACTATGTATCACCACTTGCAAATATATTATTATAAGTACGAATAGGCGAATCCGGAACTTATATAGCCCCACTTGTAAGAATTGTTTATACACATTTAGTTTAGCTCGATTGCGAAACAAGTTCTTACACCTTATATTAATCACTCTTGAAACCTTATACCTGATGGAATCCATTACCATGATGGAGAGAGAAGAGGCAACGTGGAATTGAAATGCATTGCCTAAAGGCACACTCGTAACGGCTCCAGCGGGGCTCGAATTCCATGCATTTCGCACCTTAAGCGAACGCGCTAGCACTGCGCTATCACGACTACCACAAGAATAACACATAGGCCTATCCCGATACTAGGTAGAAGAAGCAAGAAGTAAAGTATGAAACAAAGTGTAGCTCTATATTTTTTATACAAATTTATTTTAGCTCGATTGCGAAACAAGTTCTTTCAACTTATATTAATCACTCTCGATACCTCATTCCTGATGGAATCCATCGCCATGAAGGAGAGAGAAGAGGCAATGTGGAATTTAAATGCCTTGCCTAAGGGCAAAATCGTAACGGCTCCAGCCTCTATACAAACACAGGTAGAACCATCGACCATACTACAAGCTAGCTGGATAAATAATAATAATAATAATAATAATAAAGACTTTATTTTACGAGAGAACTCATTTAACAAACGTTATTCTACCATGGGGCCCTCAACATATATACAAATCAAATGCAATCAAACGATAAGGACTATACGCGAGAACTGCACATTGGAATTATATAGTAATGTTAAAGCTGAACAGTAGAGAAACTGTTATGGAATATTATGATATATGGAATTGTCTAGTAGAATAGAAAATGGAAATGAGACAATTAATGACAATACATTTCTTCACATGCAATAATTCCACACCACTAGCGGTGTTCTAGCATACAGTCAAACCTGTGTTAGTGGTCACCTCCATTAAGCAGCCAACTTGTATTAAACAGCCAGTTTCCAGATTCCCAATATGTTGTTTTATTATACATTTCACCTCTATTAAGCAGCCACCTGTGTTAAGCAGCCACTCTCTGTGATTCTCGTGGCTGACTGCTTAAGACAGGTTTGACTGCATAGCGGTACACGACGAGTGATTTGAAGTCTACGAATGTGTGCTTTTGGCCACGGTAATGCCACTGCTGAGTCTAAGAGTAGGACATTCTGTGGAACCTCTATTTCAACTTCTAAATACAGTAGCATTAACCAATTAAGACTATCGGGAACATTAACCGCCCAAACAAAGACGATCATGATGAGTATTGTCATTTAGATGGGCCCTCATTAGCGTTTTAATGGACATTTGGTCAAAGTTCCTGCAGAACTGATGGCATGAAATGTCTGTGAACTGTGATAGCTGTCTCGGGTTATACTGATAATGCAAACGGCAATGAATAATATCTTAAACGAAGAGCTGATACGGGAAATGTTTCTAGCCATGCAATATTAATTGGTGTCATTGATTATAATCGATGGACTGTCTCACTGGGTACAAAGTGCTTTGCACGACACATAAAAAACAAAACACGGCATATATATATATATACATGCCGTGTTTGCCGTGTTTTGTTTTTTATGTGTCGTGCAAAGCTATATATATATATGTTGTACATACAGTTTGCATCCGTTATGTCGAATTCCGTCGGACCGAACACAATACTTCGACATAACCGAAGTTTGACTTAACAACGAAATTCGATATAAACGGAGCCAGTTATATGTAAAAGGATAGTATCTGAAACTGAGACTTTGATCTGACTTCGAGATTAACTGGACAATTCGACATAACCGACTTTGACATAACGGGTGTAGACTGTACTTGGTTTTAGTTCCGAATTGACAATGTCAAATGAGTTTCATTGTAAAATAGACTCTTCATTATTCTTTTAAGCATGCTATACCACGATTGGCACAATTCATCTGGCCCTTTATGGTGTTCTATAAGTTAGACTATTGAACAAGTATGTGGTTAATGCTGCCATGTTGTGGTGGGACTGTCATGGTAATCGGGGCGGACGCATGGCTCGTGGTGGTACCGCTGATGCCATGTTGTGGTGGGACTGTTATGATAATCGGGGCGGACGCATGGCTCGTGGTGGTACTGCTGATGCCATGTTGTGGTGGGACTGCCATGGTGATCAGGGCGGACGCATGGTTCGTGGTGGTACCGCTGATGCCATGTTGTGGTGGGACTGCCATGGTGATCAGGGCGGACGCATGGCTCGTGGTGGTACCGCTGATACATGTTGTGTGGACTGCCATGGTGATCAGGCGGACGCATGGCTCGTGGTGGGACAGGGGGGGGCTGATGCCATGTTGTGGTGGGACTGCCATGGTGATCAGGGCGGACGCATGGTCGTGGTGGTACCGCTGATGTCATGTTGTGGTGGGACTGTCATGGTGATCAGGGCGGACGCATGGCTCGTGGTGGTACCGCTGCTGTCATGTTGTGGTGGGCTGCCATGGTGATCAGGCGGACGCATGGCTCGTGGTGGTACCGCTGATGCCATGTTGTGGTGGGACTGCCATGGTGATCAGGGCGGACGCATGGTTCGTGGTGGTACCGCTGATACCATGTTGTGGTGGGACTGCCATGGTGATCAGGGCGGACGCATGGCTCGTGGTGGTACCGCTGATGCCATGTTGTGGTGGTACTGCCATGGTGATCAGGGCGGACGCATGGCTCGTGGTTGTACCGCTGATGCCATGTTGTGGTGGGACTGCCATGGTGATCAGGGCGGACGCACCGCTCGTGGTGGTACCGCTGATGTCATGTTCGAGTGTTACTCGTTGTGTGTTATTCTGTTCCTTATGTTTGTTCTACCACAACATGACTCAAATTGTAATTCTTTAATAGAATGAATGTGTACTTTTATAATTTTATTTGTAAATTATGCATAGATGAGTCTGATATAAATATATAAATATATATATATATATACTGACATCATAACAAAAAGCTGTGTACTTTTATATTGAGCGTTACTTTTTTGCTACACATTTTAGAATTATGGATTTTACTATCATGTGTGAAGACAATAATCGTTCAACCATTGTACTAATTTACCCAATAGTTCGCACATTTTGATACCTCTAAGGCAAATGTACAGTTTGTTTTGGTGTCAGTAGATATACATATACTATATAGCATACATATTAGTTAAAGACGGATCTGTAGTCCAGTGGTAACACGCTGGACAGGTTCGATCCCCCGTCTGACCCCAATAAAATTAACAGTCTTACAGACGGGACTTTAAACCGAGGTCTCGTGTCGGTGCTGTACACTGTGCACGTAAAAGAACCAGAGAAGACTCTGACATGGGTTTCTGTCTGTATCATTGCACTATCCTCCAAAAATCTAAAATGACTAATCTCTTCAGGATGCGTCGCTCATATGGGCAACCGGTAGCGACGATAAATAAACGTAAAACACACACACACATATTAGTTAAAGGCACATATAAATGAATACATTACTAAAGTTATATTTCCTGTTCAAAATGATGGCCATAATTTCTAAGAAATGTTGTATCATGTAATTGTACTCCGACGTCAAACCATGATACAGTATTGTCTCAGTATATAAATTGAATTTAAAACATGCTTTGATTATCCTAGTCTATTGTAGATAAATATTGTCATGCATCTGATAGTAGTTCGGTATTCTCCGTAGCCACTCGCGTTCTATTCGTTAAAATAAATAAGTTCTAAAAATAGCTCAACGTATGCAAATTAGTATCATCGATCATTTCCGAACTATCCCGAACAGCTTGTCAATGGTGGGGATTCAAAAGTTGACATTTTGCATTCAGTTACATCTGCTTCGTAAATCACAATTACAAATACTTGAATATGAGTACTTCATTTATTGTATGTGTTATTAACGTTACAATCATTAACATACCGGGGACAATCATACGGTGACGTTTCATCTTTTTAGCAGGAATATATCTTAAGCATTATGTATTCTGCTCCGAATTGTTTTCGTATTTTGGAACATTTTATGCAAGACGACGCATTGCTTAAAGCGACATTGCGTCGCAAAAAAAGCAAATACAATGCGTTTTGTTCACATGTAAATGCATTGCTACTACAAATTCATCACTAACATTGAATAAATAAACAGTGTTTATGTGACCTACAAACTTTCAAAATTGAAAATAAGATTTCATAATAATATATATCGGTCATCCATGTTCCTGAATTGACGTTTGTTTGTAATCGTCAATACTAAGCGCGAGATAATGTAGTTTAGGGATAATTTAACTAAGATTAGTCTACAAATAAATATGCATAGGCACACATGTGAGATATAACGGTAAATCTGTACAATCGTGTTGTTCAGAATACACGAATTGTATTGCGCATGGATGTCGCCCATATGTTCATTATTTTGCTATGTCAACAAACCGCGTATACGACGTTTGTTTATTAGTTGAAATACTCAGTTTTTGAGGCAAATATTTGGAAATAAATGGTACCATAATAATAGTAAAATATTCTGTAGAACTTTGCGTTTTCACTGATGTAGTGTCGCTTTAAACAGTAACTCAACATCTAATACAGACTAGAACCTAATGTTTATTCCCCTAGCCAATGGTTTATAGGTCAACTAATCTTCGTCTTTGATATTTTTCAATTTACTTCGTTGTATAGATGGAATTAGCAGGGGGCCCTAACAACGTGCAGCGTTGCTAGTTCAACCATATGTCTACATAGTATGGTCATTAGACGCCATTTCCTCCCCGGCGAAATGAGGTTTTCAGTCAATGCATATATGGTGCTGTATATCACACACCCATTAAATACAGTTTATAGGTAGTTTATATAAATTAGTATTGCTCGATTGGGAAATAGGTTGCTATTGTATAATCGGTGTCTTGCCCTCATTGCTGATGTGATCCATCATTATGAAGGATAGGAGAGAATATTCATTATGGGTTTTAAGTATCACGCCATCATGACACCGTCACAACGGTTCTGTCGGGCCTCATTCTCATAGCCCCTCGGCTCCATTGCACCATGGAGGCTCCGAACATTTTGTAATTGATGTTAATTTAGGAGAATATTTTGAATGGCACCGTAAACAATGCTGTATAAGTCGGATTCTGTATAGTTCGATAATACGTTCAACTGGCACCGTAGGCAATGCTGTAAAAGTCGGATTCTGTATAGTTCGATAATACGTTCAACTGGCACCATATGCAATGCTGTATAAGTCGGATTCTGTATATTTCGATAATACGCTCAACTGGCACCGTATGCAATGCTGTATATGTCGGATTCTGTATATTTCGATAATACGTTCAACTGGCATCGTAAACAATGCTGTATACGTCGGATTCTGTATATTTCGATAATACGTTCAACTGACACCGAAGGCAATGATGTATAAGTCGGATTCTGTATTTTGCGATAACAAACTCAACTGGTCTCCGGGGAACATGCAGTATTAGTCGGATAGCTGTATATTTGGATAACAATATCAACTAATTTGATGCTACATGTATGCACTATCTCGTTTCAATCAATGCCTTCTATTTGTTCGTTGTTGACAACAATCAGATCGTCATTAACGATAAACGGTTAAGAGGGTGTGCAATTCGATGGTCGATAACAATGTCAACTAATTTGATGCTACATGTATGCACTATATATAATGTACAATGTAAAATAACATATACTCACACGAAAAAGAAAGTGTGCTCTTGGCTTGGTTAGAGGGAGAATTTTATACTTATATAGATTTATGAAAGCGAGTACGTCTCGTTTAACTGCAACTATTTGAGCTGCATCTCGTTTCAATCAATGCCTTCTATTTGTTCGTTGTTGACAACAATCAGATCGTCATTAACGATAAAAGGTTAAGAGTGTGTGCAATTCGATGGTCGTATATTGAACTGCATGTTGTTTCAAGCAATGCAGTGATTATTCGTCGTCGTTGACGAACCAAAGAGATCGTTATTAACGATAAACGGTTAAAAGTTTTATCCACTTGTAATATTTCGGAATCTAAATAATGATCATCATATTTGTGGAATGTACATGTATGTAACGTGTGTGTCCCGTCCCGTGTGAGGCGTGTCTCTGTTTGTTTTCTTGGTTTGGTTGTTCTTTTAAAGTTTATTTATCGTTTCTACCGGTTGGCTATATGTGGGACGGACCGTTGACATGACAACACCTTACCTAGATGGCTCAGACCGTGTCTCTGTATATGAAAAAGTTGGCAGTTTCTTACGGAAGTTACAGACGGATCTGTAGTCCAGTGGTAACACGCTGGACTTGTAATCCAGGGATCGCAGGTTCGATCCCCCGTCTGACCCTAATCAAATTAACAGTCTATCAGATGGGACTTTAAACCGAGGTCTCGTGTCGGTGCTTTACACCGTGTACGTACAAGAACCAGAGGAGATTCTGGAATGGGTCTCTGTCTGTATCATGCACTATCCTCCAACATCTAAAATAACTGATCTCTTCAGGGGGCGTCGCTCATATGGGCAACCGGTAGCAACGATAAATAAACGTAAAAAAACACTTACGGAGGTTGATACAACAAGTACTGGTTAACTGCTGGAGCCTGCCCAGGAAAGGTGTTGTTAGGTAAACTGTCCGTCGCTGAAATGGGCAACCGGTAGCGACGTTAAATAAACGTTAATAATAAAATAGTTGAGCCTATCAACTCTGAAAACAAATTTAAAAAATATGGGGCCATGCATCTTCTATGAGATGAATGTGAGCTTAATTCCGGGTACTGTCTAAAATCACACCACTACTACAATACCAATACTACAATAGAATGCATGTAGAAATACATGTAAATCAGTGGCAGTTTTCTTTAAATGCACTTTACGTTATGAAAATGCTGCCAACATTTCACTAATGGAACACACGATGAGAAAATAAAACACAAAGCCAAATAAAAAGCAAAACTTGCCAAAATAAGACGGTTTACTTCCGCCGCCATTAGATGACTAGACATATTTGGTGTATGGATATTTTGAATTGCGTAATTCGTACCAATAGTTACTATTGTTGTCCCAGTATCATGCGCATTAATATGAATCGGAGTAGGTTTCTCTCTCTAAACTACCAATCGAGTGCCCTTGCCGCTGCGACGTTCTAGAGCATTAATCAAATCCTTACATATAATTTTTGTATCAACTTTTTTTGCCTCGAGATAAGTATTATAAAGACTGGGATTATAGGTTTCTGAATCTAACACCTCGTTCATTTTCTCACGAGATTTGAATATGCCGTGACCATCCTACGTCGACCCAATTCAGACCACCTGCCTATTTATTTCAGAGACGTACACTATATGGATAAAGGCGGTGTATATGACGCGCCCTTATCTTTGAAATAATAGGCTGTAATAGGCGGTTACAGGAAGACCTATGTCATAGATATCTTGTGTACTTTTCATAAGGTTTGAAAACGTTAAAAACAGGACGTTTGACATAATTATTCTCTGATATGCATCTCCATGAGATTAGATCAAATAGTTGGTATAAGATGAGCATAGTTAGCGCAGATTGGCCTATCCCATTATTGGGGAATTTCCCGTCGTCCTAGTATGTGGATGAACACCATCAACTAAGCAGAACCAGGAAGTTTGAACAATCGCAACACATAATGTAAAGTTCCACATATATATTAAACAATTTAGTTAGAACACTGTGTATATATGCGTTATATGTTTTATGACTGCTAGTGTTAAACTACTCACTATTGCATCATTACTTCCGGTCATTTCCATGAATGCAGTATCCGTCTTTTGTTATTACCAGCTATTCTAAGACTCGTTCAGAAGCGACCATAATTGTTTTAAATAATATTTTATTGCATTTTTCCATAAAATACATTACATATATACATACAATACTAAGAACAAATCAGATATTAATATGTAATTATATGATTGCAGTATACGATACATTTGTTTTGTCGAGGGGAAAAAAGCAAATGGGTTGGGCTACAAGTTATAACAACATTATTTACAGCCCCCCCCCCACACCGTCACTTCGAACTAAATAAACAATGTTGGATGAACAAGGTGGTCAAGTGATAACGTCGAAGATAACCGTTTGCGTCGCGTGATTTGATTCAGAGGGCCGGTTACTGATAATTGGCCCTCACACGCCGAAAATACCAAAGATTTTGTTACTATTTATAGTAACATATGTATTATAGGGTCTTATCTCGTATTTGATTGTTTTATATGGATTGTATTACGTGAATTATGTAATATAATTAAATGAATAAAATAATAACAAAAGAAAACAAATGTCTAGATAAAACTAACAGCAACATTTTGGAACGTGCAACAATTAATTGCCATATATCATGCGTGCAATTATTTAAATTAAAATCAATATAATTTCGAATTATTTTCAATTCAATTCATTTTATTTCACTCATTTCATGACATAATGAGGTAATAATACAGCATATCATGAAATTACATGACATAATGAGGTAATAATACACCATTGTACACAAATGACGAGGCAATAA
This sequence comes from Archivesica marissinica, assembly GCA_014843695.1. Lineage (NCBI taxonomy): Eukaryota > Metazoa > Mollusca > Bivalvia > Venerida > Vesicomyidae > Archivesica > Archivesica marissinica. The sequence continues at coordinate 43,184,918 of CM026389.1, forward strand.
TAACTGCCAATCATAATCATTACTAATTGTTCGGCAGTATGAAGTTGAAGTTGAAATAAGTATACATAAATATCTTAATGCAATGTTAATACCATACATACAAGTAATACAGTACCGTAATCGTATAATCATATAGTAGTTCTTGACAACATAAGTATGTATTTTACATCAAATTGTTACTATGTGCATAAGCACCATACGTCGCTTTCAAAATCCCAGTGCGTCTCTCTCCGTCCCTCTAATCTAAATGTATCTATTCTTTTATAGAGAAGCAAGCTTGGACATGTAATCCATAACATGTCAAGCTACATATGTTCCAGTAAACATGTTAGTAAACTGTCACTCAATATATCAATTCGGATATATTGTTTTTGTGCAAACACATGCTTGTACGGACAATAACAAGTTAACATTTTAGAATTGTAATGTTTCAGCTTAAACATTAGAGTACATTTCTGATGTAATAGCACACGTGTTTGGGAACGCCTTTAAGATGCTGACCAGGCATACATGTAAGGAGTCCCCACGCCAAATATACTTGTTTCTCTGTCAAATATACTTGTTTCTCTGCCAACATAAACAGTGAGTACAGTTCCATGTATAATTAATTGTCTTGTATAAAGACCGTATACAGCATTATTAAAAATATACCAATACTCATGAATATGTATCATGCTATACAACTAATTACAGAGGTAATTAATTAACATAATCAACATATAACCCATTATGTTGCAATGCAGTACATAATCTAACCACTAGGACAATCCTATGTCAAAATAAACTCCTTGATTTCTATGTATAAGGATAATTCATCAAGTCATGTTTACTCTCTATCTCCTTCTCTATATATAGAACATATCCATAAATAACATACCGACATACATACCAACATTGCACACTTACTCTGTACATATACCAGGATTAACATCAGTTTTAATCAATACAAGTGAGAACTCAGTTGACAGTTCCTATTTGCCTTCCGCTTTACATTATAAGTTTAAGATTATTTGTAATGCATGTGTCCACAGATCGATGCCACATCCACACCATTTATTCTGTATCATTTGAGTGGTGTTATTTTGAGCTACCGGCCAAACAATGCCACTAACCAACGAAATACGCCAGTAGTTTACAAACAATGACAGTAACCCACCAAATACGCCAGTAACTTACAACAGATGACGCTAACCCACCAAATATGCCAGTAACTTACAAAAGATGACGCTAACCCACCAAATATGCCAGTAACTTACAACACATGACGCTAACCCACCACATATGCCAGTAACTTGCAAAAGATGACGCTAACCCACCACATATGCCAGTAACTTATAAAAGATGACGCTAACCCACCAAATATGCCAGTAACTTACAACAAATGACACTAACCCACCACATATGCCAGTAACTTACAAAAGATGACGCTAACCCACCAAATATGCCAGTAACTTACAACAAATGACGCTAACCCATACATTATGCCAGTAACTTACAACAAATGACGCTAACCCACCAAATTTGCCAGTAACTTACAACAAATGACGCTAACCCACACATTATGCCAGTAACTTACAACAAATGACGCTAACCCACACATTATGCCAGTAACTTACAACAAATGACGCTAACCCACCAAATACGCCAGTAGTTTACAAACAATGACAGTAACCCACACAGTATGCCAGTAACTTACAACAAATGACGCTAACCCACCAAATATGCCAGTAACTGATCAAACTGTACGCCAACTGATCAAATATGCCACTATCGACCAAATATGTCATGCACTAACGGGCGAATTATGCTACGAAATGACCACCTATGTCACTAATTTACCAAATATGCCAGTAACAGACCAAATGTGCCACCAACTGATCAAATATGCCAGTAACAGACCAAATGTGCCACCAACTGATAAAATATGCCAATATCCGAACAAATATTCCACAAACGGCAAATTATGCTACGAGTTGACCAAATATGCCACTAATTGACCAACTATGCCACTAGCTGACCAAATATACCGCTGTTTTCCAAGAAAGTGTGATTCTGTGACTCACGCGTTGTATGTGTAAGCGTACAGTTGTACTTGTACGCGTACAGTTGTATTTGTAAGCGTACAGTTGTACTTGTAAGCATACAGTTGTATTTGTAAGCATACAGTTGTATTTGTAAGCATACAGTTGTATTTGTAAGCATACAGTTGTATTTGTAAGCGTACAGTTGTATTTGTAAGCGTACAGTTGTATTTGTAAGCGTACAGTTGTATTTGTAAGCATACAGTTGTATATGTAAGCGTACAGTTGTATTTGTAAGCGTACCGTTGTATTTGTAAGTATACCGTTGTATTTGTAAGTATACAGTTGTATTTGTAAGCGAAAAGTTGTACTTGTAAGCATAAGCATACAGTTGTATTTGTAAGCGTACAGTTGATTTGTAAGCATACAGTTGTATTTGTAAGCGTACAGTTGTACTTGTAAGCATACAGTTGTATTTGTAAGCGTACAGTGTATTTGTAAGCGTACAGTTGTATTTGTAAGCGTACAGTTGTATTTGTAAGCATACAGTTGTATTTGTAAGCGTACAGTTGTATTTGTAAGCGTACAGTTGTACTTGTAAGCATACCATACAGTTGTATTTGTAAGCGCACAGTGGTGTTTGTAAGCGTACAGTGACATGTGTAAGCATACAGATGTATTTGTAAGCATACAGTTGTATTTGTAAGCATACAAGTGTACTTGTAAGCATACAGTTGTATTTGTAAGCGTACAGTTGTATTTGTAAGCGTACAATGGTATTTGTAAACATAAGCGCACATTGGTATTTGTAAGCGTACAGTTGTATTTGTAAGCGTACATTGGTATTTGTAAGCGTACGGTGACATTTGTAAGCATACAGTTGTATTTACAGGAGACAAACACTAATACTCTCCATCATTTAGAATACAGAGGCAAAGTCATATGTCATGTCAAAAATGAAACCGAAATTGATTACCTATATTTCATTCCGATAGTGCAATGGCTATATCAACTTGCTACCATTTTCTACAATGTTTGTCTATCTCATACATTCAATATTTACATAGCCTCTGTATCAAAACTAATATACAATAGCGAGTTATTTCCATGTTATAGTATTATTATTATGAACGAAGTTCGTTTCTGATTATATCGTTTAATATTTTATGTTGACAATGTTTTTATATTCAAATACTAGCAGGGTGTTTTTATGAAATTGTGGGAATTAAGTCTTACATAATCGATTGATTGTTTATGTAATAGTGATCCCTAACATATAACTGAAATCAGAACTGTAGGTGCTTTTTTAGCTGAGATACGCCTAAAAAGAGTAAATTTAGGGTCCGTCATTTTGAAATCCAAAATGGCCGCTTTCCCCGGCTCAAATTTTGGGCAACCCTTCCATTCCATATTTTTGACACCCCAATGAATCACTGTGCCAAGTTTCAGTATGTGGTCACAATTTGAAGGATTTGCCTAAAATCTGTATCTTAACAAGCCTACTAATAGTAATTCGCCGCATGATGATGATGATTGAGCTTATTTACCCTCGCCTCCGGCGAACCATATGGGCGAGCGAATTCGCTGCATCTCCTGGCCTGGAGGTTATAAAACATTTCATAACTTAGTTTGAAGCCTTCTGATTGGTTGAACCACGAGCAACTCTCAGACTCAACCAATCATATCATTTGAGGTTGAGTTTCAGAATTGATAAACCTCTGACACTGATACTAAATGTGGTGGCGGGGCTCAAACGTTGAAACATTTAAACGAAATAGCGGCATTTTTTGGTATCTGACCATAATTGCATCCTTACTTGTTGGAAGTTAAAATTGGACATGGACGTATAAATGTATACTGTGCATATATTTGAGTCATTATCGTTTTCAAATGGATTCCAATATGGCACAAAATGACGGTTTTCAATATATGTCCATGTTTTGTGCAAAAACTAGTGATATACTGGTGGTAGATCGGTGCATAGACCGGTACATAGACTGGTGCATAAACTGGTGATAGACTGATGATAGACTGGTGATAGACTGGTGGTAGATTGGTGCATAGACATGTACATAGACTGGTGTATAAACTGGCGATAGACTGATGATAGACTGGTGATAGACTTGTGGTAGATTGGTTCATAGACAGGTGCATATACTGATGTATAGATTGGTGCAGAGACTGGTTCATAGACTGGTGATAGGTGATAGACTGGTGGTAGATTGGTGCAGAGGCTGGTTCATAGACTGGTGATAGACTGGTGGTAGATTGGTGATAGACTGGTGGTAGATTGGTTCATAGACTGGTGCATTGACTGATGATAGACTGGTACATACGCCCGGGGATAGACGGGTGATAGACTGGTACAAATGCTTGTGTATATAATGGTGATATACCGGTGCGAGTTGATATTTCTGTGCTATGACTCCATAGCTGTGCGCATTCGATATCTGACTTATATCTGTAATATATTGTTTACATTTATGTAGTTGCAATTATTTTAGCTATGTTCATATCCGAAACATCTAAAAGTAAATTTCACAAACCCAACTTCAGCCAAGGGCCAAATTAATAGTATGACTTAAAGCGACATTGCGTCGTAAAACACAAACACATACATTTTACGTATAAATAGCATTGCAGTACACATTTTTCATCCACATTCCTAATGGAGTCCATCGCCACGAGGGAGAGAAGAGGCAACGTGGAATTTAAATGCCTTGCCTAAGGGCACAAACGTAACGGCTCCAGCGGGGCTAGAACTCCGGGCATTTCGCACCTGAAGCAAACGCGCTACAACGGCGCTATCACGACGTCCACACTATCACTAACTGTCAATACATACACTGTGTTTTTGCAGTTTACAAACCGTTTCAATACTGTTTACCAATCGTTTAGAGATAATTTATAAAAGGTGAGAAATAACGATAAATCTGTACTATAAATATTGCTATTCACGATGCACGCACACACGCGTTGTATTATGCGTGTATGTTGAACCTACTGTGTTTTCATAGTAAAGGTCAGACGGTGTTATTGATATAGTGGTCTGGGATTGGTTAAAATAGTGTAATATTCCAACGGTATTATTACTTTACTTTGAAAGTACAGTATATGCATTATTTTATTATGTCAACAAAAATCGTTTGCTTATTAGTTAAAAGGCTCAAATTATGTGGTAAATAGTGTGTGTGGGGGTGGGGTGGGGTAGAATAACATAGGAAATTACATTCTGTAGAAAATCGGTTGAGCATCGATGTAGTGGCGCTTTAATAATAAATGTCAATATTTCTTTAGCGAAAGACGAAATTATAACTACAAAAGTGAAAGTGGATAATATTGATCAAGTAGTAAGATCTGTGTAAAGGTGGAGACTAACGAGAGGTACAAATTGCGGATATACCTTTAAATGATCGTACCGATACATCTTCGTGTTTGTAGTGTTGATTATACGAGGTCGTGATGGATCTGGTTGTGATCTATAGGGCCAAATGGTAGATTGACTGCAATAAAAACAATATGTGCTACATTCAATTACAGCATTAGATTCACCCACTACGCTAATTGGCATACAACGAGAGACATTGCTGGTTTTTCTATTACCTCCCTTTACAGATAAAGTCCGATTTATCCCGAAATTTATATTGGTCCGTTCAGTTGGAATCCTTTGTTTTTATTGTTGTTTTCTAACCAGATGTTGCCGTAGGATAAATGTAATTTAATCAAAATCAGATTAATTATTTGAAACCCAATTTTAAAAGTAAAGTATCCATTGGAAATGCTGTAGGAAATCAGTTGAGATTTAATTGTTTAATATTAGTATTAGTAAGATGAGAAAATGGATTAATATTATAACATGTTGTGCAAAGGAAGCAACGATAAAAACAGAGGAAACCAATTAAGAGGATTTACATTTAGGAATATCCAGGGGGTGTAACTGACTAATGCTACTCACTATGTTCATCTGTTTAAAGACACAGATTGTTGAGTATCTGTGGGTGAGTATCTGTGGGTGAAATGGATACGTTGTCCGCCTCGCAATCGAGCGGTTGTGAGTTCGAACCTGCTATACACAGGATGGTGGTGCTGTTAGACAAGCCGCTTAGATCAACAGTGCCTCTTCTCTCTCCCTCGTGTTATAATATATTAAAATATGAGACATATACTGCACGGAATAGGACATGATCAGATATTAATTAATTCCGCTAATTGCAATGTGTAAAGTTTCAACAATATATGTTATAAGTAAGTAAAAAAATGTATTATAGTGACATGTGCATATATACAATGACAAAGAACAAATAGTTAAAAACACAATCAAGCACCCGGCCCAATGGGCCTATATGTCACCACAATTATATACAAAAAGTATGGTTCAAAATTAAACATATTTATATGAATTAATTTGAATCGCACATTTGAGATAGATAGATAGATAGATTCTTTTATAGTACAATAGTAATATATATATTAAATAAATATTTTTGTACAAGCTATGTATAGTACAAATGACTAGTGTGTATTTTTTATTTATAATTGACATAGATTCAGTTTGTAATCTGTATAAATCTCATCCGTGAACGATAGATAACGACGCAAACATAAACATCCACATACAGTCAACACTGCATTAGTGGCAACCTCTATTAAGCAGCTAACCTGCATTAAGCAGTCAGTTGTCAGATTCCCAATATGTTACTTTCTTTATACATTTGGTCTCTTTTAAGCAGCCACCTGTGCTATGCAACCATTTTCTGCGATTCCCTTGGCTGGCTGCTTCACACAGGTTTGACTATATCCATTAATTAAGGAATTATAGCATAGCATAGCATACGTATTCTTTATTAACGTTTACATTATGCATACATACAGTGCAACGATACAAACTGCACAAGACCACTCCATTAAGACTTATAATTAACTGATACCATAGTCTATACAGGCATGATAGAACGTGAATATCATTTCCTTCTTATATGTCTGAAATTTAGAGATTTTAGACAGAAATATTTAAAACGTTGTTACTATACATGGCCAAATATTAATAAATTCACTAATTTGATGTCAGAAAAATCAAATACTACTGGTAGAAATTTAGCAAAATACATATATTTCGCAAATGTATATAGAAACTAAAATTAGTATAAGCAGAGAGTATATTAACATCTTGCTCTTTTGTAAATCCATGTCGTTACCTACATGTATACATGTACTTGCTATAGACATTGTATGAATGTTTAATGCAATAAAGGTATTGTTGCTATGCAAATTAATTTAGCTCGATTGCGAAACAAGTTCTTACGATAGTAGTTATATCACTCTCGATACCTCATTCATGATGTAACTCCTCGCCAAGAGGGAGAGAGAAGAGGCCACGTAGAACTTAAGTTCCGTGCCGAAGGGCAACTCCGGGGCTCTCACACCTGAAGCGAAATCGCTACTACTGCGCTATCAATGTACTACCACCCTAACATGTACGCATGTCACATTGTAACCATGTTCTCACTATAAAAGCAGGCTCTATGCTATGTGTTATTTTCGGACATTTGAATTGAATTAATAACGATTATTGTGACATGAGACATACATTCTCTCCTCTCTTATCTTCTTATCACCTTCTTCTCATTTACCTTCTTTTTTCTCTCGCTCTCTCACTCACTCACTCACTCACTCACTCACTCACTCACTCACTCACTCACTCACTCACTCACTCACTCACTCACTCACTCACTCACTCACTCACTCACTCACTCACTCACTCACTCACTCACTCACTCGCTCTCTCACTCACAATCCACTATATTGTGATATTCTTTATTAATGTTTAACATGTAGTTATTTTCGCATGTATTCATGTTTAAACTTTCCTAACTCTATAACACAATTGCAAAATCCAAGCGAAATACATACAACCCTTGCAGAGGAGAAGAATTATATAAGACTCTATCTTCCATTCTAATCCTGTTTCTGTATTCTGATTATGCGTGGTTGTTCAATATGTATTATATTGGGAAATAAAATATCTATAAACTAAAACTATTCGGACAGTGGAGCTAAAACATTTGACTGAATAGCAAACAACATAGATCATGATCAGACGCGGCGCTACTGCGACTGATCTGGATATATGTTGTTTGCAAATGTGATTTTAATTACTCAAGAGTGTAAAGGGTTTAGCTATTTGAACTACACCAGTTTCAACCAATGACTTGAAAAGTGGCACTACAGTGAACATTATGAAATATTGTAAAAGATGAAAGACGTATTTAGTAATTGGATATATCAGCACATTGATACCATCAAGTGTATATAACTTGAATCTATCAAATATATTTGCACACGAGCATGTGCTGGTGTGCACTGTTTTTGAGCAGACCTAGTCTCGCATTGTGTAATTGTCTGCCATGGAGTGACAGGCAGCTAATTTGAGAGTCTCTCAGTTTTAATTTAAAATAAACTGTAAACAGAGTGCAAACAATTATATTATGAATATGATCAAAGGTTCGTAAAACCTACTTATAAACTGGCAGTTCCCTTAATTAAAATCATATTCTTATTCTGAAAACAAATCGAAATTGCACTGTCAGTGAGGGTTCCGTGTTTCGATGTCATATGCAATACTGTTTAATATACTAGAGGACATAGAAAACGCACACCTACATTATATACTAGAGGACATAGAAAACGCACACCTACATTATATACTAGAGGACATAGAAAACGCACACCTACATTATATACTAGAGGACATAGAAAACGCACACCTACATTATATACTAGAGGACATAGAAAACGCACACCTACATTATATACTAGAGGACATAGAAAACGCACACCTACATTATATACTAGAGGACATAGAAAACGCACACCTACATTATATACTAGAGGACATAGAAAACGCACACCTACATTATATACTAGAGGACATAGAAACGCACACCTACATTATATACTAGAGGACATAGAAACGCACACCTACATTATATACTAGAGGACATAGAAAACGCACACCTACATTATATACTAGAGGACATAGAAAACGCACACCTACATTATATACTAGAGGACATAGAAAACGCACACCTACATTATATAATAGAGGACATAGAAAACGCACACCTACATTATATACTAGAGGACATAGAAAACGCACACCTACATTATATAATAGAGGACATAGAAAACGCACACCTACAGTATATACTAGAGGACATAGAAAACGCACACCTACATTATATACTGGAGGACATAGAAAACGCACACCTACATTATATACTAGAGGACATAGAAAACGCACACCTATATTATATACTGGAGCACATAGAAAACGCACACCTACATTATATACTAGAGCACATAGAAAACGCACATCTACATAAACACAAATCTCCTTTTATGATTTCCAATGATTTTGGATAATATAATTTATTTTTCAAATTTTATTCATTTTAACTGCCCTGTCGGGAGCATCCTTACACTACAATACACAACCGCACAACCACTTCTGTTAGTGTGAACGTCCGTACTAATAAATAGTTCCGGTATAATTGTCCAGTTAAGTGTCTTCTTGCTATCAAAATTAAAAACTACAAACAAAACAAATTCATTAGAATATATTACTTTATAATTAACTATTCATGATTTTCAAAATAGCGCTAAAATAAAAAAAAGTACACCCAACCGCGGAGGAATACGAAACTCAAGCAGTGGCAGAGAAAAGGCCATCCTTCACTGTTTGAAAGCAGAAGAAGATGGAGTTTTCCTTCACTGAGAACACTCAATCATTCATTGGAAAGCATAAAAGAAAATAGCCTTCGTTAACATTATGACAGGCATTTTGAGTAGGAATATAACTCTAAATGATATCGGTATATATATATATATATATCCAAAATAGACGTGGAAGTCGTGATGGCGCAGTGGATGCGCGTTCGCTTTAGGTGCGAACGGTCCGGAGTTCGAGCCCCGCTGGAGCCGTTACGAGTGTGCCCTTAGGCAAGGCAGTTAAATTCCACGTTGCCTCTTCTCTCTCCCTCGTGGCGATGGATTCCATCAGGAATGAGGTCTCGAGAGTGATTAATATAAGTTGACATAACTTGTTTCGCAATCGAGCTAAAATAAATTTGTATAAACTATCCAAAATAGACCAAATGAAACTTTCTCTAAATATATATAATTTTATTTATAAATTTATTTATTTTATTTAATATATATTTAGAGAGAGTTTCATTTTGTCTATTTTGGATTTTTTTTCTATCCTCCAAAAATAAACCGATTAACATACTTCTGGAGGTGACGTTCCAAAGTTGCGTTGTGGACGATAATAACTACTTACTAAAGTCAATATGTGGTAGTGCGTTCGCTTCAGGTGCGAAAGGCCCGGAGTTCGCGCTCCATTGGAACCGTTACGATTGTACCCATTGGCAAGGCATTTAAATTCCCACATTACCCCTTCTCTCTCCCTCGTGGCGATGGATTCCATCAGGAATGAGGTCTCGAGAGTGATTACTATAAGATGTAAGAACTTGTTTCGCAATCGAGCTGGAATAAATGTGTATCCTCCAAATAAAAGGGCAATCCTCCAAAAATAAACATATTAATGTACGTCTAGAGGCGACGTGCCGAAGTTGTGTAGCGGACGATAATAACCACTTACTAAAGTTACTACACGCCGAAACATGTAATTATGTAGACGGATATGTAGTGCAGTGGTCAACACGTTGGACTGGCAATCCAGGGATAGCAGGTTCGATCCCCCGTCGTATCCTAATAATATTAACAGTCTTTCAAATCGGACTTTAATCCGAAGTCGGCCGTGCACGTAAAAGAACGAGAGTAGACTCTGGAATGGGTCTCTCTCTCTGTATCAAAGCATTATCGTCCACACATCTAAAATGACTAATCTCTTCAGGAGGCGTCGCTCATATGAGCCACCGGTAGCGACGATAAATAAACGTAAAACACACAAATTATGCATGACCCAATTTTAGTAAATAAACATTAAATGCATCTAGTAAAAATCAAAATCACCCACATGTTAAATTAAACTCTAAAATATAACATGAAACTAATGCGACAGTAGACGTCGGAGCCCCATATATCAGCCCATAAACACATCGATCACGACCATTTAAAACTGTGCTCTTAATTGATTTACGCATACTTACTTAAATTGCTAGATCATAACAAATATTTCAACAATGTAACTAAGCTAAAATTACAAACAACAAATGGATTCCTTTCAGGCAGAATGAAACAAAATACACCGTCCGTTTAAACACAACGTCAATACCAAGGCTATATAGAGATATTGTGACCCTTCATTTAGATACGTTGTAGTTCAATGTACTGAGGACAATTTCATTTTATTTAGAACTATTATTGTTTCCGCTTGGAATTGTACGTATACACTATCAATGACATGTCAATTATTTGCATTCGTCTAATGGCATTGAAAATCAAACACAAAATAAACACAGACAGATATGTAGTCCAGTGGTAACTGTAGTCCAGTGGTAACTGTAGTCCAGTGGTAACAGGCTGGACTGGTAATCCAGGGGTCGCAGGTTCCATCTCCCACCTGACACTAATTAATAAAAGGTCTCGTGTCGGTGATGTGCACCGTGCACGTAAACAAAACCAGGGGATACTCTGGAATGGGTCTTTGTCTGTATCATTGCAATATCCTCCAAATATCTAAATTGACTAATCTCTTCAGGAGGCGTCGCTCATATGGGCACAGGTAGCGACTGTAAATAAACGTAAGCACACACACAAAATAAAGTCTGTAAATGTTAGCAGTTTATTTACAAACGTGTGCCAATGAACATTCAAATAACATATATTTCAATCTCATATTTGTACATATAATAACCACAACACTTATATATTACATTATAAATATTAGTCATTCACTATTTAGAATTTGAAGAGACTTGTAAGATACCTAACACAAGTCTAACAACAAAGTTGTGAGATGGTACGATGGTCGCCAGATCCGACAGGTGGGGTTTCTCCGGTTTCCTCCCACACGAATGACCACATTTACGCTTTCATCTGCGTCATCGCAGGTTCGATCCCCCGTCTGACTCTAATAAAATTAACAGTCTTTCAGATGTGACTTTAAGCCGAGGTCTTGTGTCGGTGCTTTACACCGTGCACGTAAAAGAACAAGAGGAGACTCTGGAATGGGTCTCTGTCTATATCATTGCACTATCCTCCTAAAATGACTAATCTCTTCAGGAGGCGTCGCTCATATGGGAAATCGGTAGCGACGATAAATAAACGTAAAACACACAATACTTCTCATCATAATGAACATGAAATACCACGTTGTACCAGAGTCTGCTTTGAACTGTCTGCAATTCTAATACTATCCTACGATGTGGCATTATATATATATACTTATCTTATATATATTCATCTAATATGAAATGTATACACTTTGAATCATGTGCCTTTGATATCGAGTGGCTACGGTTGCTGACTTCAGCTCACTTACCTCTCATTGCCGTATGTTCGAATCCAACTAGGAGTCTCGAAAAACATCGTGTATGTATGCTGGCATGCGGAAGGTCTGTTGTTCTACCCGGGTACCCGGCCGTGTATAAAATACTGCTCTTCACCAATACTAACTGGATAGTCACCAACTTACCTAAACATAAATTGAACTCTAAACTGTATGTTCGACTTTAAGCACCCAAAACAAACAAACCATATCAATGCGTTGGTGTTCCGCTTGGAAAACATATAATAACAAGTATGCAAATATTTGAATATGTTAAGTTATATATTGACACTATAAACACTGTGCACGTTTATATCGAGCGTTACTTGTGTACGTTTATATTGAGCGTTACTTGTGTACGTTTATATTGAGCGTTACTTGTGTACGTTTATATTGAGCGTTACTTGTGTACGTTTATATTGAGCGTTACTTGTGTACGTTTATATTGAGCGTTACTGTTTACGTTTATATTGAGCGTTACTTGTGTACGTTTATTAGCGTTACTTGTGTACGTTTATATTGAGCGTTACTTGTGTACGTTTATATGAGCGTTACTTGTGTACGTTTATATTGAGCGTTACTTGTGTACGTTTATATTGAGCGTTACTTGTGTACGTTTATATTGAGCGTTACTTGTGTACGTTATATTGCAGCGTTACTTGTGTACGTTATATATTGAGCGTTACTTGTGTACGTTATATTGAGCGTACTTGTGTACGTTTATATTGAGCGTTACTTGTGTACGTTTATATTGAGCGTTACTTGTGTACGTTTATATTGAGCGTTACTTGTGTACGTTTATATTGAGCGTTACTTGTGTACGTTTATATTGAGCGTTACTTGTGTACGTTTATATTGAGCGTTACTTGTGTACGTTTATATTGAGCGTTACTTGTGTACGTTTATATTGAGCGTTACTTGTGTACGTTTATATTGAGCGTTACTTGTGTACGTTTATATTGAGCGTTACTTGTGTACGTTTATATTGAGCGTTACATTTTCGTTACAAATTCGTACTTGTGCACGTTTATATTGAGCGTTACTTGTGTACGTTTATATTGAGCGTTACATTTTCGTTACAAATTTTAGAATTATGGATATTACTATCATGAGTGAAGAAAATAATCCTTCACACATTTCGCTAATTTATCGAATATTTCGCACATTTTGATACCAAATGTGCCTATATTTCTTTCTAAAATGATATACATTTTAACTCTGTGGCAAGTGCACGGTTTCAGTATATATACATGGATATAAATATTTCTTAGCTATTCAGTCTATCTTACAGACGGATATGTAGTCAAGTGGTTAACACGCTGGACTCGTAATCCAGGGATCACAGCTTCGATCCATCGAATCCCCGTCTGATCCTAATACAATTAACAGTCTTTACATATTATTTATACTTGACTAAGTTTATTCAAAGAAATAAATAGTGTTTAAACTAATCCTCATTAGAACCTTCCTTCTTTGTAATAGTTGGACAGTTAATATAGATTAATACAGATTAAGACGCTAAGATAATACCGTCTCCATGACCTAGTGGTTAAAGGCCTGCAGTTTGACCCCACCCCGTCCAATTGTAAAGATTTATACTTTACTACCTGTTCCATATGATTAGTGGCTTGTATCAACAATGTAGCAGTACATTCAGTATAATTTGGCGTATGTAGGTATTTTCTAACGGTTAATATGCACGATCACTCTGTGAGCTGAGAATTAGTCAAAATGAGGCCCTGACAATTTAAGTAAACGTATATTATTGATTGTAAAGAAAATTGATAGTTATGAGTATTCAAACTACATAATCCAGATCAGCCCAGGGACATAGATTACATGTTATGTAGGTGCCTCATCAGCCGTAGCGTAATCACTGAGACTGATAATTTGTATGCATGTATATAATATGTATGTATTTATATGAATAAACTATATGTGTTCGTTATATGGTAACCTTCATACTTCATTTAATTATATATCTACAGTATTATTCGCAAGTTTTCTGTTATATTTTAAATATTTCTCTGTGTCAGTGTGTGTTTACCGATATTGATGCTACATAATAATCACAGTGAATGCTATGAGTACATGTATAATATTATAATTATAATCTCTTGAACATACGAGTATTACACATATTCTGCCGATTTCTACAAGATGCCATTGAGTAAAATAACAATGTATGTAACTGATGAGCAGAGAAAAGAATTGCTGACTTTCTTGCAAAATAAGAACTGGGACGTAGAGATGGAAATAGAAGAAACAGCCACCGCCATGCCCGTTGTAGAGGCTGCTTACGTACCTCCCCCTATGCCTCAGCATGCTGAAGGTGTTGCTGAGTGTCCACTGTGCTTGTGTTCCCCTTGCATAATACATGAACAGAACAAACAACTTTGGTGGCCTGCTAATAATCGTCCACCGCATAATCTAAATTCACATGAGAGAAAGCTTCTATACAGGAGGTTTTGGGCAATGCTATATAATTGTGGCGCATGGAAAGATGTCATATATATAGAGAGAAAAGTAGCGGCTAGAAGAGGAGACTGTACTTGGCATAAGAGGGAACTGATGCCTGAATGTGTGGTACAGCAATGCAGGAACTGGCTGCCTAACCCGCGCAACCAGCCTTATTTGGGCCATAAGTGGAGTTGAATTGTTTATACCAGTTGTAAGTACTATAAAAATACAGAACTTCAATTTCAGCAATTTATAACCTCTGATATGTACGTGGGTCATAATAGATATAAGTGGTGCTCATGTATTAGATGTATACCATGCAGGGCCTCGCATGTGGCACATACGATGTGCGTCGACCGTCAGATTTGTACCGCTATTTCTCGTGTGCTTAGTGCGTCGACCGTCATATTTGTACCGCTATTCCTCGTGTGTTTAAGGTCAAATATAGGTCAACCTGCAGGCCTTTAAGGCTTCCGCCTACGGAGCGGGAAGTTCGATCTTCGTAAGGGGTTCATTCTGATATAGCCGGTTGGTGAGCCGCCAACTAGTTAAACAATTATTACTGAGTGCCTATCAGCCAGGCGCCTGGTCTTCAAGGACAGGATTCGGGAAGTACTGATGTCCATAAGAGGTGTCTCATAAGTCCGAAATGGCTTGCCGTTTTAATAGGGATGGGGTGATACTATAATAAAAAAAAGTACACACTTTACTTTACACTTTTATAATTCTATTTTTGATAAATAGATAAAATTATATTTTATTTGATACATATATATTTAAAAAGAGCAACTCTCTGCATAATAGATGGTGGATCGTAACACACACACACACACAACACACACACACACACACACACACACACACACACACACACACACACACACACACACACACACACACACACACACACACACACACACACACACACACACACACACACACACACACACACACACACACACACACACACACACACACACACACACACACACACACACACACACACACACACACACACACACACACACACACACACACACACACACACACACACACACACACACACACACACACACACACACACACACACACACACACACACACACACACACACACACACACACACACACACACACACACACACACACACACACACACACACACACACACACACACACACACACACACACACACACACACACACACACACACACACACACACACACACACACACACACACACACACACACACACACACACACACACACACACACACACACACACACACACACACACACACACACACACACACACACACACACACACACACACACACACACACACACACACACACACACACACACACACACACACACACACACACACACACACACACACACACACACACACACACACACACACACACACACACACACACACACACACACACACACACACACACACACACACACACACACACACACACACACACACACACACACACACACACACACACACACACACACACACACACACACACACACACACACACACACACACACACACACACACACACACACACACACACACACACACACACACACACACACACACACACACACACACACACACACACACACACACACACACACACACACACACACACACACACACACACACACACACACACACACACACACACACACACACACACACACACACACACACACACACACACACACACACACACACACACACACACACACACACACACACACACACACACACACACACACACACACACACACACACACACACACACACACACACACACACACACACACACACACACACACACACACACACACACACACACACACACACACACACACACACACACACACACACACACACACACACACACACACACACACACACACACACACACACACACACACACACACACACACACACACACACACACACACACACACACACACACACACACACACACACACACACACACACACACACACACACACACACACACACACACACACACACACACACACACACACACACACACACACACACACACACACACACACACACACACACACACACACACACACACACACACACACACACACACACACACACACACACACACACACACACACACACACACACACACACACACACACACACACACACACACACACACACACACACACACACACACACACACACACACACACACACACACACACACACACACACACACACACACACACACACCACACACACCACACACACACACACACACACCACACACACACACACACACACACACACACACACACACACACACACACACACACACACACACACACACACACACACACACACACACACACACACACACACACACACACCAAACTAGCTTAATATCACATGCGGATCTTTAATATGTGTTTGAAATGCAAAACACATACCGATGCAAACATTTAATATTGGGCAATTTAAATAAGCAGCCTTTGATACCTCTAAATAGGAAATAAATATAATAGTACCATATAATTATCTGTAATTAATGCTTCGGGCATACACCCTTTCGTCGCATCCAATATCATCACCATCAACATTCATGCAACCATATCCATAATTGTAAGGCAGGCTATGGGCTTCCCTTGCCGAATCGTCACGTGTTTAAGATCGTTGACTGTAATGTTTGAATTCCACTGGGGTGTCAAATTAATTCGTGTGTATCGGGCTGGCTTGCGGAAGGTCGGTGGTTCTATGATGGTGCCTGCAATACTGCCCCAGGGTCTTCCTCCAGCAATGACAGTCAGAGAGTCGCTGACTGACGCTGTTGGCGCGACTTTCAGTCCATTAAATGGAGAGCTGCCATATGACTTAAGAAGTCTATGTCACTATGGATACCAACACAACACAATACAGTGGAAGTTGTGATAGCGCAGTGGATGTGCGTTCGCTTCAGGTGCGTAAGGTCCGGAGTTCGAGCCCCGCTGGTGCCGTTACGATTGTGCCCTTAGGCAAGGCATTTAAATTCCACGTTGCCTCCTCTCTCTCCCTCGTGGCGATGGATTCCATCAGGAATGAGGTATCGAGAGTGATTAATATAAGTTGAAATTACTTGTTTCGCAATCGAGCTAAGATAAATTTGTATAAAATAAATAACACAAAACAAACTAGTAATTGTGGGTATAATCGGGTGCGAACATGTCCTAGATATGCAATCTACTTGTAAATTGAAATACAGTCGTATATTACAATGTAATGTTATAGTGTAAGAAATATTGCTCCAATGGGAATGTTAATCCATTCAGGTCAGTGAATAATTATTACATGTCCAGATAGTGTAAATAGTGCATGTATGTACGTAGTATGTACTAAAGACGGGTCTTCAGTACAGTGGTTAACACGCTGGACTGGTAATCCAGGGATCGCAGGTTCGATCCCCGTCTGACCCTAATAAAATTAACAGTCTTTCAGATGGGACTATAAACCGAGGTCTCGTGTCGGTGCTTTACAACGTGCACGTAAAAGAACCAGATGAGACTCTGGAATGGGTCTCTGTCTGTATCATTGCACTACCCTCCAAACATCTAACATGACTAATCACTTCAGGAGGCGTCACTCATATGGGCAACCGGTATATATATAGCGACGATAAATAAACGTAAAACACACACACATAGCATGTACTAACGTCATATGTTTTGAATTAATTTATATACTCCACCCCTGCACCATCGCCAATACAACCCAACATGGCATATAACGGTGATATTAGAACACAAGATATAACTAAGCAAACGTCAAATTAGTCAAGCAATTGACCTTTCTGCCGATTTTGATTGACAGCTGGCGTTAGCCAATCGCATCGCACCATTCGCGCACTCCCCCGGCAACGGTTTATCGCCGCCATCTTGTTAGACAAACAATGCATATTAGACACACTAGTAACGAGTAGACAAATTTGAAAAGGCGTGAATTTGATCGAAAATACGGGTTTAAAATTGTTTTAATGATGTTGAAAATGTGTAGCTTTGGTGTGTGGGTTAGTTATCGTACAAAATTAGTCGATATCCTGGTGATCGACGTTAAATTTAACCCATTTCAAAATCCTTGGACAATCTAAAAGTGTGTATATGAACCACAAAATACCAGACAGCTGCTTTAAAAACAATGCATCTATAAAAACACCGACTGACCCCATATAGTCATTCTTTTCTCACAAACACAGCAATCAAATTTAAGCGTGTCACACTGTTTATTGGGAGTAATCAACAACTTACCGACTACCGGTACATCACAGAGACCGCCGACTTATAATATCTCGATAGGGGCCTACTGCAATTATCAAGATCAAAGTATTGCAAATCGGAATTTAGCACTGATTGTGCTAATTGGTGAATTATAAAATGTGTGCACATAATTATAGTATTGATTACTACACCGAGTCATTGTTTTATCGTTCTGTTAGACAAACGAGTTATTTAGTAAAATTTTAATCAAATCTGATAACGAGTGATCGTGATCTGAAATTATTTTTCGAAAAATAATTACAAATTAATTAATGCTGTCTGTCATTGACAATGGTGAAAAAATGTAGTTACGGGCTGTGTGACAGTGATAGTAGATATCCAGATCGATTGATAGGTGACGTTAAATTCGTGCCATTTCCAAAGCCTAAGATAAATCTTGAAAAATGTCTAAGGTGGATTAAGTTGTGTGGACGACCAAACGACCAGCTGAATACATCCAAAATTAATGCAAACAGATATATTTGCACAAAAGTAAGTTGAAATTAATTTATTTATGCATAATAAAATATTTCGAAAACATTTATTCTGCATTTATAGATCTACCGTTCACAAGAGATGTGTGAGTATAATGGTGATTAAAATTATACATGTGGTTCATACATATTGTCGTGGATGGTGGACTAGGGATCAGATAGTAGTAATAGTACCCATGCATGTGCAGAGCTGTGGGATTCCCATATTAGCTCAGTGAACGTACTGGTGTTCAGTTGTTGGGCCTAATGTTCGAGTCTTCAAGGAGGCATAGGGTCGTGTCTCTCAAGACGGTGCATATTTCATTTCTTTTGATGTCAAAGTTGACATGATGTGGTTGTTCACTCTTCCGTTGACTGCGCAAGCATTTTCCACGAACACTTAACACGTTAAATATATCTGTACTTTAGAGAAATAACCTTCACTGAAGAACCTAAAACCCTTGCCTTCTTGCTTTCAACGAGATATTCTTATAATAAAACCGAGAAATTCGACGGAATTTTATCTAGATTAACTCGATGCAGGTCTGCGTTCCATTTTGTTAGATAGCTTGTCTCGCGTGGTTACAGCGAGCACCTGTAACTATGGGGGGAGGGGGCGTGCCTAAGTAGCGTTTGCAGAAAGTTCAATTAGTCCGTCTGATGACCTCAGTGTGACCACGTTAATTCACCGAACCACACCAGTCTGAAAGAGTCATTCTCTCCTGATTTTACATCACATGGAACAATTGGTGATGGGTGAACTGGTCATGTCTGCTATATGTAATAAGGAGGTCATAGAAGCGATATCAGCCGCACTAGTGCCTACTTCAACTGGAGTATTCGAATCTATGCTACGGTCGATACGTGACAAACTAGAAGCACCCAGTAAAGGTTTATCTAACTTGAATAACAAAATCTTGATGATCAAATAATTCAGCTGAAGACGTGCTAGAAGAAAACAAGAAACTCAAACTGGATCTAAAAGACGCAGACGAGCGCATAGATCCATTAGAAAGAGGTATAGACGAACTTGAGAAAATGGTAGGCGATCCGTGTTCATCGTGTTCTCATCAATTCACCAGAGGTATATGATAAGGTAAAGATCAATGGCTCAAGTGATGCTTGCGATCAATCAGGAGGCAGACGAGCGTATAGATCCATTAGAAAGAGGTCTAGATGAACTAGAGTAATATGGTAGACTATCCGTGTTCATTGTGTTCTCATCAATTCACCAGATACCTATGATAAGGTAAAGAACAATGGCCCAAGTGATGCTTGCGATCAACCAGGAGGCAGACGAGCGTATACATCCATTAGAAAGGGGTATAGACGAACTAGAGAAAATGGTAGGCGATCCGTGTTCATCGTGTTCTCATCAATTCACCAGAGGTATATGATAAGGTAAAGATCAATGGCCCAAGTGATGCTTGCGATCAATCAGAAGGCACGCGAGCACATATATCCATTAGAAAGAGGTCTAGATGAACTAGAGTAATATGGTAGGCGATCATTGTTCATCGTTTTCTCATCCATTCACCAGATACCTATGATAAGGTAAAGAACAATGACCCAAATGATGCTTGTGATCAATCAGAAGGCAGACGAGCGTATAGATCCATTAGAAAGAGAACTAGATGAACTAGAGTAATATGGTAGGCGATCCGTGTTCATTGTGTTCTCATCAATTCACTAGATACCTATGATAAGGTAAAGAACAATGGCCCAAATGATGTTTGTGATCAATCAGAAGGCACGCAAGCGTATAGATCCATTAGAAAGAGGACTAGATGAACTAGAGTAATATGGTAGGCGATCAGTGTTCATCGTTTTCTCATCCATTCAGCAGATATATGTGATATGGTAAAGAGCAATGGTTCAAATGATGTTTGTGATCAATCAGAAGGCACGCGAGCACATAGATCCATTAGAAAGAGGTCTAGATGAACTAGAGTAATATGGTAGGCGATCCATGTTCATCGTGTTCTCATCAATTCACCAGAGGTCTATGATAAGGTATCGAACAATGACCCAAATGATGCTTGCGATCAATCAGATTCAAGTATCAACATCGCCTCATCCCAGCCAAAATGAGTTGCTAAGAAACCCCAACAAGACACTAATCCAACCATTATGGAAAGTCTACATATATAGAAAGTAATGCATAATTATCAACATACACATTTGCCTCCAAATGGGGCCCCCCAAGATCTCAAAACCCAGAGTATGTGATGCGTGTCCTCCGCATTAATTTCCTTTTTCTACCTAAGACCCGGAACTAAGCCAAAGTTCGTGATTTTAGCAGGCTTCGTACATTCACGGTAAGTAAATATTGACATGTTGATTTCAGTATCCTGGTGTACCATTTTGTAATTCGTTCCTTTCTTGCAAAATATTATTTTCATTAGTCATTGCACAGAGTATTTACAACCTATATGAGATGAGATCTTTACTTTGACTGTGTTAAATTGCCCATACAATGTTTTCTATTTAGAACGAATTAAATAAAGAGTATTTCAATGCAAGGTATAAATAAATATAATCTAATTTAAGAACGAAACTATGTTTTTGTACTTTTATTACATTTTATTATATATCCAAATACTGAGATTTAATTTAATATGAGCATTAAACTGTAGGGAGTTAATTATATGTAACCCGTATGCTGTTCACGCTTAAAATAGGCGCCCTATTATAGCTGGGTAGTCGCTATATGACCTAAGCTGTTGACAGGATATTAACCCGACGGTCCGTCAGATTTTATGGTCCATGTCTGGCCCACTTCTGTTACTAACTCTAAACTGTATCCGAGTGGAACATGAGTCGGCTTCATTAAATGTACAAGTTACATTTACATGATGTACACACATCGTACAAATAGCAATATTCTCGAATTTTCAGACACATATTTCGGCCTGCAGATCTAACGTAATGAATTTGTTTTTCAAATATGACTACAGCTGCGCAAGAACATGCTATAAACCCAATTCAAAATATATTTCCACCTATTCATATAGATATGCCAATGCTACTACGAGAGTGCATGTATATATACATAAGTTCCAGGCAATTGCACTAACTTCAAAACATTTTACTTGCAAAATTTTCTATTTCATTGTTTACTCAATCTTGGAAATAAACCATTAACTTAGGTGCTCATCACATTAATTTGCTCTTTTCAGTTATTTTTACACCATTTGAAGCTACGCCCTTAGTTGTTGTCCAAACCTACAGGGTTAGTTTCGAATTTCGAGCACCTGCAGCATGCATATCTCTGATATCAAAAGCAAGTCCACCGTATAATTTCTAACAGCGAATTTGCAAATTCATGAGCTAAAGGCAGAAGTATTAACTATTATAATATTATAAAGCTTCGACAAATATTAAAAACGTCACTTCACTTCAATTTATCATCTTTAGATATTGATAAGGGTCAATTCGAATATATGGCCATGAATCAATATATGACAGCTCCATGTAATTTTCGATAAGAAACGAGTTGATGTGCTGTGTGTGTTTTTACTTTTATTTATCGTCGCTACCGGTTGCCCATATGCGTGACGCCTCCTGAAGAGATTAGTTATCTTAGATTGTTGGAGGATAGTGCATGATACAGACAGAGACCCATTCCAGAATCTCCCCTGGTTCTTTTACGTGCACGGTGTAAAGCACCGACACGAGACCTCGGTTTAACGTCCCATCTGAAAGACTGTTAATTTTATTAGGGTCAGACAGGGGATCGAACCTGCGATCCCTGGATTACCAGTCCAGCATGTTACCACTGGACTACATATCTGTCTGTGGGTTGATGTGGTGTGTGTATTTTACGTTTATATATCGTCGCTACCGGTGGCTCATATGAGTGACGCCTCCTGAAGAGATTAGTCATTTTAGATTTTTGGAGGATAGTGCAATGATACAAACAGAGACCCATTCCAGAGTCTCTCTGGTTCTTTTATGTACACGGTGTACAGCACCGACACGAGACCTCGGTTTAATGTCCCATATTGATGTGCCCTTTAACTCGTCGGTGTATGTTATAATATAATATATGTATAATGATACCATAGAATATCATATTTGTAGATAATTATACGAGTGATAGATCGCCATTTCTTTAGAGAAACATTTCATGAAAATTGAGTTGTTAAATTTTGGCAGAAATCTGCCACCATGTTAATCACAGCGATTAGTTGCGTCTGCTGCAAACTCACATATCTAAATGGAATGTACATATGGCACGATTTGTATGGAATCCAAAAGAATAGTGTTAGCATACAATTTTCCAGTAAATATAACACCCTTAATTGTTTCATGGTTGACTTCTTTGAACATTTATAATCGCAGTCATGTTCCAGTAAGCAGATGCCATTTAGCGCTTCATTAGGCATGTCCGTTGCATATCTTTATTACATCGTAAGAGGTGTATCATATGGTAAAGCTTTATTTAGCATGGGATATGTCTTTCCGATGTATGTGTGTTTTACTTTTATCTATCGTCGCTACCGGTTGCCCATAGGAGCGAAGCCTCCTGAAGAGATTAGTCATTTAGATTTGTGGGGGATAGTGTAATGATACAGACTGAGAACCATTCCATGGTCCTCTCTGGTTCTTTTATAAGTATAAAGCACCGACACGAGACCTCAGTTTAAAGTATCATCCGAAATAGTATGTACGAGTTATTTTACTATGGTGTAGTGGGGGCTCGGAATACAGGTACATGCACTATGTATCAGTCATTATACTATGGTGTAGCGGAGGATCGAACCTGCCTGGATTACAAGTCCAGCATGTTATCCACTGAACCACTGAACCACTGATCCGCTACTAGTGCCTTCGTTATGGTTGTGGTCTTTCACTTAGTTCTTGTTTCTACCGCTTGTATTCATTACCGACGACTATTCAAGAGAGTATCTTTATTGGGTTTTGCAGGATAAATGCACTTGTAATGAAGTCAAGTGTGTCAAACGACCATGTACATATATATTTAGATTTATTTAATAGGTACATCAATAAGTTAATGATTTTAGCATTCACTGTATATATGGATTAGCACTTGACGACTTATTGGACTAATTTCGTGTCCATGTACAATATCGACACATGGTATACCTGCGCTATGCATTGAATGAATACATTGCGATTTCCGAAGTGTGGACACTAGAATGTCATACCATGTAGTCATACCATATAGTCATACCATGTAGTCATACCATATAGTCATACCATATAGTCATACCATATAGTCATACCATATAGTCATACCATGTAGTCATGCCATATAGTCATACCATATAGTCATACCGTCATACCATATAGTCATACCATATAGTCATACCATATAGTCATACAATGTAGTCATACCATGTAGTCATACCATTTGGTCATACAATGTAGTCATACCATATAGTCATACCATGTAGTCATACCATGTAGTCATACAATGTAGTCATACCATATAGTCATACCATGTAGTCATACAATGTAGTCATACTATGTAATCATACCATATAGTCATACCGTCATACCATGTAGTCATACCATGTAGTCATACCATATAGTCATGCCATGTAGTCATACCATGTAGTCATACCATATAGTCATGCCATGTAGTCATACCATGTAGTCATACCATATAGTCATACCATATAGTCATACCATATAGTCATACCGTCATACCATATAGTCATACCATGTAGTCATACCATATAGTCATGCCATGTAGTCATACCATGTAGTCATACCATGTAGTCATACCATGTAGTCATACAATGTAGTCATACCATGTAGTTATACCATATAGTCATACCATGTAGTCATACTATGTAGTCATACCATTTAGTCATACAATGTAGTCATACCATATAGTCATACCATATAGTCATACCATATAGTCATACCATGTAGTCATACAATGTAGTCATACCATATAGTCATACCATGTAGTCATACAATGTAGTCATACCATATAGTCATGCCATGTAGTCATACGATTTAGTCATACAATGTAGTCATACCATGTAGTCATACCATATAGTCATACCATATAGTCATACCATGTAGTCATACCATTTAGTCATACCATTTAGTCATACCATGTGGTCATACCATATAGTCATACCATGTAGTCATACCATATAGTCATACCATGTAGTCATACCGTCATACCATATAGTCATACCATATAGTCATACCGTCATACCATATAGTCATACCATATAGTCATACCGTCATACCATGTAGTCATACCATATAGTCATACCATGTAGTCATACCATATAGTCATACCATGTAGTCATACCATATAGTCATACCATATAGTCATACCATGTAGTCATACCATGTAGTCATACCATATAGTCATACCATATAGTCATACCATATAGTCATACCATATAGTCATACCATATAGTCATACCATGTAGTCATACCATGTAGTCATATCATATAGTCATACCATATAGTCATACCATATAGTCATACCATATAGTCATGCCATGTAGTCATACGATGTAGTTATACCATGTAGTCATACCATATAGTCATACCATGTAGTCATACCGTCATACCATATAGTCATACCATGTAGTCATACCATATAGTCATACCATGTAGTCATACCATATAGTCATACCATATAGTCATGCCATGTAGTCATACCATGTAGTCATACCATGTAGTCATACCATATAGTCATACCATGTAGTCATACCGTCATACCATATAGTCATACCATGTAGTCATACCATATAGTCATACCATGTAGTCATACCATATAGTCATACCATATAGTCATACCATATAGTCATACCATATAGTCATACCATGTAGTCATACCATATAGTCATACCATGTAGTCATACCATATAGTCATACCATGTAGTCATACCATATAGTCATATAATGTAGTCATACCATATAGTCATACCATATAGTCATACCATGTAGTCATACCATATAGTCATACCATATAGTCATACCATGTAGTCATACCATATAGTCATACCATATAGTCATACCATATAGGCATACCATGTAGTCATACCATGTAGTCATACAATGTAGTCATACCATATAGTCATACCATATAGGCATACCATATAGGCATACCATGTAGTCATACCATGTAGTCATACCATATAGTCATACCATGTAGTCATACCATGTAGTCATACCATATAGGCATACCATGTAGTCATACCATGTAGTCATACCATATAGTCATACCATGTAGTCATACCATGTAGTCATACCATGTAGTCATACCATATAGTCATATAATGTAGTCATACCATGTAGTCATACCATATAGTCATATAATGTAGTCATACCATATAGTCATACCATATAGTCATACCATGTAGTCATACCATGTAGTCATACCATTTATGTGACATTGTTTTCAAATTAATAAAAAAAGTTGTTGATACAGTTAAAACTGAATATAACCGGTTATTTGGCGATGTCATCATGTTATACAAAATAGAACCGATATCATAACTCTACATCGCATGATAGCGTGCTAGAAATGGTAATTCCTGACATGTACAATTAGCCTAGTGAATTCTGATTTTCAGAATGATGATAATATAACATACTTGATGTCAGTATGTATTGATTGGCTAATCTTTTTCTTTAGGAGTACGTGCCCGTGTTGTGCTTATAATAGGCGAATGCTATCAGTAGAGGGACCGTAGAGACCGAATTCCTTGCTTGGTTATGGCTGTGAATTCATGTATATGTGCAACTTAAACGAGAGAGAATGCTCGATGGAATTGTAAAGTTAAAAATTAATTAATATTAATAGCTGTTTGGAATGTTCCTACTAACAAGCACGGCCAGGTATGTCATGGGTTTAGGAACACAGTAGGCGTTAACCATAAGTAGACAGACACGAGAACACAGACGTCGCCCTACACAATAATACAGACAGGGCACATACAAGATACTCCTGATTCTTATACGTACATGATGCAAAATGTCATCACGAAACCATTGTTTATAGTCTAATCGCAAGGACTTTCATATTAGTCAAATTAATGTAGCATTGTTGCGCATTGTTTCTACGATCCCAGTCGATTCCTGGATTACGAGTACAAGATGTCAAACATACCTCCATTCCTGGATTACGATTACAATATGTCAAGCATACCCCCATTCCTGGATTACGAGTACAAGATGTCAAACATACCTCCATTCCTGGATTACGAGTACAAGATGTCAAACATACCTCCATTCCTGGATTACGAGTACAAGATGTCAAACATACCTCCATTCCTGGATTACGAGTACAAGATGTCAAGCATACCTCCATTCCTGGATTACGAGTACAAGATGTCAAACATACCTCCATTCCTGGATTACGAGTACAAGATGTCAAACATACCTCCATTCCTGGATTACGAGTACAAGATGTCAAACATACCTCCATTCCTGGATTACGACTACAAGATGTCAAACATACCTCCATTCCTGGATTACGAGTACAAGATGTCAAACATACCTCCATTCCTGGATTACGAGTACAAGATGTCAGGCATACCTCCATTCCTGGATTACGAGTACAAGATGTCAAGCATACCTCCATTCCTGGATTACGAGTACAAGATGTCAAGCATACCTTCATTCCTGGATTACGAGTACAAGATGTGTGTGTTTTTACGTTTATTTATCGTCGCTACCGGTTGCCCATATGAGCGACGCCTCCTGAAGAGATGAGTTATTTTAGATTTTGGAGGATAGTGCATGATACAGACAGAGACCCATTCCAGAATCTCCTCTGGTTCTTTTATGTGCACGGTGTAAAGCACCGACACGAGACCTCGGTTTAACGTCCCATCTGAAAGACTGTTAATTTTATTAGGGTCAGACGGGGGATCGAACCTGCGATCCCTGGATTACCAGTCCAGCGTGTTACCACTGGACTACAGATCCGTCTGTAAGTACAAGATGTCAAACATACTTCAGGTTTTATATGTGCTGGGATACAGTAAAGACACACTATTATCTTACTAATAATCCTAAATGAATGTGGCATGACTATCAACAGTGTGGCGTCCGTGGTCCAGTGGTAGAGCGTCGGATTTGGAATCGAACGGTCCCGGGTTCGATACTCGGTCAGGCCACGTATGTAGTGTCATTGAGCAAGGCACTCACACACATTGCTTAGTACTGGTTAATCGCTTAGGTCGGCTAAGCCTGCCCAGGAAAACATGTCTAAGTCCCCGCGAGGGGTTTGACATTAAAGGAACATACATACAACAGGGAGTCCAGTAAACATTTAAGCACCATATTTGAAATTGGGTCACAATTCATTATCTACTGTAACACTCCCTAGCAATGCTGGTTTCAGCATTAAATAGTATGTTTAGTATGAATGTGGGTTTAATTGGTTACTGTCCGGTCATTTATGTTAAGCCAGGTAAGTTCACCGTGCTAGATGGCATTACGAAATCGAGATATCGAATAGTTTTTAAGTAACATTTTTGCTACAATCTCCTTATTCGGGGAGCTAATGCGTGCATAGAAAGTAATGGCTAATGGGTTCTTAATCGGCTTCATAAATAAATTCATGTGAGGGTTGTATATCCGTTTGTGTTTTAAATAATAATTAAAATTGAAATTAGAACACTCATGTTTCTTGACTTTAGCATGTAAATTAGTGGTTACATTAACCCAAAAGTAAGACGTGAGTATTATACTGTGGTGGGCTCTGTTGCAACATGTCTCTTATAATTCTACTTATAATGGCTATGTACATGTTATATGTGTAAATGTGTGGTTTGCATTATATGTATGTTTTGGTTGGTAATGTTGGTAAAACGTGTTGCCCAACCCATTTGCTTCTAGATTTTATTCGTGCACTGTGCAAGTATAAGCATAGCATTGCAGTTGTATCAGTTTGCTTATATATTTATCATGTTTATATTTGTAATTGTATTGTAAATAAATAAGCAATAAAATATGATTAAACATATGTATGTACGTCGATGAGACTAATTAAGGTGGACACTCAATACATGTGTAGAGAGTATTGGCTATTGGTCTGTGTTAAAAAGCATTAAAGACTATTAGGAAACAATACATACAAGTAGTTTGTTTTTATGATTTATTTAGTATTCTGAAATAAGACACTGTTATTGTTTGGCAACATTAAACTGAGACTAATTAATCTCCGCCAAAGCCGTCGTATGGTTTCGTGAACTACGACCAGGACCTACGTTATGTTTTTATCGTTAATATTTGAATCAAGTAAGTAAGTAAGTAAGTAAGTAAGTAAGTAAGTAAGTAAGTAAGTAAGTAAGTAAGTAAGTAAGTAAGTAAGTAAGTGTACCGTAATCTAAAGCTCATATATCTAAAGCTCGGAAATCGATTATGAACGTGTGCAGCCATTCTTCTACAGCCATGTAACAATACCAATGGAGAAAAACACACGTAAAATGCATAGATTTTAAAATATGAATTTTGTTTTTTCAATCCCCAGTAGGTCAATATGACCTATGAGGTACAACACTATGCACACAAACTATTAATAAATAGTGGTGACCATTATGTGGAGAAGGCAAAGTATGCAATACAACATGATTATATAATGATCATATTACAATACCCCTGTACATAAACTCACTCAATTTCTAATTATTTCATCAATGTAAGATAAATACAAAGTCTCATTACATATTATTTAATGTCCGTATTTCAAAAGCTTTTTAAATAAATACACTCAATTTTCTAATTATTTCATTATTACCACCTGTAAATAGTAAAAATAGTTATTTCATTCTTATATCTTTATATCTATCTATCTTCCTATTAGTCAAACCCCTGATGGGGACCTTAGACTATATATTGAACATTCTAGAAACACGTGGTATTCAGCTTCTAAAATATTACATACTGAGCATTTTCTATCATCAAATGGTATAATTTGTGGTTTGTGCCATCTTCCAGATTCTACTGCTAAATTATGTGATGATAGTATTAATCGTGACATAGTATTACTATATTTAGAAAGGTTAATACTTTAATATATGGTACTGGTTAACCGCTGGAGTCTGCCCAGGAAAGGTGTTGTTAGGTAAACTGCCCGCCGGCGATATAGCCCAAAATGGTGCTGATGCAGGCGTAACACCCGAAATATAACATAACTTTCAATATATGACTGGAAACCAAAATTTACCACAATTTCACGATAAAACACAGATCTACGCGAGTCTTCAAGTCTACTATGCCAGTGTTGTGTAACATTATCATTTAATCTTTGTCTAAGTAGATCTAAAAATACATTATCATTTCCAACATATTGCCCTATACACACTTCATGAAATCCTAGACTCGACAGCAACGTATTTAAAAGTGTAACCCATGAAGTTTTAGTTGAGTATAGCTCTGCATCAAATACGAGGATATCATATACAAGTTTTACATATTTATTACTTTCATGATGTAATATTTGCAACCAGTATTTTACAATCCTAAAATATCTATAAACAATTAACTGTTTCCTACCCGAGACACCATAAACGAAGTCGGTGATGATGATTGAGCTTATATACCCTCGCCGCCGGCGAACCATATGGGCGAGCGATAAACGAAGTCATTCTGGGTACAACGTTTTACATTTAGCAGTCTTTTACAATACAATGTGTGCATACGTTCTATGTTTCTTGCTGTATGAAAACCCCATACCTCACAACTATAGTTGTATGAATATAGAATATGATATTTATTTTCTCAATATGTAGTTGGCACTGAATTAGGAATTATACAGATCATTAGATTATCACATACATTCAATCAGGAATTAACAACACTGTACAATAATAGTATTACATCAACGTTATATACACAATAATCATCTTGTGAATAAAATACATCTTCTGAAAGTGTATGCAATATTTATTGTTTCCTTCGGTTTTTGAATGAGACCAACGAGCTGGTAATTTCCAATTTAGTTGTAAATTTGTTGTAAAATTAAGTGTGGTTTGTGGGGCGGTCGTAGAATGTACGTTAATATATATTATCTCATACATTGCTGTTTCGTCATTGTAAAATGTTAATTTAATATATAGTATTATCACATGACATTGCTTGTCTTCAGTGTAATACAGTCATCTCATAATGTCTTATATGTACACACGTGCAATAACACATGGCAGGATTCTGATTGGTTGTAGTATTAAACTCGCAAAATTCCAAAACCCTCGTATCTTACAAATTAATATGTAATCACCACTCATGTAGGGTCCTATATGTAGTGTATGACATAATATATTTGCCAAATAACTACCTTCGTTTACATACGGGAACCGCTGTGTGTGTGTTTTACGTTTATTTATCGTCGCTACCGGTTGCCCATATGAGCTACGCCTCCTGGAGAGATTAGTCATTTTAGACTTTTGGAGGATAGTGCAATGATACAGACATAGACCCATTCCAGAATCTCCGCTGGTACTTTTACGTGCATGGTGTAAAGCACCGACAAGAGACCTCGGTTTAAAGTCCCACCTGAAATACTTTCAAATGTATTAGGGTCAGACGGGGGCTCGAACCTGCGATCCCTGGATTACTAGTCCAGCGTGTTAACCACTGGACTACAGATCCACCTGGGAACAGCTAGGTTCATAATATCGCTATAGCATGATTCGGATTTCATACCTCTGCCACCTTGTTCGACAATTGGATCCTTTTTTAACGACAATAATTGCACAAAATTGGTAGTTACACAATTTTGGGTATCATATGCATCTACTTATTTACGAATCAAAGGCTTTATGTGTCAGTTAAACTAATTTAGTTTGAATATCATGTAATGCATACTGATCAAATACTGCAGGCACTATTGCAAATACGATAATTATCATGTGGAGTGAACGCAAATAGTGTCATAGTGTGGGCCGTCTTCTAAAGCTGTTAACTATATACATGTATTCATTATATACATTATATATTACATTATATACATTTATACACACATAGATCCAAGACTACTCTAATCTGCACCGCTGGAGCCGTTACAATTGTGCCCTTAGGCAAAGCATTTAAATTCCACATTGTCTCTTCTCTCTCCCTTGTGGCGATGGATTCCATCAGGAATGAGGTCTCGAGAGTGATTAATATAAGTTGTAAGAACTTGTTTCGCAATTGAGCAAAAATAAATGCAGATGTTTCCAAAAAACACACCATGAAACAATAAAAAATGGTATGTCAACAAAGATTCAGCTGAAAAAGCATGCATGACTTATTTCCCTTGACTACTCTTTATTGGAAACAAGAAAAGGTGGATCCGTTTTATTTACTCACCGTTATAATTACCTTCTACATTGTTCAATTGTTCATGTTCGGTAAAAAAGTTATCCGAATATGAGCCAGTTTATCAAAACCTACGAAATGGTCAAACATACACATATATCGATAGAAAGTACATTGTATATGCTTATTAATTTTAATCTTTATTTTTGTATTAAACTTATTTGTCGCAAAATATGTTATCGGAAGCTTACTTGTCACCGGAAATATCAAATAAAATAACTAAATAAAATAATTATGGTCATAAATATGTTAATTTATATATTGCTTGTTTTTTATTGGCTTACTAATCATGGTAGTTAACTTTTCCAACTAAAATTAGTTACGTCGCGTACCTGCTGTACCAGTCAGCTGAGACGTCGATATTTCAATAGTATGGACACAAATACATTCATTTACAGCGACATTAATGATGTGCATTGTATGTATATAATATGTTTGCTCTCCTAAACATGGAGGAAGTAAAGGTATCTATCTCACTAAATGATACTCTTACAATATCCTTTAGTTATCGTCGCTACCGGTTGCCCATATGAGCGACGCCTCCTGAAGAGATTAGTCATTTTAGATTTTTGGAGGATAGTGCAATTATACAGACAGAGGCCCAATCCAGAGTCTCCTCTGGTTCTTTTACGTACATGGTGTAAAGCACCGACACGACACGTTTCTCTCCTTGAGACATACCATATAGGTAATAAGATAACACTCTGTTAAAAAAACGTGCAATATTGGTATTTGTATTTCTTATTCCTGTGGCATTTAAAGTCATAAGTTGTCAATTTCGGCAAAAGAAGGGCGATTCTTCCTTGTCTCCATTATCTAACCAATTCTAGTACACGAACATTGAAATTACGCAAATTACACCTTCAAAACTCATTGTAGTGATACATACATTTTTATTTATGAAATTATGAAAACATCTCAAGGTAAGTCACGTATTGTTTATTGCGGCGTATGCGTAAACATTTCAATATAGTGTCAGGGTTGGTTATTGCGGCGCATGCGTAAACATTTCAATATAGTGTCAGGGTTGGTTATTGCGGCGCATGCGTAAACATTTCAATATAGTGTCAGGGTTGGTTATTGCGGCGTATGCGTAAACATTTCAATATAGTGTCAGGGTTGGTTTTGAAAGACATTACTTAAATGCACAGAAAGATCAGAAATATTATTATTATGTGGAAATCAGTGGTATATTCAGAAACTGGGACAATCACTGCTGTGGTGTTCATACATGTATTAATGTCCAATGCAGGACACACTCGGCTATGCGGATTATAAATGCCTTCAGGTCCATGAGGTTAAAACATGATGAATTACTTTTCTTAATTCCACATTGTCCGGTGAAATAGGTTACCAATGTCAAAATACGCCGGTTTATCCGAGAGATTAAGCGATTGCAGGTCAATGGATTGCAGGTCAATGGATTGCAGGCTGCAATCAATGGATTGCAGGTCAATGCATACATATATATAAAAATACATTGAATCATGTTACAAAATATTACGAAGACTCGAAACAAAACAGTTGACACTTACCATCTAGATGTTGCATTGATCGTTCAGATAGAGGATTGGGATGTTGTACGTCATATGATGAATAACTCTGTGAATTATTAACCTGTTCCCTTAATGTGTCATGAAGTGTTTTTAAGTTTATTTATCGTCGCTACCGTTTGTCCATATGAGCGATGCCTCCTGAAGAGATTAGTCATTTTAGATTTTTGGAGGATAGTGCAATTATACAGACAGACCATTCCAGAGTCTCCTTTGGTTCTTTTACATGCACGATGTAACGCACCGACACGAAATATCGGTTTAATTTTATTAGGGTCAGACGGGGGATCGAACCAGCGATCCATGGATTACCAGTCCAACATGTTAACCACTGGACTACAGGTCCGTCTGTATGGGTGGGTCGCGAAGTGACAAGGCAAGGCATTTAAATCCCCGGTTGCCTCTTCTTTCTCCCTCGTGCCGGTGGCGATGGATTCCATCAGGAATGAGGTCTCGAGAGTGATTAATATAAATTGAAAGAACTTGTTTCGCAATCGAGCTAAAATAAATTTGTATAAACTAAATACTCTTGGTGTTATTTGACCTGCTGGACGACAGAAGAACCTCGGGAAAGCCTAAACCAGACCACAGGTGGCTCCTTAAAATTAAACTACAACAGTTGCATTGACGAAATGTGTAAAACAGATATCGCTCATATAGACTGGGGGTAAACTCGCACATTTATAGGCGATCATGTGGAAGACTGAACTATGACTAAATATGTTATCCCACCCACTGATATATCCGTTTTATTTCGTTCGCAATTCCGTGGAAATATTGTGTGAATTTCTTCTCCAATGTGCAGCCTTCCTTGATTTTAACACCATATTCAAGCTACTATAGAAATGCTGCATATTTTGAATAAAGCAGCGATGATTTAATATTGATATTTGATTATCGACTCGGTCCGCCTGCGTGGTCGAGTGGTTAAGGTCGCTGACTTGTATACCACTGTAACCTATCATCACTGATGGTCACGGGTTCGAGCCCCGCTCAGGCCGTGTCTCATTTATATGAAAAAGTTGGCAGTTTCTTACGGAGGTTGGTGCACCCAAGTACTGGTTAACCGCTGGAGCCTGCCCAGGAAAGGTGTTGTTAAGTAAACTGCCCGCTGATGCAGGCGTAAAACCCGAAATATAACATAACATAATTGATTATCGACTCATCGATCAACTTGGCGCCATTCATAAGTTTACAAAGGTAAATTAGCTATCTTATTAAGTTGGTATTTGTAAAGGGTTATTTCTTCATGGTATTGGGTTAAACATAAATAAAAACTGTTTACGAATAATATTGCGTAGCCCTTTAGGATTTGGGTTGTACGATAGAATTAACATTCGCGTTCAACTGTTCAATACCACTTGACGTTTAACTCGAAGTGCATGGGTGAAAACATGTAGCTGGTTAATGGAATAGTTTTAGAGTGTTTAAACATGTGCAGTTGAATTCACTTGAAAACACTGACTAATGTGCGGATTTTGTGTACTGTATACAGACTGCTGTAATGTGTGGATTATTTAACTGCTAACACAGCCATTAACTTGCACAGAAGGTATAGTTATATAGATAAACGTTGTGTGTTATTTCTGTTAGTGAAATTTCTAAAATATAAAAGGAATTGTTCATAAATGTAAAACTATCATAATAATAATGTGTAATGGAAGATAATAAAATGTTGTTGATATGAAAACATATAATAATAATAATAATAATAATAATTAATGGAAGATAATAAAATGATGTTGATATGAAAACATATAATAATAATAATAATAATAATAATTAATGGAAGATAATAAAATGATGTTGATATAAAAACATATAATAGTAATAGTGTGTAATCAGAAGATAATAAAATGATGTTGATATGAAAACATATAATATTAATAGTTTGTAATAGTGGATAATAAAATGATGTTTATAATTATATAGTTCTTAAACG
This sequence comes from Archivesica marissinica, assembly GCA_014843695.1. Taxonomy (NCBI): domain Eukaryota; kingdom Metazoa; phylum Mollusca; class Bivalvia; order Venerida; family Vesicomyidae; genus Archivesica; species Archivesica marissinica. Next base: position 43,221,516 of record CM026389.1, read on the forward strand.
CTATAATAATAATGTTTTACAAGGTGAATTATATTTGCTATGTAGTCGTCGTACCGTCACCACATCAGTTGAACATTCTAGTATTTATATATCTTAAGCTTTACTAATGTCCCATCTCTGCACACATGTATAATGCAAACACAAATTTAAACATATAAAAAGTACATACCCGTTCTGAGTAGAATTACAAGAGACATATTTGCAACAGAGCCTAACACAGTATTATAATCACAGGTTACTATATATCAATGTAGCAACTTACTATCAATATAACAAAACAAAGCAGTGTTTATTTCAAACTAAATACTATTTAATACAAACAAAGGATATACAACACTAAAACGAAAGAAATAGCTAACGCACTATTAATATAACATTATATATGTAGCATTTTATTGTTCATCATATTGACCATTTATATCGTTGGGAACGAGGGTTAGTTATTACAAGCATTATATGTCAGTTGTGTATGCATGTATTGTATATGTATACATGTATTGTATATGTATGCATGTACTGTATATGTATGTATGTATGTATTGTGTATGTATATGCATGTATTGTGTATGTATGCATGTACTGTATATGTATGTATGTATGTATTGTGTATGTATATGCATGTATTGTGTATGTATACATGTATTGTGTATGTATGCATGTACTGTATATGTATGTATGTATGTATTGTGTATGTATATGTATGTATTGTATATGTATACATGTATTGCACTTGTCTTGTCATTTCCATGTTCTATGTAACTTCATTGGCATGATGTTGAAAATAAACTTATCAAGCTTATAAAAAGGTCTGACATATTCTTCTACTTGACAGTTAATAATATAATTATTGTGTATTACAGACGGATCTGTAGTCCAGTGGTAACACGCTGGACTGGTAACCAGGGATCGCGGGTTCGATCCCTTGATTACGAATCCAGCGTGTTACCACTGGACTACAGATCCGTCTGTACACTATACATTAGTCTTCACCAGCAATTAATTCTAGAGGAATTGCACGCCCTCAATCAATTCATCACGAAAACCTGAATTGATGTCTGGAAATGAATCGCCATTTTCATTATCGGAACTTTCACATATATATACCCAAAGGGCCAAGTGCAACCATGCGTGCTTAAAGTCTCTATATGGGTTCTTTTCCTCAGTTGGAAAAATCATACTATAATTCATATGCAAATTTTACAACATAATATTATATATACTACAGTATAGTTATATACTTGTAATCGAGCTAAAATAAGTGGGTAACACGCTGGACTGGTAATCCAGGGATCGCAGGTTCGATCCCCCGTCTGACCCTAATACAATTAATAGTCTTTCAGATGGGACTTTATAACCGAGGTCTCGTGTCGGTGCTTTACATTGTGCACGTAAAAGAACCAGAGGAGACTCTGGAATGTGTCTCTGTCTGTATCATTGCACTATCCTCCACAAATCTAAAATGACTTTAATCTCTTCAGGAGGCGTCGCTCATATGAGCAACCGGTATCGACGATAAATAAACGTACAGCACGCTTAACGTGTTAATGCATATTGCTCTAATATTCGTGTTCGTAAATCGTTTTCGTTAAGGCATTATCGGAGGACACTATGTACTGTTGCAATGACTTTTGTCCAATCGTTTTCCTTAAGGCATTATCGGAGGACAATATGTACTGTTGCAATGACTTTTGTCCAACCGTTTTCCTTAAGGCATTATCGGAGGACACTATGTACTGTTGCAATGACTTTTGTCCAACCGTTTTCCTTAAGGCATTATCGGAGGACAATATTTACTGTTGCAATGACTTTTGTCCAACCGTTTTCCTTAAGGCATTATCGGAGGACAATATGTACTGTTGCAATGACTTTTGTCCAACCGTTTTCCTTAAGGCATTATCGGAGGACAATATGTACTGTTGCAATGACTTTTGTCCAACCGTTTTCCTTAAGGCATTATCGGAGGACAATATGTACTGTTGCAATGACTTTTGTCCAACCGTTTTCCTTAAGGCATTATCGGAGGACAATATGTACTGTTGCAATGACTTTTGTCCAACCGTTTTCCTTAAGGCATTATCGGAGGACAATATGTACTGTTGCAATGACTTTTGTCCAACCGTTTTCCTTAAGGCATTATCGGAGGACAATATGTACTGTTGCAATGACTTTTGTCCAACCGTTTTCCTTAAGGCATTATCGGAGGACAATATGTACTGTTGCAATGACTTTTGTCCAACCGTTTTCCTTAAGGCATTATCGGAGGACAATATGTACTGTTGCAATGACTTTTGTCCAACCGTTTTCCTTAAGGCATTATCGGAGGACAATATGTACTGTTGCAATGACTTTTGTCCAATCGTTTTCCTTAAGGCATTATCGGAGGACAATATGTACTGTTGCAATGACTTTTGTCCAACCGTTTTCCTTAAGGCATTATCGGAGGACAATATGTACTGTTGCAATGACTTTTGTCCAATCGTTTTCCTTAAGGCATTATCGGAGGACAATATGTACTGTTGCAATGACTTTTGTCCAATCGTTTTCCTTAAGGCATTATCGGAGGACAATATGTACTGTTGCAATGACTTTTGTCCAATCGTTTTCCTTAAGGCATTATCGGAGGACAATATGTACTGTTGCAATGACTTTTGTCCAATCGTTTTCCTTAAGGCATTATCGGAGGACAATATGTACTGTTGCAATGACTTTTGTCCAATCGTTTTCCTTAAGGCATTATCGGAGGACAATATGTACTGTTGCAATGACTTTTGTCCAACCATTTTCCTTAAGGCATTATCGGAGGACAATATGTACTGTTGCAATGACTTTTGTCCAATCGTTTTCCTTAAGGCATTATCGGAGGACAATATGTACTGTTGCAATGACATTTGTCCAACCGTTTTCCTTAAGGCATTATCGGAGGACAATATGTACTGTTGCAATGACTTTTGTCCAATCGTTTTCCTTAAGGCATTATCGGAGGACAATATGTACTGTTGCAATGACATTTGTCCAATCGTTTTCCTTAAGGCATTATCGGAGGACAATATGTACTGTTGCAATGACTTTTGTCCAATCGTTTTCCTTAAGGCATTATCGGAGGACAATATGTACTGTTGCAATGACTTTTGTCCAATCGTTTTCCTTAAGGCATTATCGGAGGACAATATGTACTGTTGCAATGACTTTTGTCCAATCGTTTTCCTTAAGGCATTATCGGAGGACAATATGTACTGTTGCAATGACTTTTGTCCAACCGTTTTCCTTAAGGCATTATCGGAGGACAATATGTACTGTTGCAATGACTTTTGTCCAATCGTTTTCCTTAAGGCATTATCGGAGGACAATATGTACTGTTGCAATGACATTTGTCCAACCGTTTTCCTTAAGGCATTATCGGAGGACAATATGTACTGTTGCAATGACTTTTGTCCAATCGTTTTCCTTAAGGCATTATCGGAGGACGATATGTACTGTTGCAATGACTTTTGTCCAATCGTTTTCCTTAAGGCATTATCGGAGGACAATATGTACTGTTGCAATGACTTTTGTCCAATCGTTTTCCTTAAGGCATTATCGGAGGACAATATGTACTGTTGCAATGACTTTTGTCCAATCGTTTTCCTTAAGGCATTATCGGAGGACACTATGTACTGTTGCAATGACTTTTGTCCAACCGTTTTCCTTAAGGCATTATCGGAGGACAATATGTACTGTTGCAATGACTTTTGTCCAATCGTTTTCCTTAAGGCATTATCGGAGGACAATATGTACTGTTGCAATGACTTTTGTCCAATCGTTTTCCTTAAGGCATTATCGGAGGACAATATGTACTGTTGCAATGACATTTGTCCAACCGTTTTCCTTAAGGCATTATCGGAGGACAATATGTACTGTTGCAATGACTTTTGTCCAATCGTTTTCCTTAAGGCATTATCGGAGGACAATATGTACTGTTGCAATGACTTTTGTCCATCCGTCTTCTTTTGGATATGCATATTATGTCCGTGTATTAATTTCAATTTGTGTACCACAATTATGGCAAAGAGCAATACAATTTGATTAAATCAAGCATTATACACTGTTGGTCATATATTGCCAACATGGACAGAGCGTAATGGATGCACAACGTCGTAAAACGCATTATTGACAAAGTAATAACATTGAACCTGAAAGTCACGTTTTGTTGAAATCCAGTTTATATGATGATATACGTTTACTGTAGTAGAAAAGCAAAACATAATTTTTTATCAATGCTTTGTTAATAATAATTAGTGCCAAAACCTGTTTTAATATTTTAGATAGAACAATGTTGTATCTTTGTGAATAACGTAGACGTCGTGATAGCGTAGTGGTAGCCGTTCGCTTCATGTACGAAATGTCCTTAGTTCGAGCCCCGCTGGAGCCGTTACGATTGTTCCCTTAGGCAAGGCAGTTAAATTCCACGTTGCCTCTTATCCCTTCCCCACTCGTGGTAATGTATTCCACCAGGAATGAGGTCTCGAGAGTGATTAATATAAGTTGTAAGAACTTGTTTCGCAATCGAGCTAAAATAAATTTGTATAAACTATACTATATTTTTCTGCCAAGGGATGTAATAGAACACCCAGCGATGTCGACCATTGTATTCGTAATATTGGCGCATCATCATCTGCTTTTCACCTTTGTCTATTACACGGGGTTAAAGTTGAAGAATGGTGAAGCATTACTTTAAGGACATTCGAAACACTGTGAAAAATGTAAGCCCACGATATAAACCCACATTTAATACAGTAGATTAAATGTCGGGCATGTTGCTGACACATTCTTTTCGCGCATTGTTCCTCATTAGGTTATTATATATTAAGCAGGTGTAAATAAGAGAGAGCGTTTACACCATTTAGATGAAATGATAACAAATGCAAATAAATTTTAAAATATTTTATGTAAGCTGCTTTTTTTCCCTTCATCCTTGAACTATTTATTGTTTAATGGCTCGTGTTCTTTAATATAAGCTGTAAGCTCCATGCTGGTTAATCTATTATGTATACTAAGATATGTTATTTTCATTTTATATTTACATTCTTGCATATCTTCAACACGTAATTATGGGCTAGATTCATATATCAGTTAGATTGTACATACATTTGCTCTTGTCCATCCGTCCGTCCGTCCGTCCGTATTTTGTGTTACGGGTAACTCAACCCTTTAGTTCTATTTAAACCTCACTGTGATATGTTATACAAGACTGAGTTATGGTCGTAGACTCTGCAGAGAAGAGACGAAGTGAAACATCTGTGTCCCTTGACCACATTTCTAGTTTTGATATAACTACTATAATCGACTATTTTTATTTGTCAGAGAAATAATGTTGTATGTGTTTTATCATGTGATATGTTTCTAGTATTATATTTGTAAGTGACTTATAGGCCCGTATAGGGTGTATTTATTATATTTATTGTATAATTGATATGTAAATATTGTTTGATATGTAAACAAGTCACTATAATAAACAAATTACTTACTTACTTACTTACGAGTATATCAGAAGTGGCTGTGAACTTATAATTACGAATCGCAATTAGTCGTGATAGCGCAGTGGAAGTCGTGATAGCGCAGTGGATGCACGTTCACTTCAGGTGCGAAAGGTCCGGAGTTCGAGTCCCGCTGGAGCCGTTACAATTGTGCCCTTAGGCAATGCATTTAAATTCCACCTTGCCTCTTCTATCTCCCTCGTGGCGATGAATTCCATCAGGAATGAGGTCTCGAGAGTGATTAATATAAGTTGCAATAACTTGTTTCGCAATCGAGCTAAAATAAATTTGTATAAACTAATATCAATTACAAACCACCAAGTAGGAAACCCATTCCATTTAATTTCGCTTTGGTAAATAGATATGTTAGTTCCGGATGCTAATGTTTCCGCCAAGCAACGTCTCCCGCTACAGAAGCGTTCAGATAATTTAAATGATTGCCCGCTCTGGGGAAATATGAATAAAGTTATCCTTGATATGGACTTGCCCGCAATTCATTTATGTCTGCACAAATAAAGAAAACACATACATCGCAAAAGACGAATTTGAATTAAGGGAGGTAATCAGCTTGTATTATCAGCTGAAACTTACACAATATGTTAAGCATTGAGCCAATAAATGTTCCCTAATCTTGACCTTTGACCTTTGGCGAGTGTATTGCAACCTCGCCACCAGGTGCGGGTGTACGCATGCTAAGTTTGGTGACCGACTATATTGTGTGAGCTATGAAAAGGGGACACGCATATGCACCCCGGTAACAGACGGATCTGTAGTTCAGTAGTAACACGTCGGACTGGCAATCCAGGGGTCATAGTTTCGATCCCCCATCTGACCCCCAATACAATTAACAGTTTTTCAGATGGGACATTAAACCGAGGTCTCGTGTCGGTGCTGTACACCGTGCACATATAAGAACCAGAGGAGATTCTGGAATGGGTCTCTGTCTGTATCATTGCACTATCCTCCAAAATTCTAAAATGACTAATCTCTTCAGGAGGCGTCGCTCATATGGGCACACCGATAAACAGCGCCATTGCAATATAATTATAATCCCTAGGAGCGCTAGATGAATTACACTGCTACGAGATACTTGACGGTTTACGTGATGTCAGAAGAGAATAGACTACACCAAGTAACGGCTACGGGCGTTTATCCTAGTTTAACCTACTGATTTCATATATCCCATGATACTACATTCTGTATTAACTTATAGTTTATACCGGTATGCAGACACGGATGCAATCAGGCTAAAAAGCCAATAGCTACAAATGACATTCAGTCAACAACAAAACAGAAATGGCAATGTCCTGGTGACCCCACGCTACAGCGTACCCCACGCTGCATACTGTAGCGTGTTAAACACCTCGAGGTTGTAGCTGTTGTGTTGTGGGGTGGGTGTCCGGTATGTGTTATTTCAGATTCCTAATAGATATAACAATCAGGAGTCCAGTCAGTTGACGTTATCTTACATTGTTCAAGCAAAATAACCGTATCTCTATTATGTACAAGGACAACTGTCTAGTGTTGGTATCAAATGAGCGTCAATAAATCAACCATACACGTACTACTGTAGTGGTAGTTATGTCGAACTCGATGTATATTCTAAGAACTGTCATAGATGATAACATAGCTTTCGTTAGTTTAAACATGTGTGTGTGTGTTTTACGTTTATTTATCGTCGCTACCGGTTGCCCATATGAGCGACGCCTCCTGAAGAGATTAGTCATTTTAGATTGTTGGAGGATAGTGCAATGATACAGACAGAGACCCATTCCAGAGTATTCTCTGGTTCTTTTACGTGCACGGTGTAAAGCACCGACATGAGACCTCGGTTTAACGTCCCATCTGAAAGACTGTTAATTTTATTAGGGTCAGACGTGGGATCGAACCCGCGATCCCTGGTTACCAGTCCAGCGTGTTACCACTGGACTACAGATCCGTCTGTGTTTAAACATGTTTTAATTCCCAATATTATACAGTTTGAACAATGCATACATTACACATAATTATTACAATACAGACAAAAAAGTATTAGAATGAAAGACTATATTTTATTCAGTTCATTCAATATATATACAGTATACAATTCACAGGCTATCTGAAATGGATTGGAAAACAAGCTAAGAGCTTATGTAAATTCCTTTCCATGAGGATGTTACAATATACAGTTGTTAGCATTGAGAGCGGTTGGTGAGACATGACGGGCATTGTCTTAAGTTCTATATATAGCCCCGAGTGTTCCTGTGTGCTTGCATGCATACTTGTGATTAGTGGGGCAATTTGTAACATGTGTTTTCTCATCATGTGTGCACTAATTGGCGGAGAACTGAAATGGATTATATAACTCTTCTCTGCAATGTTTGTATGTACAGTCAAACCTGTCTTAAGCAGCCAGCCAAGGGAGTCAGATAAAGTGGCTGCTTAGCACAGGTGGCTGCTTAATTAGATGTCAACTATATAATAAAACAATCAATTGGGAATTTGGAAACTGGCTGCTTAATACAGGTTGGCTGCTTAATGGAGGTGAGCACTAACACAGGTTTGACTGTATTCCGCTGAGCGTTTGCAGTTGTTCCGTAAAGTTGGGAAAGTAGTACGAAATAGAACGAAAGGTGAAACATGACAGAAGACAGACAGAATATTGTATTGTCGTAAACCATACACAGTTTCTTGACACATATATACAGTATAACACATGATGTGATGATCAATCCACATAGCTTGATATTCAAAAACATTATACACATATACCATATAATAGGAAATTACATTCTGTATAAATTTGCCTTCTCACTGCATTCATTATGGTCCTTTTTAGGGAAAAATTCAACCTCAACAACATAAAAACCAAAAACATTAGTACAGTAGTACCTTATATTATACCATATACAGTATAATCATCGCGATTTTTATTGTATTATCTTTTAACGATTATTGTGGAACTTCCCGTCGTCCTAGTGTGTGGATGAACACCCATCAACTATGCAGACCCAGGAGTTGAACAATCGAGACACGTAATGCAAAGTTCTACTTACATATTAAACAATTTAATTAGAACTTATGGTAGAATGTGGAGGCTGCACTAGTTTGCAGAAGTGCATGTGTTAATTATAACAACAATCTAAGTTATTTGATTCTCAGTTTATTCGAGTTTCTTAAAAGGAAAGCTTCAATTATGAACTTACATATATTTATTAAAATGTTAGCATTGTTAGATTTCAATAGATCAATAAATGTGTACATACTGGGTCGTCTAGAATAGTATGCTTTAATATAGGTATTTCTTAGTTTAAACAATATTTTATTTCAATGAATATACATAGTATAATGATCACAATAAGAAAATACATGTAGGATTGAGGAGAAAGCAACTTGCTTATATGGTTACCTCTTTCCTAGGTATTTCTTAGATTACTGTAAAGGGTACAGACATACAAAGTGATATTCGTCTTCAATATCTGCAGTATTGCACATGGTACATGAATACATGCGAAAACTACATACAGTGTACATCCGTTATGTCAAAGTCGAGTATATAGAATTATCCGGTTATCTCGAAGTCGGATAAAAGTCCCGTTTCAGACACTATCATTTTTTTATATAACTGGATCTGTTTATATCGAATATTGTTAGGTCAAACTTCGGTTATGTCGAAGTATTTTGTTCGGTCGACGGAATTCGACATATCGGATGTAGACTGTATTAAACATTAATTAAGAGTATTATAATATAATGGATTGTGTGTGAGTGAGTGAGTGAGTGAGCGAGCGAGCGAGTGAGTGAGTGAGCGAGCGAGTGAGTGAGTGAGTGAGTGAGCGAGCGAGCGAGCGAGCGAGCGAGTGAGTGAGTGAGTTAGTGAGTGGGCGAGCGAGCGAGTGAGTGATAGATAGAGATAGATAGAGAGTATTTGTTACCAGTATGTAGTTACGTAATGTGTGGTGGGCCAGTCTTATTGATTACTTCAACATCGTCTCCATATTATTGTTTATTTACACTTATATCATTACAGTTGAATAAAACTTGTCACGTAAATAAATTTATACACTTATGGCATTGATCAGAAGCTCAATACGGCCCAATTAATAGTATCGGTGTTAAAATATATTTATTTGACTGACCAGGCAAATTATATCAACGCCTGTTCCCAGGCTAATTGTATATTAATGTCACAACATGATGAATAAAATATGTTTAACTAATATGTGTTGCACACCGATAAACAGTCAAACCTGTGTCAAGCAGCCAGCCAAGGGAATAACAGAAAGCTACTGCTTAGCACAGGTGGTTGCTTAATAGAAGTCAAATGTATAATAACACATATTGGGAATCTGGAAACTGGCTGCTTAATACAGATTGGCTGCTTACTGGAGGTGACCACTGACACATGTTTGACTGTGTTCTAAGGAGCGAATTATTAGAACTAGTTGTTATTGTGATAGAGATATATAGTTTATTTAGTTTATACAAATTAATTTTAGCTCGATTGCGAAACAAGTTCTTTCAACTTATATTAATCACTCTCGGGAACTCATTACTGATGGAACCCATCTCCACGAGGGAGGGAGAAGAGGCAACGTGGAATTTAAATGCCTTGCCTAAAAGCACAATCGTAACGGCTCCAGCAGGGCTCGAACTCCGGGCTTTTCGCACATGCAACGAACTGCGCAACCACTGCGCTATCACGACTTTCACATATATAGTTTATTTCAGTCTCACCAGTATATAACACAAATAATACAATACAAACGTGTACACATAAAATTATATAAAACATAAAAACATAATGTATGCTGCCACTCAAACATTGAGTTACAGGAGACTAGATATACAGGAGACTAGATATTACAATCAGTTTTAATTCATCTAAATTCTTATATTATATACAGCTTAAAATAGATTCAAAGTACTACAACTCATAACAGCTCTAATAACAGGAAGCATCACTAAAAGACTATTGATTTATTTCATTATATATTTAAGACCAAAGAACCATTTTGAAGAAATCTCACGTTTATACTAACACATAATTAGCTCTACTCTTAAGTTAGACATACGGATGATGTAGCCCAGTGGTAACTCGCTGGACTGGTAATCCAGGGATCGCAGGTTTGATCCCCCGTCTCACCCTAATAAAATTAACAGTCTTTCAGATGGAACGTTAAACCGAGGTCTTGTGTCGGTGCTTTACACCGTGCACGTACAAGAACCAGAGGAAATTCTGGAATGGGTCTCTGTCTTTATCATTGCACTATCCTCCAACAATCTAAAATGACTAATCTCTTCAGGAGGCGTCGCTCATATGGGCAACCGGTAGCGACGATAAATAAACGTAAAACACACACACACTTAAGTTAGTATATATGCAATCATGACGTTGTTAGCGGTCACCTCTATTAAACAATCACTCTGTAATAAGCAGCTGTAATTCTCTAACTTACATCGTATTACATATTTCATATACATTCAATAGTTTATACAAATTTATTTTAGCTTGATTGCGAAACAAGTTATTACAACTTATATTAATCACTACCGAGACCTCATTCCTGATGGAATCCATCGCCACGAGGGAGAGAGAAGAGGCAACGTGGAATTTAAATGCCTTACCTAAGGTCACAATCGTAACGGCTCCAGCGGGGCTCGAACTCCCGTTCGCACCTGAAGCGAACGTTCTACCACGGCGCTATCACGACTTACTAATAGTGATTTAACAATTGAATGCTCATCTTCTGCGTTTCATCGAGGTTTGAAGCGAAACTGACATTTCACACCTTGCTGAAACGCAGAACTGTTGTCTTTTTGATACGTCACACATACAAAAAGTAGTCCGCTATGAATATTAATGCATTCATTCATATAGAAACCGGAAAGTATGAGAAGTTACCACTTGATGAACGTAGCTGCCCTTTCTGAAATGTATTAGAAGATGAAGGAAGCCGTTAGAATGTTCACTGTATGATGATTTGAGAGCTGTTCTCTTAGAGAAAGCCTCATTATATGAAAATGACTTTCTGAACAAGCCTGTATCCAACCGACTTAGAATTATTTTCACTACTATACCTCTGATTAGAATTGTTGCCAAAATCTGTATTTATATTCTTCAAAGACGCTCTTTTTATTTATGTAAATATATCCAGTTGTTTTATTAATTGTTTGTCTCTTATCCATTCCGAGAAACAGCTGCTAATTAGTTCCACCGCAATCTGATCGAGGCTGATAACTGATTTTTAAAAAGATTTCTTAATTGCGCATTAGTGTTTTTTTCCGGTTTAGTATTTCAAAACTTCTGGTTTTAATAATTATTTAATTTTCAATTAGCGACTGAGCCTCGGTTTTAATATGTAAATATAATAATATGTCAGTAGACTGTGATAGTTTGATTATCTGTGATTAGATTAGTCTCTTATAATTATTTTATAATGAATGGTGTTGTACTTTGCAAGGATAATTTATTGTGTATATTTTATGTATTATACAACGATGATACTGAAATAAATAAATAAATAACTATTAATTTATTGGCAAACGGCAAAACTAATTAATGTTACTAGAATAAGAACGGCGATCAGATGGGCTGATTCAGCCAATCAGAATCGCAATGTGCGATCACATGGGCTGAATCAGCCAATCAGAGTCGCAATATTGCAAGAAGTTTGCATATGCATTACAGTTTTATTATATGGATTATGTGTGTGTGTTTTACGTTTATTTATCGTCGCTACCGGTTGCCCATATGAGCGACGCCTCCTGAAGACACGTGGCCTCGGTTTAAAGTCCCATCTGAAAGACTGTTAATTTTATTAGGGTCAGACGGGGGATCGAACCTGCGATAGGGATTCTGTGACCAGTTCGTTATTGTCGTTCACTTGCAATCACCTGCCCTGCACATCAGTTGGTTCAAATCCCACGGGTGTACCATAGGTGTGGAATTAATTCGTGTTAGGAAGCTATCTAGCTGACTCGCGGAAGATCACTGGTTCTACTCGCTGCCCACTCATATGTGGCTGTTCGGACGGGCATCCGGTATCGTCCTCCACCAATAAAAGCTGGAGATCACTCTTCAAGATGTGTATTGTTTATACAAAAGTTAGTTTAGCTTGATTGCTAAAACAAGTTTATTATATTAATCAAGCTCGATACCTCGTTCCTGGTGAAATCCTTCGCCACGAAGCAGAGAGAAAAAGAGAGTAAAATATGTATTGCACACGTAGGGGATCAAACCTCAGTCAAGGACGTATTCCTCACATCCAGTGCTTTCCCGGTAGTACAACCACTACTATATAATAATAAAATAAAGATATATCATATAATCTTACACATTGATTTGTTAATGCACTAGACAGCGTCCGTGGTCGAGTGGTTAAGGGCGCGGATTTGTATCTTATCATCATTGATGGTCACGGGTTCGTGTCTCATTTATATGAAAACAGTTGGCAGTTTCTTGCGAAGGTTGGTGCGCCAAGTACTGGCTAACCGCCGGAGCCTGCCCAGGAAATGTGTTAGTACATACCAATAGTACATACAGTCAAACTTGTCTATAAAGGCCACCCTCGGGAAAGTCAAAAAGTGGCCTTTGTTGGCTGGTGGCCTCTTAATAGAGGGTTAAAATGCATTGAAAATGGCTCAACGTTAGAGAAAAATGGTTGTCTTTAGATACAGGTTTTTCATATGCGGCCTTTATTCGGAGGTGGCCTTTAGCACAGGTTTGGTTGTATGTCATACACAGATACACTACATAGCATGAACATACACATTGTTTGGGCCACAGTTTTAACAACACTAGACAACGGCCCGCACCAGTTAGGTAAACTGTCCATCGCTCAAATAGGCAACCTGTAGCTACGTTAAATAAACATTTTAAAAAAGTGTGATTTATGAACAACGAAGAACAAGATAACGCTATCCGAATTTTCAACTTTAATTATGAGTGAGTCACAGAGAGTGCAATGTTTCAAATTAATGTTAAGATATATGCATCATTTAGCAAAATGCTTAAACTATTTATTAATGTAATATACTCTATAAACTGGGTTTGAAAACGATTAAAATTGTCCAATTTGATTCCCTAAAGCTTTCGTTTTCGTTTAGGGTTGCTACTTTGGACATGCTTTGGAATTAATTCGAGTCGGTCTTAGAAATAACAACGACTTTTCTGTAGTTGAAAAGACGAACCTTTTCCTAAGTAATGTACACATACTTCATGAAAGTATTGATGAATATAATGAATATACTGAATATACTGAATATAATGAATACAAGATCTCAGATCTACAAAGATATGTATACATAGCTAATAAAATGGTTAATATAGTTCATATATTAATGTCAATGACATATCCAGTAGTCTGTGTGTCTGTGTATATGTATGTATATGTGTGTATATGTATATATGTATACATGTATATGTATATAAATATATGTATATATGTATATGTGTATATGCATGTAGGTAGGTATGTATGTATTGTGTATCTGTGTGTATGTGTATATTATGTGTGTAGATGTAGAAATATACACATATAATATATTATAGTGCATATATGTGTAAAACGTTCTATGTTCCATTTCATCTGTTCATTTTGTTATCAATTGTCTGTGTTTATTATGTACATGCATCTCATCATATGGTGGAATAAAAGATATCTATATATCTATTCTGTGACAGAAGAATAATGGGATTTTAACCTGAACTGTTACAGACGGATCTGTAGTCCAGTGGTTAAAACGCTGGACTGGTAATCCAGGGATCGTAGGTTCGACCCCTCGTCTGACCATAATAAAATTAACAGTCTTTCAGATGGGACTTTAAACCGAGGTCTCGTGTCGGTGCTTTACATCGTGCACGTAAAAGAACCAGAGGAGACTCTGAAATGGGTCTCTGTCTGTATCATTGCACTATCCTCCAAAAATCTAAAATGACTAATCTCTTCAGGAGGCGTCGCTCATATGGGCTTCCGGTAGCGACGATAAATAAACGTAAAATACGCACACATACACGGGAACTCGAGGCTCTTAGTCTGACGACGATGTACATCCGTTGTTGATATGATGTGTGCTACATAGACAACACGTGGAAACTGTGATAGTGCAGTAGTAGAACGTTCGCTTCAGGTGCGAAGGGCCCGGAGTTCGAGCCACGCTGGAGCCGTTACGATTGTGCCCTTATGCAAGGCATTTAAATTCCACGTTGCGACCTAAAATTAATTGTACGTAGATAAGTGTTTCGAAAGATCAGTTCAGATCTATATGTAGCTAAATTCTCTATTATGTTTTCGCACCAATAAATAAATGAAATTTCATTATTCTTCACAAGCTCCATTTACACAAGTAGTCTTTGCTCTCATATGTTTATTAGATATTGTGTTGTTTTCAGTATTTGATGTTTCCGAAGAACGAACCAGCAGAAAGAGCCAACATAAACGTACCCATTACCAGACAAACGTAAAATATTAAATACCCTGTAAGTAGATTTTTTAATTAATGGAATGTTTTAATTAATGGAATGTTTTAATTAATGGAATGTTTTAATTGGATTGTGATACATTGCAATGATGCCTTCAGGTGGAGAATACAGGTTGCTATGATATATTGTGCAAAGCAAGAATACATACTATTGCCAATAAATAAGCAAGATGTACATTCTAAAACTAATGTAAAATTAGTATATCAAGTTTTCCTGGGTGGTACATGTTATACACATTTATTTTAGCCAGATTGCGAAACAAGGTCTTATACAACATTATTTATCTACTGGGGTTGGATTCTGGATTCTGAGCATGCTTACCAGCAAATGTCTCTATTTGTACTTGGGGTGGTTTGCCATGCCTGAAACAATGTTTGGAAGGTTCTACTTGGGTACTTTTCCATGGAAGAATCGCTCTCAGATCCACTAGCATGTAGTCCCATATTTGACTGGTGGCAACTTTCATATTTAACCACACCTACCATACAGGCTGTTATGTCATAATGAGGCTTCGAATATTATTAACTCTTTCGACGTCAAATATCTGACAAGACGCTTCTCTCGGTGCCAAATATATCTTGCCAATTCATAAATAGTGATAGTTTTGAACGTGGCTGCTTAGCACAGGTGGCTGCTTAATATAGGTCAACTGTATAATAAAACAACATATTGGGAATCTAGTTTTTTTATACAAATTTATTTTAGCTCGACTGCGAAACAAGTTCTTTCAACTTATATTAATCACTCTCGATATCTCATTCCTGATGGAATCCATCCATGTCGCCATTGTTTTCAATCATATAAACACGTTCCAGCCTAAGATAGACAGACTGTGTGTCAGTATAAGTGAATGGTCGAATCATATGTGATATTGAAGTCGTGATAGCGCAGTGGTAGTGCGTTCGCTTCACGTGCGAAAGGCCCGGAGTTCGAGCCTCCGCTGGAGCAGTTACGATTGTGCCCTTAGGCAAGGCATTTAAATTCCACGTTGCCTCTTCTCTCTCCCTCGTGGCGATGGATTCCATCAGAAATGAGGTCTCAATACTGATTAATATAAGTTGTAAGAACTTGTTTCGCAATCGAGCTCAAATAAATTTGTATAAACACATATAAACACGTGATAATATTGCTTAAACTGTTCATTCGGTGAAATATAATTCCACCATACACAGAAACAAACATATGTTTGTTAAATAAAAAGAAACTGTATATTATAATATAATCATAGAGTGGTAGAACCTATGCTCGGCATAAATCCCACATATAATGAATGGCCAGTAAAAATATTAATTGCACTTGTCGTATATTATTATTTTCTTAAGTAGTGAAAACAACTTTCAAAAATCTCTTGTTGACAGTTTTAGCTTCATCACGTGACCGTGCTGCTCAATTCAGTTATCGCAAAGCCATCCGTTTATATCAGGAACTCAATACTTCTAGGCCCCGAGGTTATAAGACTTTTCTCCAATCTCAAAACTTAGTCTCAAGCGTCTGATTGGTTCAGCTGAGAGTAACACTCAGATTCAACCAATCAGATCATTTGAGCTTGAGTTTGAGATCTGAGAACAGTTTTATAACCTCGGGGCGGACACCTGTGCACGGCGTACTTGTTGAATATCTTATTTTGATATAGTAACATCATTGAATAAAAACGCTTATTGGTTTTAATCAGAAATGGTAGAGAAACTATTTTTCTGGTTAGTTTTTAGATTTTTAAAAATTCGGATAGGTATCTGAATTGCTCATACACCGTATCCGGTTGTGTGGAAATATTCTCCCAATGATGTGTGGGTTTATATTCATCTGCTGGACCAGTCACGTGATATGTAGTCCAGTGGTTAACACGGTGGACTGGTAATTCAGGGATTGTAGATTCGATCCCCCGTCTGACCATAATAAAACTAACAGTATTCCAGGTGGGACTTTAACCCGAGGTCTCGTGTCGGTGCTTTACACCGTGGACATTGAATAACTAGAGGATACTCTAAAATGGGTCTCTTTCTGTATCCTTGCACTATCCTCCAAATATCTAAAATGACTAATCTCTTCAGGAGGCGTTGCTTATATGGGCAAGCGGTAGCGACGATAAATAAACCTAAAACATTCAATCACATGACAGTTACATCAGGCTACCGATACACACAAAGGAATGCTATTGAATCATGCTTCGGCCCTGTCAGCGAAATTAACCTAGAACTATATAAATATTATAAATAAGGATGTAAATGGACAAATACGCCAAGCTTAGGAATACGCTGAGCATAGGACTACGCCGAGCATAGGAATGCCATAGGAATACTCCAAGCTTAGGAATACTCGCCGAGCATAGAAATACGTCGAGCATAGGAATACGCTGAGCATATGAATACGCCGAGCATAGGAATACGCCGAGCATAGGAATACGCTGAGCATAGGAATACGCCGAGCATAGGAATACGCCGAGCATAGGAATGCCATAGGAATACGCCAAGCTTAGGAATACGCGCCGAGCATAGGAATACGCTGAGCATAGGAATACGCTGAGCACATGAATACGCCGAGCATAGGAATACGCTGAGCATAGGAATACGCCGAGCATATGTTCCACCACTCTAACACTATTTGTATTTAGTGTCGTTTTACAACTACATACGTATACAATTTCGATTAACGATATCATTGTTATCAACTGGAAGTTCATATGTGTAAGTTGGCATGACAGATCACATTTGCAAGTATTACATGTCACGATAATGAAATGGGATTCACTGTATATTATGGCAAAAGCGTATGTCACGCAAATCAAATGGGATTTGTTGTTTATTGTGACGATGGAACGACTCGATACCTGGCCTTGGGTTAAACAACTTTCGTCAAATCTATATATCTCAGTCTCAAGCTTCTGATTGGTTGAGCCAGGAGTAAACCTCAAACGCAACCAATCATATCACTTGAGCTGGAGTTCGAGATTTGAGAAAAGTGGTATAACCTTTTATCATATGCATATTTAAGCTTGTGTAAATCTTATGTACATTACACAGACGGATCTGTAGTCCAGTGGTAATACGCTGGACTGGTAATCCAGGGATCGCAGGTTCGATCCCCCGTCTGACCCTAATAAAATTAACAGTCTTTCAGGTGGGACGTTAAACCGAGATCTCGTGTCGGTGCTTTACACCGTGCACGTAAAAGAAGAGACTCTGGAATGGGGCTCTGTCTGTATCATTGCACTATCCTCCAAAATCTAAAATGACTAATCTCTTCAGGAGGCGTCGCTCATATGGGCAACCGGTAGCTACGATAAATAAACGTAAAAACAAACGATGTTAAGCCTGTTAAACCTGTGTTAGTGGTCACCTCTATTAAGCAGCAACCCTGTATTAAGCAGCCAGTTTCCAGATTCCCAAAATGTTGTTTTGTTATACATTTGACCTCTATTAAGCAGTCACCTGTGCTAAGCAGCCACTTTATGTACTTCCCTTGGCTGGCTGCTGAAGACAGGTGTGACTAGTTTATTAAATGCCAGTTAGGCTTTCAATTTTATCAATGCTATCGTCCTTTACTTACATTCAACATGTGTGTATATTAACGCCTACAATGTAATATGTCTGATGACAAGTATGTAGCGACCAGTGAAGACAATGAGACAGAAAGTGTCAGCAACTCTAAACGGTTTTTTACGAATGTCCTATGACGATATTCACTATTTCATCTGTTCACGATATCAATTTCTCGAATGTACGATTTCAACTTCGTGATGATTCGTGAAGTTGAAATCTTGTTTCGTGAATTCATGAAGTTGGAATCGTGAATTCGTAAAGTTGGAATCGTGTACTTATGTAGTGGAAATGATGAAATAGCGAATGGCACCACCGATCTGTCGTAGTGCTTAGTTACACATAATTAATTACGTAACGTGTAAAACCTGCGTAAAACATTTAAGGTTAATACACGTACATACTGTGAACAAAACCTTGTCTAATGTGTGCAAGCATGATACATTTGTATAAAGCAACTTGCAATGTCATTTATAAACTATTCATATTCAACAGTACGACCTACCATTCGACCTAGGTTATCCTGTACATCATATCAAACTATCGCGTTTCGTTGCAAATGTAGTAAAATAATGCAGATGCCTAGCCGACCGTTTGCATTGTAAACCATTTTTGTTTAGTATCTCGGGGAAGAAAATTGCAATATAATATTTGCCATATTCTAAAGAATGTCTTCAGATTGCAACGGATAACAAAATGCAATTACTTTGATTTAATATATGGTTAATGTAAATGTTTGGTTTTGAAGCCAATTCAAGATTTGCATATGAATACAGGACTAGTGGTCTAGTTCATATTCACACAGATTTGATGGCTTTAATTATAAACAAGTTGGGATGGTATGATGGAGAATTAACTTGGCCCTAACTTTTATTTACTTTTTTACTGTTGTATATCAAAATACAGATTTGATAATGAACTTTATTATTATATTATGCCAGGAGAATATCTGATAATATTCATAATATATTAATATGTCATGCCCTACAATATCGTGAATGACAATGCCCAGTATAGGCATTGAGGAGATGATGAAGAAGAAGATGTTTGAAGTTTGCACATGACGAGCCCTCAATTCTATCAGTTGCAAACATCACTATATATAATAATGTAATGAACATGACGTTGCAAGATGGAACGATGACTAAGTTTTGGTTTTATTAAATACGGCTGTCAGATTAGCGCAGTGATTAGTGTGCTCGCTTCTCACCAATTCAACCAGGGTTCGATCCTCTGACCGGGAAGTATGTGAGATGGTACGGTGGTCGCCATTGCAGATCGGATAGGTGGGTTTTCTCCGGGTACTCCAGTTCATTCCCCCGTGAATGACCACATATACCCTTTCATCCTCGCCAATGTGAGTGATTAATATAAGTTGTTAGAACTTGCTCCGCAATCGTTGTAAAATAAATAATGTTTAAACTATTAAATACAGAAGCAAACTGTACATTTCTATTGCAGACTTGCAAGCATTAAGAACAGGTGTCAACTGTAACACAACCAGAAACACATCATGGTAAGTCTTGAAATATTTGTCAATACAGTCAAACCTGTATAAAAAGAACTGTACACTTTTATATTGAGCGTTACTTTGTGGTTACACATTTTAGAATTATGGATTATATACTATCATTAGTAAAGAAAATAATACTTCACACATTGTACTATGTGTGGCGTCCGTGGTCCAGTGGTAGAGCGTCGGATTTGGAATCGAACGGTCCCGGGTTCGATACTCGGACAGGCCACGTATGTAGTGTCATTGAGCAAGGCACCTCACACACATTGCTTAGTACTGGTTAATCGCTTAGGTCGGTTAAGCCTGCCCAGGAAAACATGTCTAAGTCCCCGCGAGGTGTTTGACATTAAAGGAACATAATTTAGCCAATATTAACACATTTTACCTATAGTATTTTCTAAAAGGATATACATTTTACTCTAAGATTTTACCTCTAAGATTTTACCTCTAAGGCAAGTGCACAGTTTCTTTTTGGTGTGAGTATATAAATATATACTATTTTGTTATGTAACTACAGTTTACAACCGTTATGTCAAAGTCGGTTATGTCGAATTCTCCGGTTATCTCGAAGTAGGATCGAAGTAGGATCAAAGTCCCGCTTCAGACACTATCATTGTACATTTAACCGGCTACGTTTATATCGATTTCGTTATTTCAAACGTTGGTTATGTCGAAGGATTTTGTTCGGTCCGACGGAATTCGACATAAGCGATGCAGACTGTATATGACTATGTACATTTGTATACATCAGAACTAAACATATGTTCTGTTCTTAAAGTATGAGCGAGCAACAGTTTAATGCCATAGGTTGCTTTGCGGATTTTGGCCGCCGTGGCCTTTCCCATAAATACAAATTATAATTATTTTAGATCGACTCGTATATGGTTCGTGATAAGACCACGATACTGTATAGTATAATATTATAGACATATAATGTGTCTCAGGTTCTCAGGTTTCCAAATGTGATATACTATAAATCGATGCAGGCAATTTATAATATTTCAGAGATCATAAATTACTCACTCCATTGACAGTTGACAATGATATTAGTGACACGTTCAACCTTGTATGGCGAGGTGTCATCTAACACCGAAACAGACAAAGATAACCACCCCAGATATACAATATTTAATCTAAAGTTGTATTCCAGATCAAACCAATGTCTAAAAAAAACGTTGATATCATACACGTGTATTCGTTACAAAATGTTTTGGAGTCAACAAATCCATCGCTTTTTAACATTTTTTAATAGTCGCGAAAAATGTTGAAAACTATAATTAAAATCTTACTATTACTTGGTTAGTCTTGGTTAGTCTTTTTTCATTCGGTTCTCTTCCTAACAAATCATAATAACAATAAAGTTAATGTTTGTACATCACTACACTCAACAAAATTCCTTCGCTTCACGTGCGAAAGGTCCGGAGTTCGAGCCTCGCTGGAGCAGTTACGATTGTGCCCTTAGGCAAGGCATTTAAATTCCACGTTGCCTCTTCTCTCTCCCTCGTGGCGATGGATTCCATCAGGAATGAGGTCTCGAGAGTGATTAATATAAGTTGTAATAACTTGTTTCGCAATCGAGCTAAAATAAATTTGTATAAACAATATTTGGAGCCAGTTAATAATCAGGCAATATAAATATGTTCTTATTGTCATTTAATGCATTTTATCCGAAATGAGTTTACAGAGACTAATTCATAACCAATAAGATGATATGAATATTGATATTATTTGGTTATTAATTTGCTCCAAATACTGTCAAACATCAGGCATTTTGTGTATAGGGGGGGGGGGGGGGGCAATATAATTTCGGTTTATTGGAACAGGAATATATCTTAGGAATTTATTTTCGCTGGCAACATAAACACACATCTTACACATCTGTCAATGTAATACATTTGTCCCAGGTATACTTTAAAGTCTTGTGTGTTTTACGTTTATTTATCGTCGCTACCGGTTGCCCATATGAGCGACGCCTCCTGAAGAGATTAGTCATTTTAGATTTTAGAGGATAGTGCAATAATACAGACAGAGACCCATTCCAGAGTCTCCTCTGGTTCTTTTACATGCACGGTGTAAAGCACCGACACGATACCTCTGCTTAACGTCCCATCTGAAAGACTGTTAATTTTATTAGGGTCAGACGGGGGATCGAACCTGCGATCCCTGGATTACCAGTCTAGCGTGTTAACCACTGGGCTATACTAATAGCGTAAGTCATATGACGACTCTCTAGCTATTATTGGTGGCGGAAGACCCAGGGGTGTCCCCTAGCAACATTTTGGACACAGACGGGTAGAACCATCGACCAGTTGGATAACTTTCTCACATAGACGAATTCGACACCCTAATGGGATTCAAATCTACACTTTGATTTAAGGACAGCGACCGTATATGCGTTATTGCGACTTTGGGTGTGTTTTACTTTAGCATCGCTACCGGTTGGCTATATATACTAGAGTATATAGAAAACGCATACCTACATTATATACTAGAGTATATAGAAAACGCACACCTACATTATATACTAGAGTATATAGAAAACGCACACCTACATTATATACTAGAGTATATAGAAAACGCACACCTACATTATATACTAGAGTATATAGAAAACGCACACCTACATTATATACTAGAGTATATAGAAAACGCACACCTACATTATATACTAGAGTATATAGAAAACGCACACCTACATTATATACTAGAGGACATAGAAAACGCACACCTACATTATATACTAGAGTATATAGAAAACGCACACCTACATTATATACTAGAGGACATAGAAAACGCACACCTACATTATATACTAGAGTATATAGAAAACGCACACCTACATTATATACTAGAGGACATAGAAAACGCACACCTACATTATATACTAGAGTATATAGAAAACGCACACCTACATTATATACTAGAGGACATAGAAACGCCACCTACATTATATACTAGAGTATATAGAAAACGCACACCTACATTATATACTAGAGTATATAGAAAACGCACACCTACATTATATACTAGAGGATATAGAAAACGCACACCTACATTATATACTAGAGTATATAGAAAACGCACACCTACATTATATACTAGAGTATATAGAAACGCACACCTACATTATATACTAGAGTATATAGAAAACGCACACCTACATTATATACTAGAGTATATAGAAAACGCACACCTACATTATATACTAGAGGACATAGAAAACGCACACCTACATTATATACTAGAGGACATAGAAAACGCACACCTACATTATATACTAGAGGACATAGAAAACGCACACCTACATTATATACTAGAGGACATAGAAAACGCACACCTACATTATATACTAGAGTATATAGAAAACGCACACCTACATTATATACTAGAGGACATAGAAAACGCACACCTACATTATATACTAGAGTATATAGAAAACGCACACCTACATTATATACTAGAGGACATAGAAAACGCACACCTACATTATATACTAGAGTACATAGAAAACGCACACCTACATTATATACTAGAGTACATAGAAAACGCACACCTACATTATATACTAGAGTATATAGAAAACGCACACCTACATTATATACTAGAGGACATAGAAAACGCACACCTACATTATATACTAGAGGATATAGAAAACGCACACCTACATTATATACTAGAGGACATAGAAAACGTACACCTACATTATATACTAGAGGACATAGAAAACGCACACCTACATTATATACTAGAGGACATAGAAAACGCACACCTACATTATATACTAGAGGACATAGAAAACGCACACCTACATTATATACTAGAGGACATAGAAAACGCACACCTACATTATATACTAGAGGACATAGAAAACGCACACCTACATTATATACTAGAGGACATAGAAAACGCACACCTACACTATATACTAGAGGACATAGAAAACGCACACCTACATTATATACTAGAGGACATAGTAAACGCACACCTCATTATATGATTATTAATATTATTACATGAAAACGAAATGCGAAGGATTCCATCAAAGATATATCACATCTTTATTACAAATCACAAACTGAACAACTAAAAATATTCCAAAAATGTTTAAAACTATGTATTTATATTATTATTGTTTTTCATTTAAAAACACACTTATCCGAACTGTGCGTTTTCTATATCCTCTAGTATATGAGGGTAGTCATAATTAAAATTTTGGAGGATAGTGCAATTATACATATTGACACATTCCAGAGTATCCTCCCAATTCAAAGACAGTTGATATTATTAGGTTCAGACGGGTTATCGAACCTGCGAGCCCTGGGTTCACATTCGACCGTGTTAACCATTGACCCGTCTGTAATTTCTACTCTTAAGGAGACATTTATTTTACAGTATTCCAGAATGATGGGTTGGCTTGCCCTGGTGTTCTACATTTGCATTGCTACTAGAATTACTCCAATACAGTGCACAGGTAAGCTATATTAGTTCAATATGATAAAATACGTCTGCTTTATGACCGTTCTTGTCGTCTATCTGAACACATTCAAAATAAATTGCTTGATCGATTGGTCGCTCGGTGCGTCCGGAAGGGCCATGCTATTTTCTTTTTCCTCTCCTAATGAACGAGCGATACCAACCACTAGCCCTGCACGCTGTTAACACGCTCGTTTCTCACGATGTACGATGATCGCCAGATCCAACATATGGGTTTTCCGGGTTAAGACTTGTTTCGCAATCGTTGACAAATTAAAAACAAAGCTCTATAAAGAGCCCTGCAGGCTCGAAAATAAGACAGTTTTAACAAAGCGCTTTGTGGAACCGTACTGTTCTCATATCCTACCTTTCTCACTTGCTGAGAAAAAATGCATTGATTGCTTTATATACAGTCAAACCTGTGTTAGTGGTCACCTATATTAATCAGCCACCTGTGCTAAGCAGTCACTATCTGTGATTCCCTAGGCTGGCTGCTTAAGACAGGTTTGACTGTAGGTAGGTATTCCTTAAACTACTGTAGTTCAGTACAGTTTTACATATACAGTCAAACATGTCTATAAAGGCCATCCTTGGGAAAGTAAAAACGTGGCCTTTGTTGGCAGGTGGCCTCAATAGAGGGTTAAAATGCATTGAAAATGGCTCGACGAGAGAGAAAAATGGTGGTCTTTAGAGACAGGTTTTTCATATGCGGCCTTTATTCGGAGGTGGCCTTTATAGCACAGGTTTGACTGTATTTTTTATGTTGTAACCACACGGTTTATTGTAATGTTATTGTGAGCTTTATTGATTGGAAGTTCGTGTTATTTTAGGAAAGACTTGTCGTAGCAATGCTATTTATACGAAACACATTTATTGCTAGCACCACATTGCTGTTCCGCCCCCTACGCCCACCCCCGATATCAATGGATGCCATCTGGAACGATGCTAAAAAACCAGTTTACACTTTATTTATTTTACAACGATTGCGAAACAAGCTTTAACAACTTATATTAATCACTCTCGTTGGCGCGGATGAAAGAAAGCTTAAATGTCTGAGAGCTGTCATTCGTGTGTGAGGAAACTGGAGTACCCGGAGAAAAACCCACCTGGTCGATCTGGCGACCATCATACCATCTCACATACTTCCTTGTCCGAGGATCGAACCCGGGTTGCATTGGTGGGAAGCGTGCGCGATAACCACTACGCTAATGAAACAGCCGAGACTGGAAAGCAATACGTCTAAAGTTGAAGTAACGTATTTCGGAATCGAGCACACACGTTGTTTCCACCTACGTTTATTTAACGACAGCCCCTGGTTAACCGGGACAACACCTACACAAGTACATATAAGGTTGTAAAACAACAAATAAATTGTCTATGTAATACATAGTAAAAAGTAAAAACATACGGTCTGTTCATTTATATTTCCAATCTTTCATTTCTTTTGATACCACATCCACTGTGAAGAGGTATTCAAATCAGTGTGAAACACACCACGAATATTTCTAATTTTAAGTTTCAAATACCCAGTGCTCGCCTGTGAATAACGTCACTGTGTTTACACACTGTATTCCTCCGCCAAATAATACAGTAATAAACCTTCACCTTGCAATGGCCTGAATTCATATACCACATCTTTTCTACACATCAACTAGTCTGAAGTCTTCTCAAGTCACATAATTTCTCAAGAAACACAAAAACTATACACTACCTGACATGAAAATGCATTTTTATCAAAAAGAAAAAATAACTATATTAGTTATTGGAACTACATTCGAGTGGACCGCGGATGCACTTCTGCCTATTTACGTATATACATAAAGTAAACGTTCCGAATGCATTAGTATTCATAGTTCGTCTTAACGACCAGTATATACGGCATCGATACATACGACTTATAGTCGTTATATATATCATACTTGATTTGGTAATATTTTATTCCTCTATATACATGTATATAACAATCATAATCGTTGTACAAGTAGAAATTTAGCAAATGGGTTGGGCCACAAGTTCTAACAACATTAGTGATTGGCCCTCCTCCCCATAAAATATATTTAAGAACAACAAAATGTAAGTGGCGTAGTTAGTGCTGGAAACATGTACATAATACATTTTACAATATTTAATATAGTTAGTCTGTGAATTTTCAAAGAAATGTGCTAGTTTGCTCAAACCACTGTCCGGTTTCCCAAGAATTGCACCCCAGGGCCAAGCCCAAACCTGACTGAAAACCGAGAACGTATTGTATATATCAAACTATGAAAGACTATTTTAATATTATGATGGTTAGGCGGGAGATGAAGCCTAAAATAAAGTTATTTAAATACATATATATCTGCAGCAATGCAGCATCATATCTAATCTCGATGTGTATCAAAGTGTTTGATAAACCAGTCCTATGCAAGCATTTATTGCACAGTTCCACAATATAAGTTCATATATTTTATCATTTTCAGAACTATGTCAAACGCAATGGGGGTACGAGTTCTTCATTCAAGATATACTGGAAAACACTCAAATAGGTGAGTATCGTGAATGTTAGATCTTCATTCAAGATATACTGGAAAACGCTCCAATAGGTGAGTATCGTGAATGTTAGATCTTCATTCAAGATATACTGGAAAACGCTCCAATAGGTGAGTATCGTGAATGTTAGATCTTCATTCAAGATATACTGGAAAACGCTCCAATAGGTGAGTATCGTGAATGTTAGATCTTCATTCAAGATATACTGGAAAACGCTCCAATAGGTGAGTATCGTGAATGTTAGATCTTCATTCAAGATATACTGGAAAACGCTCCAATAGGTGAGTATCGTGAATGTTAGATCTTCATTCAAGATATACTGGAAAACGCTCCAATAGGTGAGTATCGTGAATGTTAGATCTTCATTCAAGATATACTGGAAGCTCCAATGTGAGTATCGGAATGTAGATCTTCATTCAAGTATCTGGAAAACGCTCCAAAAGTAGTTGTGCTTGATATTGGATGGTGGTAGGAATAGTCTTCATTCGAATACTGAAAACGCTCATGTGCGTGAGTTGACTTTTCAAGATATACTGGAAACCTCTGGTGGTTCGTGTGTGCTTCAGTTATGGAAAAGCTCCAAGGTGAGTATCGGAAGTTAATCTCTTAAGAACTGAAACGCTCAAGGTGAGTATCGGATGTTAGATCTTCATTCAAGATATACTGGAAACGCTCCAATAGGTAGTACGTGAATTTAGATCTTCATTAAGATATACTGGAACACACTCCAATAGGTGAGTATCGTGAATGTTAGGATTAATCAACACTAGCCAGGTCTTGTTGCTCGAGAATGTGGGACTGTTTATCTAGAATGTGTGATACGTCTTAAGGCAGTGGGTTTCTGATATTATATATTAGATTGACACGTGTTCTGGAAATGCTATACTAGTAATACACACACAATAGTATTTAAAAATATGAAATGTGGCGCCAAAATAGAAAATGCCACGAGGTGAAGTCAACTCACGCCTGTCAATAGTTATACACGAGCTTCAAGCGGTCATCTGGCGTACTGTATCAGTAATTCTTGGATATCTAATATGTAATAAAATTACCAGCACGATCAGTTCACGATCTTCACGATCCTATTTTGTTTTAAAAGTGCGCCAATAGTGAGTTGGAACGTCAATAGCTATACACAAGGTACAAACAAGCTAGACACGGTCAAACGACGTGCTGTATCAGTAATTCACGTTGGCGATCTATCCGTGGGACTGGCACTCAATCAGAGTGGCCCGTGAGTTGCTCGTGTGCCTAACGAGTGTATCCCGTGTATCGCTCTGAAAGATCTTATGTGGAACGCCACACGTCCATTGCTCGCAACCATGTTCAACCATTAAGTCCACTTTAAGTTGGTGTAACAGTCAATACCATGTAAGAGCTGTTGACGAAGGATTGGCGTCCACTACTCGACCAGGGTAGAGCTGTTGACGAAGGATTGGCGTCCACTACTCGACCAGGGTAGAGCTGTTGACGAAGGATTGGCGTCCACTACTCGACCAGGGTAGAGCTGTTGACGAAGGATTGGCGTCCACTACTCGACCAGGGTAGAGCTGTTGACGAAGGATTGGCGTCCACTACTCGACCAGGGTAGAGCTGTTGACGAAGGATTGGCGTCCACTACTCGACCAGGGTAGAGCTGTTGACGAAGGATTGGCGTCCACTACTCGACCAGGGTAGAGCTGTTGACGAAGGATTGGCGTCCACTACTCGACCAGGGTAGAGCTGTTGACGAAGGATTGGCGTCCACTACTCGACCAGGGTAGAGCTGTTGACGAAGGATTGGCGTCCACTACTCGACCAGGGTAGAGCTGTTGACGAAGGATTGGCGTCCACTACTAGACCAGGGTAGATCGGCTTCCTCTCACGATTCTTTTGAGAATGGTCAAACTGTTCGTGAGTGTCTATCGACTGCTCATGTCCTTCAAGGACTATTTAAATCCTATATCAGAGAGTTTAGCGACATCACATGTCCTTCAAGGACTACTTAAGTCCTATATTAGAATGAATAGCGACTTCTCGTGTCCTTCAAGGACTACCTAAATTCTATATCAGAGAGTGTAGCGACTTCTCGTGTCCTTCAAGGACTACCTAAGTTCTATATCAGAGAGTTTAGCGACTTCTCATGTCCTTCAATGACTACCTAAGTTCTATATCAGAGAGTGTAGCGACTTCTCATGTCCTTCAATGACTACCTAAGTTCTATATCAGAGAGTGTAGCGACTTCTCATGTCCTTCAATGACTACCTAAGTTCTATATCAGAGAGTTTAGCGACTTCTCATGTCATTCAATGACTACCTAAGTTCTATATCAGAGAGTGTAGCGACTTCTCATGTCCTTCAATGACTACCTAAGTTCTATATCAGAGAGTTTAGCGACTTCTCATGTCCTTCAATGACTACCTAAGTTCTATATCAGAGGGGTTAGCGACTTATCATGTCCTTCAAGACATTGTCGAAATGTAATTTTATTATTAATGTATTGGTCTAAAATATCATGCACAAGTCCATATCAGTTACCCGGTGTTAAATGGGATAAGCAATGCAATGAAAGGGTATAGATTCATTGTACACGTATGTTGAACAATGTTTAAAGTTCCACTTGGAGATATATAGATATCGGATATGTGATTAATATCCTTCCATTTGCAGGTACAGATATTGGTCACGTGATAGTTTAGGGAAACAGCTCTCAAATATTCATATAATATCCTTCCATTAGCAGGTATAGATATTGGTCACGTGATAGTCGAGGGAAATAGCTCTCAGATATTCATATAATACCCTTCTATTTGCAGGTACAGATATTGTTCACGTGGTAGTCGATGGAAACAGCTCTCAGATATTCATATAATATTCTTCCTTTTGCAGGCACATATATTGGTCACGTGATAGTTTAGGGAAACAGCTCTCAGATATTCATATAATATCCTTCCATTTGCAGGTACAGATATTGGTCACGTGATGGTTGAGGGAAACAGCTCTCAGATATTCATATAATACCCTTCCATTTGAGGTACAGATATTGGTCACGTGATAGTTGAGGGAAATAGCTCTCAGATATTCATATAATACCCTTCCATTTGCAGGCACAGATATTGGTCACGTGCTAGTTGAGGGAAACAGCTCTCAGATATTCATAGAGCACGTCGAAACCAGTGATCTATCATTTGATAACATTACTCGAAATGTGACACTGAAATCAAACCTCGACTCAGACCGAGGCGCGGCAGGTGCACCCGTGATGTACCTAAGCTGTACGATACTGGAAAACTCAGTTCAGGTAATGTTCTCCGCGGGTCAGCGCAGTTTTGCTTATGCACGTTTATTTTAGTTCGATTGCGAAACAAGTTCTTACAACAGTAGTTAAATCGCTCTCGAGAAATCATTCCTGATGGAATCCATCGCCATGATGGAGAGAGAAGAGGCGATGTGGAATATGTGTCTAGACGCCATTCCTGATGGAATCCATCGCCATGATGGAGAGAGAAGAGGCGATGTGGAGTATGTGTCTAGACCTCATTCCTGGTGGAATCCATCGCCATGATGGAGAGAAGAGGCAATGTGGAGTATGTATCTAGACCTTATTCCTGATGGAATCCATCGCCATGATGGAGATAGAAGAGGCGATGTGGAGTATGTGTCTAGACGCCATTCCTGATGGAATCCATCGCCATGATGGAGAGAGAAGAGGCGATGTGGAGTATGTGTCTAGACGCCATTCCTGATGGAATCCATCGCCATGCTGGAGAGAGAAGAGTCAATGTGGAGTATGCGTCTTGCACTGTGGTTCTGATGAGGTTAGAACTCTCGATCAACCTCTCGATAACGAGACAGACATCCTGTCCATTACACCATGGGAGCACCTGTTATACAACGTTTCTTACTTTATTGTTTATGTATTACATCTATCATAGCTTAATTAGAGCCAGCAACTACGCAATAGTTGTACAGCTCTGTAGCAACCATATCACACTATCTTGTATCGCTGTTACAAATACAACATTTATTTGTTATGGATTTAAGAGGTGCATTTAATTTACATATAGGATCCCACATGTACGGTGATTTCATATCATATTTTGATGAAACGAGTTTTGGAATGTTGCTATTAAGCGAGCCTCTGACTTAATAGCAACATTTGAAAAGGAATTTCATAAAATATGGTATGAAATCACCACGAGCTTTAGATCCTTTTTTGTCACATTACCATATAGGCTGCCCGATTAGCGCAGTGGTTAGCTCGCTCGTTTCTCACCAATGCAACCCGGGTTCGATCCTCGGACCGGGAAGTATGTAAGATGGTACGATGGTCGCCAGATCGGATTGGTGAGTTTCCTCCGGGTACTCCGGTTTCCTCCCACACGAATGATCACATATATATACGCTTCCATCCGCGCCAACGAGACTGATTAATATAAGTTGTCAAAACTTGCTTCGCAATCGTAAAATAAATAAAGTTTAATATATATAGCGCACGTTTTAATACCAGTTATGCACACAACAACGCTGCTACTTACATTTCCGCGCCAACTAATACAAATTATAATTGCGCAAAGACGTATTTTAAGTCATCGGTTATCTTACCATTAACGTTATGTACCGCTTCAAGTAGAAATATGCAAACTTTAACGTTTAATTTACAAACTATTAGGATTATTCCTCAACCAATCAGAATACGTCAGGTGTTATTACATGTGTGTTGATATAAGAAAATATGTGATGGCTGTATTGCACTGAATACACGCAAGGTCATGTGATGAATGTTAATATCTTCTAATATGAACTTCAGTTACAGATAGTAGTGAGGGTAATTGTGACGGACTGGAATGACAACGCACCAGTGTTTGAACACAGCCAGCATAATACGACTATTTCGGAGGTACATTTGTATTTATATTGAACAATATGTATCGATTATTGATCATATACATGTATTAATTAGGTTATAAGCAACCTATATGCATAGGAGCTTTAAGATACTTACAGTTTGCTCAGCCCGAAATTACATCATTACTTTGAATAATGATGAGCAGCACGTTAGAGCAGCAATTGCGCATGCGCAGTGAGTATATGTACTCACACCTTCGATTATTGACAGTTTGCTCCGTCACATTTTACATCATTTGCGCATGAGCAGCCATGACGCATGCGCAGTGAGTATGTGTACGGACCTTCTCTTATTGACAGTTTTCTCCAATGTATGACCCAATTTATTTAAAATAAGCTGAAAGAACATGAATTAGATGAATTTTTAGTTATAAATTTCCATGACGACGGCTTTTTAAGCCGTATATTTGGAAATTGAGATATATATATATCATTACTAGTTCCATTTTTGGAACAATAAACATATAGAGGAAATATAGACATAGACATTCTACAAATTAGAATTATAAGAGACAATAGCATTCTACAATATACACGAAACATGTTTTACTTTCTATAAACTATGTAAAAGTCGCTAATCATAATACTAAAAATTATTTAAAATACTGCTTTTTAAGATTTATGGGAAAAGATCACTATCAAGCAAATTAGAATATGTTTTTAAGAAACCAGAACCACCTATTATTAGAGATGAGTGGATTAGCAGCTTTTACATACAATTCACAAATAAAATAATGTACAGTTAAACCTGTGTTAGTGGTCACCTCCATTAAGCAACCAACCTGTATTAAGCAGCCAGTTGCAAGATTCCTAATTTGTTGATTTGTTATACATATGACCTCTATTAAGCAGCCACCTGTGCTAAGCAGCCACTTTCTGCGATTCCCTTGGCTGGCTGTTTAAGACAGGTTTGACTGTGCACATTATTACATTTATAAATACTGTTTAAACCAAATGTTATCATATTGTTATTGCATACAATATACTGTCGTACTATATAATGTCGCTTTAATATGTGATTTGTATTGTGATACAGGACAATCTAGTTGGCACTACGATATATTCTACAATGAATGTCACAGATAATGACAAGCAATTTAATGGAAACAGTCGATTGTCTTACCGTATTGTTCCAAATCAAGAGTTTTCTGTAAGTATATATATGTTAATTAGTGATATAATATATACGTTGATTAGCGATATAATATATATAATGTTAATTAGTGATATAATATATACGTTAATTAGTGATATAATATATATCATGTTAATTAGTGATATAATATATACGTCAATTAGTGATATAATATATAATGTTAATTAGTGATATAATATACACGTTAATTAGTGATATAATATATACGTTAATTAGTGATAAATATCTACGTCAATTAGTGATATAATATAATTATATGTTAATTAGTGATATAATATATATAATGTTAATTAGATATATAATATATTCGTTAATTAGTGATATAATATAAATAATGTTAATTAGTGATCTGGTATATACGTTAATTAGTGATATAATATATACGTTAATTAGTGATATAATGTATACGTCAATTAGTGATATAATATATATAATGTTAATTAGTGATATAATATATTCGTTAATTAGTGATATAATATATACAATGTTAATTAGTGATCTGGTATATACGTTAATTAGTGATATAATAGATACGTTAATTAGTGATCTAATATATACGTTAATTAGTGATATAATATATACGTTAATTAGTGATATAATATATTAGTTAATTAATGATATAATATATACGTTACTTAGCGATATAATATATATACTATATACGTTAATTAGCGATATACTAGTATACGTTAATTAGTATTATACTATAGATATAATATATACGTTAATTAGTGATATAATATATATATACTATATACGTTAATTAGCGATATACTATTATACGTTAATTAGTATTATACTATAGATATAATATATACGTTAATTAGCGATATAATATATACGTTAATTAGAGATATAATATATATAATAATTAATGATATAATATAGATATACTATGTACGTTAATTAGTGATATAATATACACATTAATTAGCGATATAATATATATACGTTGATTAGTGATATAATACATGTATATACATTAATTAGTGATATAATAATAATTACAAACTTCTAGCAATGTCGTTATTCTTATTGGCTGATTCAGTCCATATGATCGCCGTTCATAACCCGATGAACCACACAATTATTCTAATCTGTAAGTATCCAATGTGACCTTTAATGCCCGACTTGGAAAACATAATTATATTGTCCTTTCCAACACTATAGTGACGTGTACAGTATAATGGATTGTGTATGAAAAAGTATAGTATACATGTCAAAGAAATGAATCGATAAAAATCGTTTTTGATCTCTTTGTTTATACAAATTTATTTTAGCTCGATTGCGAAACAAGTTCTTACACATTATATTAATCACTCTCGAGACCTCATTACTGATGGAATCCATCGTAACGAGGGAGAGAGAAGAGGCATGTGGAATTTAAATGTCCTGTTTAAGGGCACAATCGTAACTGCTCCAGCGGGGCTCGAACTCCGTGCCTTTCGCACCTGAACGCGCTACTACTGCGCTATCACGACTCCAACTTTGACCTCTTAAGCAAAGTTATTCTATCTCAGAGTTATGTTTATTGAGTTTGTTATTTATAAGACTCAGTGCAATTTCATTTTCAATTGTTATTCTTAATTTTAAATATGAAACATAATGTTAAATTGGGTGTATGTATAAGCCTTGTATTACCTCCATATACACGAAGAGCACAAGTGAACAAACATAATATACAATTACACGTGTTACATGGACACATATAAACATACATATATACAAAGTAGTACAAGTGTACAATAATGGTCATAAGAACTGACATAACCATGCAGCTATTAATTAGTGTATACCGATCATCATAACTTGCCGAAACGAAATACAAGGGAAAGACTATTGTCTGTGTGCTTGTACGATTACGTAGTGTAATCACGTGTTGTATTGCATTTTCAGGAATACTTTGCAATTGATGTGCCCACCTCACCAATAATAACACTGCGTCGGACACTGGACTACGAAACGGTCACTATAATGACAGTGCAGATAGAAGCACGGGTATGCTTTCTTACCGCATTTTATATGCATGCCATACTATTGTGTACAGTATAGTTGTATTATTTGAATTAGTTTACACAAATTTATTTTAGCTAGATTGCGAAACAAGTTCTTACAACTTATATTTAATCACTCTCGAGACATCATTCCTGATGGGAGAGAGAATAGGCTACGTGGAATGTAAATGCCTATGGGCACACTCGTAATGCCTATGGGCACACTCGTAATGCCTATGGGCACAATCGTAACGGTTCCAGCGGGGCTCGAATTATAAGAGGCATTTTACAGAAACACATGCGTTCCATCATGGTGTATCATATACACAATGCGCCGTGCACGACGATGATTCTATAGTTGTGTAAGATATACATTATGCGTTTTAATCACTGCCAAAACCTGTTTTGATATATCGACGTGTATCTTATTTCTTATGTATAATAAGAACATGTCTTTGGCAAATGAACAGTAACTAAATAAATATAATATGTATATTTGTACATACTTAATAACTTGTGAATTGAAATCATTTGTCACAGCTAATGGTATATTGTATACCGTTAATGGTTGCTAGTAATTATAATTTAAAGTTTAAGGTGACTTATTAGTCTTATCATATCTTATCATATCTTATCTTATCATATCATATCTTATCATATCTTATCATATCTTATCATATCTTACCTAATCATATCTCATCTCATCTTATCTTATCTCATCATATCTTATCATATCTTATCATATCTTATCTTATCTCATCATATCTTATCATATCTTATCATATCTTATCATATCTTATCATATCTTACCTCATCATATCTCATCTTATCTTATCTTATCATATCTTATCTTATCATATCTTATCTTATCTCATCATATCTTATCATATCTTACCTCATCATATCTCATCTTATCTTATCTTATCATATCTTATCATATCTTATCATATCTTATCATATCTTATCATATCTTATCATATCTTACCTCATCATATCTCATCTCATCTTATCTTATCTCATCATATCTTATCATACCTTATCTTATCTCATCATATCTCATCTTATCTTATCATATCTTATCATATCTTATCATATCTCATCTTATCTTATCTTATCATATCTTACCTCATCTTATCATATCTTACCTCATCATATCTTATCATATCTTACCTCATCATATCTCATCTCATCTTATTATATCTCATCTCATCTTATCTTATCTTATCATATCTCATCATATATTATCATATCTTATCATATCTTATCATATCTTATCATCTTACCTCATCATATCTTATCATATCTCATCTTATCATATCTCATCTTATCTTATCTTATCATATCATATCTTATCTTATCATATCTTATCATATCTTATCATATCATATCTTATCATATCTTATCATATCTTATCATATCTTACCTCATCATATCTCATCTCATCTTATCTTATCTTATCATATCTTATCATATCTTATCATATCTTATCATATCTTATCTCATCATATCTTATCATATCTTACCTCATCATATCTCATCTCATCTTATCTTACCTCATCATATCTTATCATATCTCATCTTATCATATCTCATCTCATCTTATCTTATCTTATCATATCATATCTTATCTTATCATATCTCATCATATCTCATCATATCTTATCATATCTTATCATATCTTATCATATCTTATCATATCTTATCATATCTTATCATATCTTACCTCATCATATCTCATCTCATCTTATCTTATCTCATCATATCTTATCATATCTTATCATATCTTATCTTATCTCATCATATCTTATCATATCTTATCATATCTTATCATATCTTAGCATATCTTACCTCATCATATCTCATCTCATCTTATCTCATCATATCTTATCATATCTTATCTTATCTCATCATATCTCATCTTATCTTATCA
Source organism: Archivesica marissinica (assembly GCA_014843695.1). Classification (NCBI taxonomy): domain Eukaryota; kingdom Metazoa; phylum Mollusca; class Bivalvia; order Venerida; family Vesicomyidae; genus Archivesica; species Archivesica marissinica. The sequence continues at coordinate 43,258,516 of CM026389.1, forward strand.
TATCTTATCATATCTTATCATATCTTATCATATCATATCTTATCATATCTTATCATATCTTATAATATCTCATCTTATCTTATCTTATCATATCTTACCTCATCTTATCATATCTTACTTCATCATATCTTATCATATCTTACCTCATCATATCTCATCTCATCTTATCTTATCTCATCATATCTTATCATATCTTATCATATCTTATCTTATCTCATCATATCTTATCATATCTTATCATATCTTATCATATCTTACCTCATCATATCTCATCTCATCTTATCTTATCTTATCATATCTTATCATATCTTATCATATCTTATCTTATCTCATCATATCTTATCATATCTTACCTCATCATATCTCATCTCATCTCATCTTATCATATCTTATCATATCTTATCATATCTTATCATATCTTACCTCATCTTATCATATCCTACCTCATCATATCTTATCATATCTTACCTCATCATATCTCATCTCATCTTATCTTATCATATCATATCTTATCATATCTTATCATATCTTATCATATCTCATCTCATCTTATCTTATCATATCTTATCATATATTATCATATCTTATCATATCTTATTTCATCTTATCTTGCCTGTTTTAAAAAATCAATTACATAGCGCATATGCCTGTTTTAAAAATGTACACAATTTAACAATAAGTGGTTACTTATTAGACGTCTGAGTGTATTACACTTCATTAAGTTCGGCCATAGAATATGTTCCATATATATTCCATGTAATAATATTCCATGGAATTTACGTATATTCCAGTATCTGTTGTGGCAGACGCGTTGTCCCCAAATGTTCGTGGCTGACGAGCCCCCAGTGGGTGTCGTGACCCACACTTCTATTTATATCTCAATGTCTCAGTTGAGCTCCTGCCAGGGTCTAACCTATCATAGATCCGCTGGAGTTGTCTAAGGGTATTTTGTATCTTCGGTCTCACAATAATAACTCAACACAGTGGTTTGTCTTTCTTATATATAATATTATTCTTCCGTATTTTCTTTGTTTCTGTGTTATATCTCATGCATATATCTCTGCTTAATTCAACTTTTATTTTATTTATTTCAGTCAGAATTTAGTCGCTTATCGCTAAGCTCTAAACTCTTTAATCCGTAATTACTATCTTCATACAATCTCATCAATGTTTCCGCTTCAATAACCTTCGTTAACCCTCACAATAATAGATTATATTCACCGGAACTAAATATTTTCCTTATCTCTGCTTATCAATTAAGTTTCATAAGTTATCTTTCTCTTAATGTCTATTCTCTTGTAAATATCATAGAAAAACAGTTAATTCTGTATCTTATTTTCGAGATCACCCGACGATCCGTTCCTTGGATGTCACCTTTGTGTATCTACTTTGGTTAATACATTCCGTATCTTATATACAGACCAACGATGGTCTTCTAGACTTACAGACGCCGTAACATATGTTACGTTACCTAATATTATTAAGATTTTCCGCACATCAAAAGATTCGGCCCTTTAAAAGTTAGTCATTCCCGCGCGAAAATATATTTGATATTTTAGGCGCGAAAATGATAGCAGACGATATGCATAAGACAAATATATATAGTATATGGTAAATCCATGATGTCGTATCTTAAATAGATTAATGTATTTATATAATACATTACTATTTATATATGACAATAATAACAGTTCGTGCAAATATTGTTTGTTTTTCATATAGTTTGCACACTGTGACATATCATTAATAAATGCTACTCATTTTCTATAGAATTTCAATTACATTGTTGACACATTCTATTTCTATATAATATAATTGAAGCATCTTTTTCAGGATAACCCGAGTGACCATCGAGGTGAAACAAAAAGTGCAACAGGCACACTTACCATTTATGTTCAAGACGCAGACGACCAGAACCCGGAATTCTCTGCTAGAACATATACAGGCGCTATCAGCGAAGACGCAACCCCGGTAACTTGAAACTACTAGTAGTTAACATAACCAAATCAGTTATACTATCTGAAATGCCAGCTGTCTGCTGCTTAACACGATTCTCTGACATGCCAGCTGTTTGCTGCGTAATACGATTTTCTGGCGTGCCAGCTGCCTACTGCTGAACACGATTATCTGGCAGGACAGCTGTCTGCTGCTTAATACGAGTCTCTGGCGTGACAGCTGTCTGCTGCTGAACACGAGTCTCTGGCATGACAGCTGTCTGCTGCTGAACACGATTCTCTGGCATTACAGCTGTATTCTGCTTAACACGATTCTCTGACATGACAGCTGTCTGCTGCTGAACACGATTCTCTGGCGTGGCAGCTGTATGCTGCTTAATACGAGTCTCTGGCATGACAGCTGTCTGCTGCTTAACACGATTCTCTGACATGACAGCTGTATGCTGCTTAACACGATTCTCTGGATGACAGCTGTATGCTGCGTAACACGATTCTCTTGCGTGGCAGCTGTCTGCTGCTTAACACGATTCTCTCGCATAACAGCTGTCTGCTGCGTAACACGATTTTCTGGCATGCCAGCTGTATGCTGCGTAAAACGATTCTCTGGCGTGGCAGCTGTATGCTGCGTAACACGATTCTCTCGCATGCCAGCTGTATGCTGCGTAACACGATTCTCTCGCATGCCAGCTGTATGCTGCGTAACACGATTCTCTGGCGTGACAGCTGTCTGCTGCGTAACACGATTCTCTGGCGTGGCAGCTGTATGCTGCTTAACACGATTCTCTGGCGTGGCAGCTGTATGCTGCGTAACACTATTCTCTGGCGTGGCAGCTGTATGCTGCGTAACACGATTCTCTGGCGTGACAGATGTCCGCTGCTTAACACGATTCTCTGGCATGACAGCTGTCTGCTGCTTAACACGATTTTCTGGCATGACAGCTGTCTGCTGCTTAACACGATTCTCTGGCATGCCAGCTGTATGCTGCTTAACACGAGTCTCTGGCATGCCAGCTGTTTACTGTTTAACACGCGTCTCTGGCGTGGCAGCTGTCTGCTGCTTAACACGATTCTCTCGCATAACAGCTGTCTGCTGCTTAGCACGAGTCTCTGGCATGGCAGCTGTCTGTTGTTATCGAACATGTGACCATCAGTTCGTTCCAAGGTTCCAAGCATTCCACAATTTAAGTACTTGCCAGAATTATAGATTATTTAAGCACAATTTTGAATTCGAAAACTACTTAATATATACTCTTACTAAATATTTAAAATTTATTGTTAAGCTTAGAACTAGAAATCATAGATTGCCAATTGAAGTAGGAAATGTTGAGAGTATTTCATGGTTAGGTTGAGAGTATCCCATGGTTAGGTTGAGAGTATTTCATGGTTAGGTTGAGAGTTTCCCATGGTTATGTTGAGAGTATCCCATAGTTAGGTTGAGGTATCCCATGGTTAGGTTGGGAGTATCCCATGGTTAGGTTGAGAGTATCCCATGGTTAGGTTGAGAGTATCCCATGGTTAGGTTGAGAGTATTTCATGGTTAGGTTGAGAGGTTCCCATGGTTAGGTTGAGAGTTTCCCATGGTTAGGTTGAGAGTATCCCATGGTTAGGTTGAGTGTATCTCATGGTTAGGTTGAGAGTATCCCATGGTTAGGTTGAGAGTATCTCATGGTTAGGTTGAGAGTATCTCATGGTTAGGTTGAGAGTATGTCGTGGTTAGGTTGAAAGTATGTCGTGGTTAGGTTGAGAGTATGTCGTGGTTAGGTTGAGAGTATGTTGTGGTTAGGTTGAGAGTAACTCATGGTTATGTTGAGAGTATGTCGTGGTTAGGTTGAGAGTATGTCGTGGTTAGGTTGAGAGTATGTCGTGGTTAGGTTGAGAGTATCTCATGGTTAGGTTGAGAGTATCTCATGATTAGGTTGAGATTATCCCATGGTTTGGTTGAGGGTATCCCATGGTTAGGTTGAGAGTTTCCCATGATTAGGTAGAGAGTATCCCATGGTTAGGTTGAGAGTATGTCGTGGTTAGGTTGAAAGTACCCATGGTTAGGTTGAGAGTATCTCATGGTTAGGTTGAGAGTATCTCATGGTTAGGTTGAGAGTATCTCATGGTTAGGTTGAGAGTATCTCATGGTTAGGTTGAGAGTATCCCGTGGTTAGGTTGAGAGTATCTCATGGTTAGGTTGAGAGTATCCCATGGTTAGGTTGAGAGTAACTCATGGTTAGGTTGAGAGTATCCCATGGTTAGGTAGAGAGTATCCCATGTTTAGGTTGAGAGTATCTCATGATTAGGTTGAGAGTATCTCATGATTATGTTGAGAGTATCTCATGGTTAGGTTGAGAGTATCCCATGGTTAGGTTGAGAGTATCTCATGGTTAGGTTGAGAGTATCCCATGATTAGGTTGAGAGTATCTCATGATTATGTTGAGAGTATCTCATGGTTAGGTTGAGAGTATCCCATTGTTAGGTTGATAGTAACTCATGGTTAGGTTGAGAGTAACTCATGGTTAGGTTGAGAGTATCCCATGGTTAGGTTGAGAGTATGTCGTGGTTAGGTTGAGAGTATGTCGTGGTTAGGTTGAGAGTATCTCATGGTTAGGTTGAGAGTATCTCATGGTTAGGTTGAGAGTATCCCATGATTAGGTTGAGAGTAACTCATGGTTAGGTTGGGAGTATCCCATGGTTAGGTAGAGAGTATCCCATGGTTAGGTTGAGAGTAGCTCATGGTTAGGTTGAGAGTATCCCAAGGTTAGGTAGAGAGTATCCCATGGTTAGGTAGAGAGTTTCCCATGGTTAGGTTGAGAGTATCCCATGGTTAGGTTGAGAGTATGTCGTGGTTAGGTTGAGAGTATATCATGGTTAGGTTGAGAGTATCTCATGATTAGGTTGAGAGTATCCCATGATTAGGTTGAGAGTATATCGTGGTTAGGTTGAGAGTATGTCGTGGTTAGGCTGAGAGTATGTCGTGGTTAGGTTGAGAGTATGTCGTGGTTAGGTTGAGAGTATATCATGGTTATGTTGAGAGTATCCCAAGGTTAGGTAGAGAGTATCCCATGGTTAGGTAGAGAGTATCCAATGGTTAGGTTGAGAGTATCCCATGGTTAGGTTGAGAGTATGTCGTGGTTAGGTTGAGAGTATATCATGGTTAGGTTGAGAGTATCTCATGATTAGTTTAGAGTATCCCATGGTTAGGTTGAGAGTATTTCATGGTTAGGTTGAGAGTATCCCATGGTTAGGTTGAGAGTATCTCATGGTTAGGTTGAGAGTATTTCATGGTTAGGTTGAGAGTATGTCATGGTTAGGTTGAGAGTATCCCATGGTTAGGTTGAGAGTATCCCATGGTTAGGTTGAGAGTATCCCATGGTTAGGTTGAGAGTATCCCATGGTTAGGTTGAGAATATGTCATTGTTCAAAACTGACATATGTCTTGCAGTATAACTTGAATGTTTAATATTCCAATCTATGAAGAATAAACATCATTATTATATATTATTATTATAAATGTGAATAATATATTCCAGGGAACTGCCGTGAGCGTCACACCACGTCTCATGGCTCGTGACCCTGACACTATGAACGTCTCTATCACATATCAACTTCTTGGTAAGATTATAATTATTATGTTCTTGACATTAATTAAAGTAGAACGTGACCTGAGTAGTTTTTTTACGTTTATTTATCGTCGCTACCGGTTGCCCATATGAGCGACGCCTCCTGAAGAGATTAGTCATTTTAGATGAAACCATTACATGAACGTGACCAGTGTCCGAGGTTATAGCACTTTTCTCAGATCTCAAACTCAAGCTCACATGATTTGATTGGTTGATTCTGAGTATTACTGCCAGCTGAACCAATCAGTAGCTTGAGACTGAGTTTGAGATAGGAGAAATGTTTTATAACCTCGAGGCCTGGACTGCGTCTGTGTCGTATACATGTACAATCTTCTTGATTTGGTCCTGTTTTGAGCGTGACACCACACATTATTCTAGCAATCCCAAAACTATGCTACATATATTCTAATATTTCTTGGCCCGGTTCTATTATATCTATGACGTCATATAATGAATCACGTGGTCCTGAATATGTGATCACGTTGCATGCAGGTATTTTGGGAAATAGTATTGTTGCCGTGACGTCACGTATTGCATCACGGGATCAATATTTCATTCCATTCACAACAGTTGACTATTTCAAGTGCTCATACTTTCCGAGAACAGTTATTCAATGGAACATACTGCCATCTCATGTAGTCAGCGCTGGCTCTATCGCATGATTTAAGTCAGCGCTGGCTGCATCGATGATGAAGCCATAACAGAACACACTTGTTTTTATCTTGTACTTAACAACTACTAACCTTTCTTTGCACATTTCTAGTATATGTACATATTGTAGGCTTAAGGGCTTTTAAGGTTTAAGGTGTTAGGTTTTTGCACCCTTTTTTTATCACACTACCAGTGTCCTCTTTGGTGGAATTATAGTAGCCGAGGAGACCTGGTAGCTCACACCTCACGCATGGCCACAATAGCTCAATTATTTACTGTTAGCCATTAACAGAGAAGAAGAAGAATATCTAGCATGCAGACGTCGTCGTAAAATAGTATTGTGACGTCACATATTGCATCACGGGATCGTGATTACGTGAATACCTTGCAATACCATGCAGGCTTCGTCGTAAAGTAGTATTCTGACGTCACATATTGCATCACGGGATCGTGATTACGTGAATACCTTGCAATATCATGCAGGCTTCGTCGTAAAGTAGTATTCTGACGTCACATATTGCATCACGGGATCGTGATTACGTGAATACCTAGCAATACCATGCAGGCTTCGTCGTAAAGTAGTATTGTGACGTCACATATTGCATCACGGAATCGTGATTATGTAATTACCTTGCAATATCATGCAGGCTTCGTCGTAAAATAGTATTGTTGCCGTGACGTCACATATTGTATCACGGGATCGTGATTACGTGAATACCTTGCAATACCATGCAGGCTTCGTCGTAAACTAGTATTGTTGCCGTGACGTCACATATTGCATCACGGGATCGTGATTACGTGAATACTTTGCAATATCATGCAGGCTTCGTCGTAAAATAGTATTGTGACGTCACATATTGCATCACGGGATCGTGATTACGTGAATACCTTGCAATATCATGCAGGCTTCGTCGTAAAATAGTATTGTGACGTCACATATTGCATCACGGGATCGTGATTACGTGAATACCTAGCAATACCATGCAGGCTTCGTCGTAAAGTAGTATTGTGACGTCACATATTGCATCACGGAATCGTGATTATGTAATTACCTTGCAATATCATGCAGGCTTCGTCGTAAAATAGTATTGTGACGTCACATATTACATCACGGGATCGTGATTACGTGAATACCTAGCAATATCATGCAGGCTTCGTCGTAAAACAGTATTGTGAAGTCACATATTACATCACGGGATCGTGATTACGTGAAGACTAGCCATACGTGCTTCCTGATAAAACTGCACTGTGAGCGTGACACCAGCATAAATATACTGTAGCGCGTCACACTATTGTGTAGATGCCTCTTTGTAAGACATCAGGGATGCCAGTAGTACAGTGACTAGTTTGAAGCAATGACTGTCACCCCAGTCTATTCGTGATGTCTGTATTTTGTGTGCGCGTCAAGTTGTCTTAAATTGATAAGAAATGGCAGGTAGATGTATTAGCCTGATGTATTATTAAACCCGCATAATTTAGAGTATGGTATACAATATGAATATACAATTTCAGACCCGTATGACTTCTTCGCTATCAATTCGACTACAGGCGAATTACGAAACGTCAATGTGTTTGATGTAGATGTACCCACACTTACAGTCGTTGTATTGGTATGTGATATATGTAATATATGTAATACGATACAATACTTTCTCTTTACTGTGAGATGTTGATACAACTAATCACGAACACCGAACTCCACCTTGCCACTACCACTCTATGTAACCCCACACAACACGGTGACCGTACTGCGAGATGTTGATACAACTAATCATAAACGTCGAAGTCTACCTTGCCACTACCACTCGATGTAGCCCCCACACAACACGTTGACCGTACTGCGAGATGTTGATACAACTAATCACAAACGTGGAAGTCCACCTTGCCACTACCACTCGATGTAGCCCCCATACAGTGCGTTGTCCTTACTGCGAGATGTTGATACAACTAATCACAAACGTCAAAATCCACCTTGCCACTACCACCCGATGTAGCCCCCACACAACACGTTGTTCTTACTGCGAGATGTTGATACAACTAATCACAAACGTCGAAGTCCACATTGCCACTACCACCCGATGTAGCCCCACACAACACGTTGTTCTTACTGCGAGATGTTGATACAACTAATCACAAACGTCGAAGTCCACATTGCCACTACCACCCGATGTAGCCCCACACAACACGTTGTTCTTACTGCGAGATGTTGATACAACTAATCACAAACGTCGAAGTCCACATTGCCACTACCACCCGATGTAGCCCCACACAACACGTTGACCGTACTACGAGATGTTGATAAAACTAATCACAAACGTCGAAGTCCACCTTGCCACTACCACCCGATGTAACCCCACACAACACGTTGTCCTTACTGCGACATGTTGATAGAACTAATAAAAAACATCGAAATCTGCCTTACCCTAGGGAGAGAGAGAGAGAGAGAGAGAGAGGGGGGGGGGAGATAAATAGAAAGAGGGAGAGAGAGGATGGAGAGCGACAGAGAGAGAGAGGGATATAAAGAGGGAGATAGAGAGAGAAAAAACAGAAGACGACATGTGAATTTAAATGTTTGACCTACTGGCACTGATTCTGGTGAGTGTCGAACTCGCAGGCACCCCGCTATGGGGCGTACACCATATCCATTACACCACTGAGTCTACAACGTGCTTAAAAGAATCCGATTGATAACATAATTGAACTGTGCTATATTGAATTATTTAATATGAGGTATTTATTCAGTGTTTTATTTCTACCTCAATAAATGAGTTCTCTCGTAAAATAAAGTCTGTATTATTATTATTATTATTATTATTATTATTATTATTACACTATAGGCCTCACAAGTGGACAATCCCAACCGGGCTTGGTTTGCTATGTTGACCATCAGTATATCAGAGGCCAACATCAATGCTCCAAGCTTCACAATGACCTTATACAGGGTCACCCGATTGGAACTGGAACCAGTCGGCTCAATATTGGTTACCACGACTGCACGAGACCCAGATTTCGTAAGTTTATCATAGTCTATATTGAATATGCAAACCATACATCCGTAGGGGATCAACAGTAATGCAACTCCCAGAGAGTTAAGGAGACTTGTAGTGTTAGAATTATAGTTGGTTGCTAGGTTTTATAAACCATTCACTGCATGCTGTCTTTTTGGTGAATTTAAGGAATCAGATAACTATCAATGTAGTGTGGATATGTCACTAATAGTCACTAATTTGAATTGTTTTGGATCGAATAAAAATTATATATTGTAGGACAGATCAGTGCTCGTTCCTATTATTAAAGCGACATTACATCGCAAAAAAAGCAAATGAAATGCATTTTTTCACGTATAAATGCATATCTATTACACATTATTTTGAATACATCCGAACACTACATTTGAATCAATAAACAGTGTTTTTGAGGTATACACACAGTAGGATTTCATATAACGGTCTTCCGCTCTCCTGAATTGACGTGTGTTTGTCATTGGAGGCAATACGAAACACGCGATACTTTCGATTTGAGATAATTTAACTAAGATTAGTCTACACATAAATATGTATAGGCACATGTGTGAGATATCTCGGTACATATGTACCATACCTCGTGTTATTCAGGATAAACGCATTGTGTTACGCATGAATGTCGACCCTATTTAGATTATTTTGTTATGTCAACAAACCGCGTATACGACGTTTGTTTATTTGTTGAAATATTCAGTTTTTGATGCAGATATTTGGAGAGAAAAATTATACCATATAATAGCAAATTACATTCTGCAGACATTTGGGTTTTCACCGATGTTGTGTCGCTTTAAAGATTAACATAATTAATAAAACAATCAACATTTTAACGCCCCGCCTATCTGTTTGACATGTTTTCATATTTTATGTTGAAATGTTTTATGTTTAGCAAATGCTATATGTAATAACATTCTATGTATATGCTTGGCCTGTATTCAAATATATTGGTACGTGATATGCGCATACCCTTATACTGAAATATAAGTGTGCTCGCCATGTATTCTAGTATTTACGGGATTATGAACATTTGTTAAATGTACCCGAAACTGAGTGGATCAAATTTACAGTTTCTTCACTGATAATATCCTATGCGGTATGCATATTCTGACGCCCGCAAAACGACAGGTCAATCTGAGCTAACTGTAACATATAATCAAATATTTATACCAAATAAGCTAGTTGATAGTTTCTGCCTTTTCCCATAGAGGTTTTGGCTTTTAGCCTTTTAAACTAATTAACGTTTAGCTTGCTAGAGATTCATATTACATTTTAAATCACATTATTTTTAACACGCACACTTGCGTAAACCAGCGTGAAAAATGGTGTATTTAGCACGAGGTTTTTATGACGGATCACTGTTGATTAGATGTGTATCACTGTCCTCAATGCTACCGCGTTGGTCATCAATAAATTGTTGTAACACATATACAGTGAACTGCGTAGTAGCCTAGTGCCACTGTTCAATTTCTCTGTCACTTTGCACTTATAAGATGCTAGGATCGAACCAAATTGCAAATTGCGCAAAACGTATGAAACATGCGTGTTCTGACTGTTTCAAACCCCGACGATCGGATTTTATCCTATTAAGTATCACACCCGACCTGCTTCCGAACTAGCCAACGGGGGCGATCTGTCGATTATTTTAAACATTTATTAATTTTCAAATACAAATTCCTATCTGAATGACGTTTGGCTTCACACGAAACGCAACCATATAAATGCTATTATATTAGTCCGTTCCAAACTTGGTCCGTGGAAGTCGTGATAGCTCAGTGGTAGAGCGTACGCTTCATATGCGTACGGTCCGGAGTTCGAGCCCCGCTGGAGCCATTACGAGTGTGCCCTTAGGCAAGGCATTTAAATTCCACATTGCCTCTTCTCTCTCTCTCGTTGCGATGGATTCCATCAGGAATGAGGTCTCGAGAGTGATTAATATAAGTTATCAGAACTTGTTTCGCAATCGATCTCAAATAAATGTGTATAGACTAAGCTTGGTCCGCATCATTGCGTTTCCTGCAAGTATGTGCTACTGAAGATCGGGTGCTAAACGGACAGGAAACTGAAGAAGAAACGGAGCAGTGGGACGAGACTACTACATGTTATAGACGAGTGTTGCCATTATATCTGTTTCTGGGTGTATTTCATTGTTTCTGCCATTAATACTAGTGTGGCGTCCGTGGTCTAATGGTAGAGCGTCGGATTTGGAATCGAACGGTCCGGGTTCGATACTCAGTCAGGCCACGTATGTAGTGTCATTGAGCAAGGCACCTCACACACATTGCTTAGTACTGGTTAACCGCTATGGTCGGCTAAGCATGCCCATGGGTTTGACATTAATGGAACATACATACATACAATACAGAACCATACAGGTCTGTTTATCGAGTTACTTTTAAACTTACCCGGAATAAAAACAGAAATATCAATCATAAAATACACCTGCAAATACTGCTCGGGAAGAACAACCGTGGTCTCATTCCACCAATGTCAGCTTGACAGCAATATAAGCTTAGGACAAGATAACTCCATCTTACAATATTTAATATCAAAATTCACCAATTTGGACATGGAGTACACAGCTGCTTCCATCAAAGTTTACCCCACCCCTCTCCCTCAATCGAACTTTAGAATACAAAACACGACGGGGTTATCTTGAAAGGGTAAGCGAACGTTTGTCCCTGGCTTACACGGGCTTCGGATGGACAGATGGATCTGTTGTCCAGTAGTTAACATTGCTAGACTGGTAATCCAGGGATCGCAGGTTTGATACCCCGTGCAACAGGGTAGCGACGATAAATAAACGTAAAACACACGCTTCGGGCGGACAGATCTTGTTAAACTCCTGCGACAGCAACGCTGCAACCAGAAGCAAATGTAATGTGTGGATACCACAAGACGTAGTTGCTTATATACCAGAGGACATAGAAAACTTCTGATACGTGTGTTTTTACATGAAAAAAAAACAATAACTATATAAATTCATAGTTTTAAACATTTTGGAATATTTTTAGTTGTTCAGTTTGTGTTTTGTAATACAGATGTGATCTATCTTTAATGGAATCCTTCGTATTTCATTTTCATGTAATAATAATAATATTTAGTTTTAACCACTTATATTAATCACTCTCGTTGGCGCGGATGAAAGCGTATATGTGGTCAAAATAATCGTATAATGTAGAGGTGCGTTTTCTATGTCCTCTGGTATACTATTGTGTTATAGCTTTTAGATATATTATACATTATATGTGTGTTCGTTTTGTTTTCAGCAAACTATTACGGTACGGGACGCATCCTATATATTAGTTTGCCCCTCTTAAGTAGTATTCGTTTTAATTCTTTTCTAACACCATTCATACGTTCATATGTTATTAAAATAGTGATCTTAAGATGAACACACAATCTATATTCACGTTACTATATTATATATAAACTAACTAAGAATGATTTTTTTAAGATAAACACACAATCTATATTCACGTTAATATATTATATATAAACTAACTAAGAATGATTTTTTTAAGATAAACACACAATCTATATTCACGTTAATATATTATATATATTCTAACTAAGAATGATTATTTTAAGATGAACACACAATCTATATTCACGTTAATATATTATATATATTCTAACTAAGAATGATTATTTTAAGATGAACACACAATCTATATTCACGTTAATATATTATATATATTCTAACTAAGAATGATTATTTTAAGATGAACACACAATCTATATTCACGTTAATATATTATATATATTCTAACTAAGAATGATTATTTTAAGATGAACAGACAATCTATATTCACGTTAATATATTATATATATTCTAACTAAGCATGATTTTTTTCATATATTGAATCTATAAATACATGTAAATGCATATTGTAGGTATGGTATGGGTTATGAGTTATGCGCTATGCTAGGCACTTTCTCTAATGCATACGCATATATAACGCATAATGTGGGTGTTTTAAGCACGCTAATCGTGTAAGTCTGCTAATCTATCATACCATACCATATCATAACTATAACACAATTGAACACGGACTGCACAAGCAATATGCACACTTGGTATACATGTATTAATTCCACACCGTCCACTATATTACTGTGTATTTTGAACTGCAAGGAGAGAAACTATATAAGATCTGCTTCCGTTTTAATCCTTTCCTATATACTTACTTGTTTGATTGTGTGTACATGTATTGTGTTGTGAATGTATATAGTGGGATAAATATGTTTAAACCAAAAACACAAAAAGCATATTCAGACAATGTAAGTTTGTCTTAATTTGGTTTAAACATGTTTATTTTCTATCATGTACATGCACAGAAAGCTATACAGCTTATACTTGTCTTAATTTGGTGAGGCGCATATTGCAAATATTTTCAGTGTGTGTTTCTTTGATTTATGTCAGTTATATCTCACTTTATTACTTCTTCTTCTTCTTCTTCTTCTTCTTCTTCTTCTTCTACTACCGTTACTGGTCACATTTAACTAACGGAATTTACCGCGCATGTGTCACAAGAAATAGAGGAAAGGAAATAAAAGTGGAAACAATACCGTGAGTGCAAGGCTACACATGAACTACAGTCGGATATGTAGTCAAGTTGTAACACGCTGGACTGGTAATCCAGTGATCGTAGGTTCGATCCCCCGTCTGACACTAATAAAATTAACAGTCTTTCAGATGGGACGTTAAACCGAGATCTCGTGTCGGTGCTGTACACAGTGCACGTAAAAGAACAAGAGGAGACTCTGGAATGGGTCTCTCTCTCCTCTCTGTATCATTGCGCTAGCCTCGAATAATCTAAAATGACTAATCTCTTCAGGAGGCGTCGCTCATATGGGCAACCGGCAGCGACGATAAATAAACGTAAAACACACACATACACATACACTTAGAAAGGTGTTTAGGCAAAGTTGTGCGCATGTTGAGTCCTAACAGCACCAGCTGAGTCAACTGTTACGATGTCCTATGGCATGTTGATCCATTCCCCCGATGGTTCTCGGGAAGAATGACTGCAGCCTGTATGTTGTATAGTTGTCTGTATAATCCGGACTATATGGTGTTGAGCATGTCTGGAGAGCCTTGTTGGAGGATGGACATGTTGAGTCTATGACTACTAGATAACTGTTGGTTTAAACATATTTATTCATTCATAATGTACAGTACCAATCTATTGTATACAGACTGAAAATGGATTTAATCGAAAGCTTAAACGCTTATCTCCAAACTATTAATTGTGTATAACATGTTTAGCATTGTGTATCTGTGGCGATCTTGTAATGAGTTCCTCTTTAAGTCGTCCAACAATGCGCCACGCTTGACCTGGTCATGTTTTATTGTGAATTACAACAATTCGTAAGTGGAAACATATTGCTACTTCCACATTTATATGTCTATGTTTGTGGGTAGACATAGTTTCACTTCGTCTGGTCTGTTTCTGTGATCTTATTAAACGTGTGTACACAAAAATCATACGTATCCGGCGAGCACTCGTCTCTTCGTGTCTATGGTGATCGGCGACTAAATGGTTGGCCAAAGTCTCAACAAAGGTATAGCATAAAATGAACATTCGTTTTCTTTAGCACATCACTGAATTCGCAAATATCGTCAATCTGCACGTTATTACTGATCATGTACTATCTCGGTATTCGCGGAACTCTCCTCTGTCTAGTCGACAATCTGCACGGTATTACTGATAATGTACTATGTCGGTATTCGCGGAACTCTCCTCTGTCTAGTCGACAATCTGCACGTTATTACTGACCATGTATACTATCTCGGTATTCGCGGAACTCTCCTCTGTCTAGTCGACAATCTGCACGTTATTACTGATCATGTACTATGTCGGTATTCGCGAAACTCTCCTCTGTCTAGTCGACAATCTGCACGTTATTACTGATCATGTACTATCTCGGTATTCGCGGAACTCTCCTCTGTCTAGTCGACAATCTGCACGGTATTACTGATAATGTACTATGTCGGTATTCGCGGAACTCTCCTCTGTCTAGTCGACAATCTGCACGTTATTACTGACCATGTATACTATCTCGGTATTCGCGGAACTCTCCTCTGTCTAGTCGACAATCTGCACGTTATTACTGATCATGTACTATGTCGGTATTCGCGAAACTCTCCTCTGTCTAGTCGACAATCTGCACGTTATTACTGATCATGTACTATCTCGGTATTCGCGGAACTCTCCTCTGTCTAGTCGACAATCTGCACGGTATTACTGATAATGTACTATGTCGGTATTCGCGGAACTCTCCTCTGTCTAGTCGACAATCTGCACGTTATTACTGATCATGTATACTATCTCGGTATTCGCGGAACTCTCCTCTGTCTAGTCGTCAATCTGCACGTTATTACTGATCATGTACTATCTCGGTATTCGCGGAACTATCCTCTGTCTAGTCGACAATCTGCACGTTATTACTGACCATGTATACTATCTCGGTATTCGCGGAACTCTCCTCTGTCTAGTCGTCAATCTGCACGTTATTACTGATCCTGTACTATCTCGGTATTCGCGGAACTATCCTCTGTCTAGTCGACAATCTGCACGTTATTACTGACCATGTATACTATCTCGGTATTCGCGGAACTCTCCTCTGTCTAGTCGTCAATCTGCACGTTATTACTGATCATGTACTATCTCGGTATTCGCGGAACTCTCCTCTGTCTAGTCGTCAATCTGCACGTTATTACTGATCATGTACTATCTCGGTATTCGCGGAACTATCCTCTGTCTAGTCGTCAATCTGCACGTTATTACTGATCATGTATACTATCTCGGTATTCGCGGAACTCTCCTCTGTCTAGTCGTCAATCTGCACGTTATTACTGATCATGTACTATCTCGGTATTCGCGGAACTATCCTCTGTCTAGTCGACAATCTGCACGTTATTACTGACCATGTATACTATCTCGGTATTCGCGGAACTCTCCTCTGTCTAGTCGTCAATATGCACGTTATTACTGACCATGTATACTATCTCGGTATTCGCGGAACTCTCCTCTGTCTAGTCGACAATCTGCACGTTATTACTGACCATGTATACTATCTCGGTATTCGCGGAACTTTCCTCTGTCTAGTCGAACTTTATGTCCTACTATGAGTTCTCTAACCCGTGTTTCTGGTAGCATTGCTGTGCATGCAGTTGCTCTTTAGCTAATAATCACACTTTAAAAATAGACATAATCTGTATTGAAACCTTGATTCTTTAAAAATAGACATCTGTATAGAAACCTTTATTCTTTAAAAATAGACATAATCTGCATAGAAACCTTTGATTCTTTGCAAATAGACATAATCTGTATTGAAACCTTGATTCTTTAAAAATAGACATAATCTGTATAGAAACCTTGATTCTTTAAAAATAGACATCTGAACAGAAATATGGATTCTTTACAAATGGACATAATCTGTATAGAAACCTTGATTCTTTAAAAATAGACATAATCTGTATTGAAACATTAATTATTTAAAAATAGACATAATCTGTATATAAACATTGATTCTTTAAAAATAGACATAATATGTATATACACCTTGATTCTTTAAAAATAGACATAATATGTATATAAACATTGAATCTTTGCAAATAGACATAATCTGCATAGAAACATTATGCACATAATTTATCATATTGATACTGTGTACGGGGCTTCTGTGGCCTAGCGTAGTGGTTAGGTCAGTGCCTCTCACCGCTGTAGGATCGAATCTAACTTGGCGTATCTATATTTTTCAAGTGAGGAAGATACCAAGTTGCCTTGCGGAATTGTCGTTGGTCCTACCCAATCCAGACATAATAGCTGGAGTGTCGCCATGTCACCTATCGTGCGTCTTTAAACCCAAGCAATCTAGCAAACAAGTACTGTGTAGACGACAATTGGCTGCAGAGCTGGATACTGTGTCCTCGAGAATAGAGAACTAATTTAATAAAAGCAATGTTAAACTTGCTTCTTGTCATTTCAAAGCAGCATTTAATTAATACAATGAATTTAATTATATTCTACTCGTTCAATTTCATTTGATATATATGTCAACACATATTCATAAAATATATAATATATATACAATATATAGCATATATATATAATGGAACACAGTGTAATGACTTTGTAACTGTGTAGCTGTCCATAATTTAATAGCATATAATTATGTTCCTCTGATATCAGGAGTGTTTGTTGAAGTTTGGAAATACTTGTGCACATAAACCACCAAAATACTAACTTAATAGCATGTACATTTATATTCCTCAGGAGATTTTGATAAGTTTTGAAAATGCTTGAACTCATAGAGCACAAAAAGCCATTTTAAAATGATAATTATTGTCTAGGAGTGTTGTCAATTGAAATCTTAACACGTTGTACTGGTAATCCAGATATCGCAGGTTCGATACACCGTCTGGGTAAACAGAGTACATTAACAGAGGACATTAAACCGATGTCTCGTGTCGGTGCTTTACATCATGCACGTAAAAGAACCAGAGGAGATTCTGGAATGGGTCTCTGTCTGTATCATTGCACTATCCACCATCTAAAATGACTAATCTCTTCAGTGTTGAAAAGGCTTAAACGATTAGAGCACACAAAAAACATTTTAAAAAGATAAGTATTGTCTAGGATTGTTGTCAGTATGAATCTCAATGCCTTTGTTCATTGCATGCTAGTTCATCTAGCCCTACCTCGATGTTGATACACACATGTAATTTAGTTTATACAAATTAATTTAGCTCGATTGCGTAACAAGTTCTTACAACTTATATTAATCGCTCTCGAGACCTCATTCCTGATGGAATCCATCGCCGCGAGGGGAGAGAAAAGTGGAAACGTGGAATTTAAATGCATTGTCTAAGGGCACAATCGTAACGGCTCCAGTGGGGCTCGAGATCCGGTCCTTTCGCACCCGAAGCGAATGCTCTACCACTGCGTTATCACGACATGCACCTATCACGTCTTCCACATGTAATTTGACATTTGCAGTTACGTAACCTTGTGCATTGTAATGTTGATTTTCCGTGATATTTCCCTAACCGGTGCCGCATATACGCGCCTAAGATAAGTCAAATATGAGCCACTTTGCAACAATATGTCCACAATTATCAAATTGGTATCATGGCGCCCTCGTGGTCGAGTGAGTAAGGTCTTATACGTCAAATCACTTGTCCCACGTTGCTGTAGGTTTGAATGTTTTAAAATTAGGAATCTATCAAGCCGTCTTGTGGAAAGTCGTGTTTCTATTCGTCCGTCCGTACCTGAAATACTAATCTGAGGAGCACCGTGATTCTTCGCATATACTGTATTTGGGAACAGCCGATTTCATTACAGACAGATCTGTAGTCAGGTGGTAACACGCTGGACTGGTAATCCAGGGATCGCAGGTTCGATCCCCCGTCTGACCCTAATAAAATTAACAGTCTTTCAGATGGGACGTTAAACCGAGGTCTCGTGTCGGTGCTTTACACCGTGCACGTAAAAGAACCAGAGGAGACCCTGGAATGGGTCTCTATCTGTATTACTGCACTATCCTCCAAACATCTAGAATGACTAATCTCTTCAGGAGGCGTCGCTCATATGGGCAATCGGTAGCGACGATAACTAAACGTAAAACACACACGCCGATTGCATGCAGTATATATACAGCAATTTAACTATACAGTCAAACCTGTCTTAAGCAGCCAGTCAAGGGAATCACTGAACGTGGCTGCTTAGCACAGGTGGCTGCTTAATAAAGGTCAAATGTATAGTAAACTAGTATATTGGGAATCTTGAAACTGGCTGCTTAATAGAGGTGACCACTAACACAGGTTTGACTGTATGTTAATAATTATTGTATTATTGGACTTAGATATATGCTCATGTCAGAGGTTATAAACCTGTTCTCAAATTTCAAGTTCAAGTGATATGATTGGTTGAGTTTGATATTTACTATTGGCTCAACCAATCAGAAGCTTGAGTAAGAGCTTATTAATTTAATGGAGAGTCGGATATAAGTAGTCTATTAATAGGTTGTGCCGTTCCATATGATTGTTTACTAATCTATCCATCCAACCAGGATATATCGTTACATCAGATTTACGGCATACCTTATTTCCGGAGATCTACCAATGAGAGACATTACTGGTTTTTCTGTTACCTCCCTTGATGGATAAAGTCAGATTTATCCCGAAATGTATATTGGTCCTTTTAGTTGGAATCCTTTGTTTTTACTGTTGTCATCTGACCAGATGTTGTGCTTAGATAAATGTAATTTTATCAAAATCATTTTAATTAATTGAACCAATTTTTATAGTAAGGTATCCATCGGACATGCTAAGGGATATCTGTCAAGATTTAATAATTTCATAATTATAAGACGAGAATACGGATGAAAATGGAAAACATGTAGTGCAAAGGAAACAGCGATAAAAACAGAGGAAACTTATTAAGAGGACCGAAATATTATTAGGAGTATTCAGGGACAGTAACTGACTAATGTTTCTCATATGTGAATAAATAATTTCCTCTTTTTACAGGGCACTGTGTTGCAATATGCAATTGTGGAGTCTGTTGATGATCTGAGTATTGACGACAGGTATGTATAAGATATCGTTTGTCATCATCGTCGTCGTCGTCGTCGTCGTCGTCATCATCATCATCATCATCATCATCATCATCAGCAGCAGCAGCAGCAGCAGCAGCAGCAGCAGCAGCAGCAGCAGCAGCAGCAGCAGCAGCAGCAGCAGCAGCAGCAGCAGCAGCAGCAGCAGCAGCAGCAGCATCATCATCATCATCATCATCATCATCTCATCATCATCTCATCATCATCATCCATCATCATCATCATCATCATCATCATCATCATCATCATCATCATCATCATTTACAACATTCTACTTTATGAAGCACGTAAAATAAAGACGTTATTATAACCATTACTTTTATTATCGATCTAACCTTATATTTGTGTACTACCCGAAAAGGTGTCTCTGGCTATGCATGATTTAGATGATGCGAAATGCATGTGATGTTCTGCAGAAAAAGTACAATATTGTTAACTGTACCCCGTGAGCGTGTGTACTCAATTCAAATAATACCTGACATTTATAAATCACTCTTTTTATATTTCCTATTTTCCGTTACACAGTATAAATACGAGTACTGATGCAACCTGGACCGCTCGCCCATACGGTTCGCCGGAGGCGAGGGTAAATAAGCTCAATCATCATCATCAGCCTGGAGACTACAGACGGATCTGTAGTCCAGTGGTTAACACGTTGGACTGGGAATCGACCCCCCGTCTGACCCTAATAAAATTAACAGTCTTTCAGATGGGACGTTAAACCGAGGTATCGTGTCGGTGCTTTGCACCGTGCACGTAAAAGAACCAGAGGTGACTCTGGAATGGATCTCTGTCTGTATTATCCTCCAAAATCTAAAATGACTAATCTCTTCAGGAGGCGTCGCTCATATGGGCAACTGGTAGCGACGATAAATAAACGTGAAACACACACACCATTTATTCTGGATGGTTTTATTTTCAGCGGAAACGTGATACTGGAGAGCTCTTTAGATTATGAGAGGGAGCAAGAGCGGATCATCCGTGTCACGGCGTCAGACGGGAGTCACGTGAGTTACTTCATTGTCTGCATATTGTTAGTAATAAAGTAAAATAAATGGCACCAAAAATGAAGTTGCCATACGCAACTATTATCATCATTGACCAAGCGGGGTTACTCTGTCAAATACTGGAAAGTCAATAAATCCACAATTGAGTTAATCCCCTTAGTAGTATCTTCATTTAATTTTATCAGTATTAATAGCCATAGTCAGGCGTCAGTTGGCACCCACTTTTACGCTAAAATGTAACATTGTTTATCACATATACCTCTGTAGCCTGGGAACAGGCGTCGATATAGTTTGCCTGGACAGTCAAATAAATATATTTAACACCGAGACTATTAATTGGGCCGTGTTGAGTTTTGTGACGGCATTTATGCACTAAGAAAGAACAACAACTATGTTGGTCATGATAAGCACGAAATAATGTATGTGTTTGACTTATTTATGGGAGAATAGAACAGGGTCTGTCGTTGTGCTCCTGTGTTGTTAAACCCTACGCTTCTGAACAACAAACCATGTTTTATTCGCCAATTCGCCGCTGAATGACAAATGTTATTTCTTAAATAAAAGATACACCAACATATTAGCGTCTTATTTTATTGCGTCCATAAATGTTGCTGTTGTTCAAATGATATGGTCATTCTGCCTTGTTCATGAATAATTAATAGTGTGTTAAATTTACACATTGTATCGATATGCAAATTAGGAACAGTGAATTATCACCACATGCTGGGCCACGACCATTACTAATTGGGTTGTGACCAATTAAATTCACGCAAACTAATTGATAGTAGTACGGCAGTGAATTATTTCAGACGGCCTGTGTAATACGCGAACGAATACATTATTGTTCATGGATTGCATGTACTTGTAGTAAACCAGTGAATTATTTCAGACGGTCTGTGTAAAACGTGAACGAATACATTATTGTTCATGGATTGCATGTACTTGTAGTAAACTAGTGACTTATTTCAATCGGTCTGTGTAAAACGTGCACGAATACATTATTGTTCATGGAATACGTGTACTTGTAGTAAACCAGTGACTTATTTCAGTCGGTCTGTGTAAATGGTGAACGAATACATTATTGTTCATGGATTGCATGTACTTGTAGTAAACCAGTGACTTATTTCAGTCGGTCTGTGTAAAACGCGAACGAAACATTAGTGTTCATGGATTATATGTACTTGTAGTAAACTAGTGACTTATTTCAATCGGTCTGTGTAGTAAACCAGTGACTTATTTTAGTCGGTCTGTGTAAAATGTGAACGAATACATTCTATTTCATGGATTACATGTACTTGTAGTAAACCTGTGAATTATTTTAGTCGGTCTGTGTAAAACGTGCACGAATACATTATTGTTCATGGAATACATGTACTTGTAGTAAACCAGTGACTTATTTCAGTCGGACTGTGTAAAACGTGAATGAATACATTCTGTTTCATGGAATACTGGTATAGTATACCGGTTGGTATGTGTCACTTCGATATGTGTAACATAATAACAAGCACACACGTTCATTTCACTGTATTATCATCTATTTCTAAGACACTTATTTGTTGTATAAATTACACGATTATTGTTTAAGCTTTATTTATTCTACAACGATTGCGAAGCAAATTCTAACAACTTATATTAATCACTCTCGTTGGCGCGGTTGAAAGCGTAAATGTGGTCATTCGTGTGGAAGGAAATCGGAGTACCCGGAGAAAACGCACTTGTCAGATATGGCGACCACCGTACCATCTCACATACTTCCCGGTCCGAGGATCGAACCCGGATTGCATTGGTGAGAAGCAAGCGCGCTAACCACTGCGCTAATCGGACAGCCGCACGATTATTGTTATTCAATGTAAAACGGATTTGCTTGCAACAACTGTCATATTAATTATTTTGGCCTAAAAGCGTATAGTGAGAAGCGAGCGCGCTAACCACTGCTCTAATCTGACAGCCTTATTTGTTCTTTGTCAAAGTTTCTGTATTTTGCAAATATGAAGCGTATCACCTACTTACGCTTTGATAATACATATATACTAGTTGTAAAGAGGCAAGATGTAATATTGTTAAATATTAATTTGCTCTTCTGAATAGAACATTGTTTAACTCTTTCACCGCCAATGTCGTATAAAAGCGACTTTGCAAAAGGCAGATAACCCGATCAAACAGAACAGAACGTGTCGTCTGATCAGGCTGTATGTTGATTGCTCTTCAGATAGTGGGACTGAAGCACCTATCCGAATAGCAAACAACATAGATCCTGATCAGACGCGGCGTTACGCCGCGGCTGGTCTGGATCTATGTTGTTTGCACATGCTCTGAATTTATTCGGCGCTGAAAGAGTTAATGTTTCTATTGTTTTCACTAAAATATTGTTATGTTATATTATTAGACTATACTATTAGGCTATACATATTGTAAAATGTTTTATGCCGAATAAAATATTCCTATTCGTATTATTATATTTTGATGTCAGACTGCTACCACTACTGTGGAGATAACCGTCCTTGACATCAATGACAACAATCCAATCCTTAATACATACGGTACAGAGTTTAGCGTTCCCAGGGAGACAGGACATGTGATAACGACAGTTTCGGTAAGTGAATATCTATTTCTGTTTATATCCGGTACAGAGTTAAGCGTTTCCACGGAGACGCGATATGTGATAACTACAGTTTCGGTAAGTAAATATCTATTTCTGTTTATATCCGGTACAGAGTTAAGCGTTCCCAGGGAGACGGGACATGTGATAACTACAGTTTCGGTAAGTAAATATCTATTTCTGTTTATATCCAGTGCAGAGTTCAGCGTCTGGCATGCAGGCATAGGATTCGGGAAGTACTGATGTTCATAAAAATAGGTCTCATAAGTCAGAAATGGCTGGCCCTTTAAATAGGGGTGACACTATAATACAGAAACACTTTTTACTTCACTTTACAATGTGTTTCGTTTATTGGGGGTAATCTGTCCCAACTACTTTAAATAGCACAACTGTAGTGTATACTCCACTAAATTTAAAAAAGTAGATTTTATTCCTTAAATAAACATACATGTATTTTAAACTTGGGTTAAATGTGTCCATTTAAGGACTGAATCGCAGGTTAATAGTTTCCATCGGGATATTGACTACATTGGGCGTGGTAAGTGTGTGGAGGCCGAAGGCATCCACGCTAACTTTAAACATGCTCAATGTAGTTCATACCCCGATGGAAACTATTAACCGGCGATTCATTACTTATATTTACATTAATTATTCTTTTCAATGACACAAAGAAAATATTGCACACTTTAAATCTAAAAGATTTGCAACGTATCGTGTGCCGTAACAGGTAACTACATAATCTTTGGAACAGCGTAACAAGTAAGAAACGCCTTTCCTCGCGATGAACGCTGCCTAACATTGCGAATGCGCATGTCCGTAACGCCGATTAGCATGTCAGCTGCATATCATTAGTTGGGAACCCTCATGCAAAAATGAATACAACCAGGGCAGATACTTTCATCAAAGGACATGTAATAGCGATTTAAATATTACTCTTTCAGGCACAAGACGCTGACGTCAATAACGTTTTATATTTCGAGCTGAGAAGCTATACAAAGTGAGTTAATACGTATTTGCTTCAAACGTTTCACAATTGTTACATATATCTATTTCATTCTTACTAATGTGATAGTCAGTTATGTGTGTAATATTTCTCAGTAGAATAAGTTTAATTAAAATATGCCGATTACTCTTGTGACATGACTGACAACTCAATAATATGGGACCTCCAATATTGTATAATGGTTTTCTAGCCGTCACAGTATACCGAATCAGGTTCTGACGGGTGCACGCGTGGCATCCGAGGGGAAACAACAATATTCAAGATGGCGCTCAAGATGGTGGCCGATCACAAACATCGCTATATTTCCAAGAATACCATAGTATTGAAGCAAAGGAAACATCATTAATAATAATAGAAGAATCCAAATAAAAACGACATATTCTCCTTTAGTGTTAGTTTAAACATATGTATTCAAACCATACATCATATACCAATATACAGTTTACACAAAATTTAGATACATGAATGAAAAGGGATTAGAACCGAAAGCTAGTATAGCTTAGAGGTCTTCTCCTATGGCAAGGTACTTAATGCAATTGATATATGACAGTGTTGTACTATTTTCTAAACTATTAATTTAAATTTGAAATAATTGTAGGTAAACGTTTTAATCATGAACTGTAAATTAGAATATCCATAAGATAACAAGATAAAATACATACTAATTTAGAAGGTTGAAATTGAGATTGATGAAGAAGAAATGATAGAACAAGGAATATGATAGATTCATTCGGATAGTTCAATGTCAGAGACACGCATGCAACATTTAGTGAACATATGCTCATGAAAATCGTCTGCTTTCTCGGATGTAGTTTTGGACTGCTTGAAATATGTTTGCGTTGCAATCATCGCTACGGTTCCGGTCTCCATGTAATATAGTGTATAGCGTTATGGGTACAACATTTAGAAGTATTTGCAAGTAGACGAATTCTGATGTCATTAAATCCTTTAGTGTTATTTTTGGGCAATAACGAATCAATGTTTCTGATTGCTAATGCTTGCTACAATGTCTCTAACGGTACTAACAAGCCGATATATATGTTTATATCTATATGTTTAAATCCGTTTTATATACGTGTATTGTCGTATATTCCATAAAGAACATAATCGGAATGTTAAATACTGTTCCAATTCTCTTTCAGTTTATTCGCCATCAGTTATCTCGGGGAAATAAGTGTTATAGCCGACCCGGAACAACTGATATTGGATCACTACGCGCTGCATGTTACCGTGCTTGACGACGGTGAACCCCCTAGAGAATCATCGAAGCTAATTGGCGTAAGTTTCCCGCCATTTGGCTTCACTGGCACAACGCCACTTGCAACGACAGAGCCGCCTCAGCAAACGACAACTGTTGGTGCCGCGGCTTCACCTGACGACAATAATATGATAATAGTAGCTACGGGTGCGGTAGCTGGAGTTCTGCTCGTGGTGATAATTATACTTATTGTATACATT
The DNA here is from genome assembly GCA_014843695.1 of Archivesica marissinica. Taxonomy (NCBI): domain Eukaryota; kingdom Metazoa; phylum Mollusca; class Bivalvia; order Venerida; family Vesicomyidae; genus Archivesica; species Archivesica marissinica. The sequence continues at coordinate 43,284,440 of CM026389.1, forward strand.
GTTTGGAGGTAATTATACTTATTGCATACATTGTTTGGAGGTAATTATACTTATTGTATACATTGTTTGGAGGTAATTATACTTATTGCATACATTGTTTGGAGGTAATTATACTTATTGCATACATTGTTTGGAGGTAATTATACTTATTGCATACATTGTTTGGAGGTAATTATACTTATTGCATACATTGTTTGGAGGTAATTATACTTATTGCATACATTGTTTGGAGGTAATTATACTTATTGCATACATTGTTTGGAGGTAATTATACTTATTGCATACATTGTTTGGAGGTAATTATACTTATTGCATACATTGTTTGGAGGGTAATTATACTTATTGCATACATTGTTTGGAGGTAATTATACTTATTGCATACATTGTTTGGAGGTAATTATACTTATTGTATACATTGTTTGGAGGTAATTATACTTATTGTATACATTGTTTGGAGGTAATTATACTTATTGCATACATTGTTTGGAGGTAATTATACTTATTGCATACATTGTTGGAGTAATTATACTTATTGCAACATTGTTGGAGGTAATTAACTTATTGCATACATTGTTTGGAGGTAATTATACTATTGCATACATTGTTTGGAGTAATATACTTATTGCTAACTTTTGGAGTAATTATACTTTGCATACATTGTTTGGATGTAATTATACTATTGCATACATTGTTGGAGGTTTATACTTATTGCATACATTGTTTGGAGGTAATTATACTTATTGCATACATTGTTTGGAGGTAATTATACTTATTGCATACATTGTTTGGAGGTAATTATACTTATTGCATACATTGTTTGGAGGTAATTATACTTATTGCATACATTGTTTGGAGGTAATTATACTTATTGCATACATTGTTTGGAGGTAATTATACTTATTGCATACATTGTTTGGAGGTAATTATACTTATTGTATACATTGTTTGGAGGTAATTATACTTATTGCATACATTGTTTGGAGGTAATTATACTTATTGCATACATTGTTTGGAGGTAATTATACTTATTGCATACATTGTTTGGAGGTAATTATACTTATTGCATACATTGTTTGGAGGTAATTATACTTATTGCATACATTGTTTGGAGGTAATTATACTTATTGCATACATTGTTTGGAGGTAATCGTTTTAAATATAGACTATGTATTGCTTGTAGGTAAATTCATTTAATGTAGTTTTATTCTTTATTATAGTCTCATCTATGTACAATGTATCATAAAATCATATTACATACTATAAAACAATACCTAGCCATTCATATATTTGAATTACAAGAGACTTATCACAGGTATTTTCACATAATGTATATTCAATGCAACATAACAATGTTCTATGCATACATTGCAGGTAGGTAAATTATTTTAAAAGTTGTCATATACATATACAGATGATTATGATGATGATGATGATGATGATGACTTGAATTTAATTATTTGTTACAGATCTCACAGTATATGGATTTTATTTTCAGTGTGTACAGTTATATATTAACAATGTTTACCTGTCCATTTACAGTTACTCTCGAGTAGTTGAACTTTATTATAAAGGTGTGAATTTATAATAATCATTGTTGCAACCATTACCATTGCTAACATTACAGTCATAAATACCATGCCATACTTAAAATGACTGAATATCATATTGTTGATGTAATCATTGTGACTTCTATATGATGTTTATATGTATAACAATTTAATATGTTGGTGACTTATAGATCCAGTGGGTCGGGTGCTATATTCATGTATCTATGTATGTATTGAAATATGTTAATGCACATGTCACTATAATAAACTATTTACTTACTTACTTACTTACTATACATTGGTCGGGGTAACCAGTTTATCCTATTCATTGTTTTTAGGTAAATCATTTTAAAGCTGCCCTATACATTGTCTCTAGGTACATTATTTTAAAGTATGTCCTATTCAAAGGTTGTACTTAAATTACTCGAAATCTATCCTATAGATCTATATTGTTTGTATGTCGATTATTTTAAATTTACTCTATATATTGTATGTAGGTAAATTATTTTATATTCTAACACGACCCAGCTAATAACATACATACTTATAGAGTAAAATCTACCTCGGGTTATTCTGCGATATACCTACCTTGAACTATGCTGCGCGCGCACCGTGTTTGGCTATTCCATGTATACAATGCGTATAAAGTTTTATGAATGAAAGTCACGTGATGTTTGTAAACATATACCGTGGGAATTCGCGGAAGTGAGCTATTTTTAGAATCAGATAATCTCTTGTCCGTCTTGTTTTTCTGTTAAGTAACGTTTCAGTTACTATTCTGTACAGTTTTATTTGACAAAATAAATAAATTATTGATCAGTTACAACTTTTGTTCATTTATGCACTAGATTGATATTTTCCATAAAATATAACGTCATTACCCCTTACGCGGGAGGAAATTTCGAAAGCCAAATGCAGTGGCGTTTGAAGAAAATACTCCGAAGTAAGTCGTGTTAGAATCGAAATAATAAATATCAACCGTGGTATATCACAGTTAAAATTAATGATAAACCGATTATCGCTAAGTCGCAGACAATCGTTCGCCGGCATTGACATCGGCGATAATCGATTGTGAAAATGTGTAATCGATTATAATCGATGTGTCGTTATTTTTGTCTCTTACTTTTGTATGTCTCCATTCTGTACTAAATTCACATAGTATATTCGCCTCGTATATGTGCGTAGGAAATACATAAACCATACAACTGTCTATATTACAGAAACAAGAGAACAAAAGAGGAACTGGACATAGCTAGGGCACCTAGACCGCACGCCGCAAAAGGTCTAACATACAGACAAGCGGAAGTCCCTGATGACCTTCCTAAAATGGATCTGGGCTACGCAGACGATACTGACGAAATATCAGACTTTGGTAGAACTACGGTTCAAGAAAACCCATTGAGAAATCCAGGTGTAAATCAGGCATATTTTCCAAGCAGTGGGTCCGAAATGGATCGTGACGTTAGCGAAATAGAAATAGAGACGGCTGTTGTTCCGTATGACGATGACTTTGGTTATCCTTCGGGACGACCGGATTTTGACGCACAATTCCGAACATTTCACGGAGATGATACAACGAGTAACGAATCCAATCACAGTGATAGCACAGGTGGTAGTCAACATGTACTAGTAAACGGAAGTAAAAACGATGGTAAAAATAAAATGACAAGCTGGGATAGTGATGACAAATTACATCCACAAGGCGCACAGGTAAACAATCACATTGCCAACCGTAATATAGCACAGCGTTTTTACCTCATAGAGACATATAGGGTATTACATGCCGTATTTTATGAAACGAGTTTTGGAAATTTGCTATTCATTTTTGCTAGCTTAATAGCAAAATTCCAAAACGAGTTCAATAAAATATCGAATGAAATCATCATTAGTGTAAGATCATTTTTATCACATAACTATAGTTCGCTCGTCAGCGCACATTGTCATGACGTCACTAAATTGTCATGATGTCACTACGCAAAGCTGCTTGTATTTATGTTATAAACAGCGTTATAATTGTGTGTAGATTTCTGCTAAATCGTAGTTTGTCTTACCATCAATGAATACTATGTACCAATTGAAATAGAAATGTGCATACGTTAAAGTTAATTTACAAATTATAAGGATTATTCTCCCAACCAATCAGAATCCGTTCAGGTGTAATTGCACGTGTGTGCATATATGCAAATGTGTGCTGGCTGTATTACACTGAATACAAGCACAGAGTTATGTGATAAATTGGTTTATATTCTAGTGTCTTAGTTCATAATCAAATATTACAAAATAGATTGACATTATAAAATGGGGTGAATTGCTTCAGTAGAACTTGTTAGTTACTGGCCAATGTGATGCTAGCGTTACTACAACCAGAATATCATGCTAGTTACTGGCCAATGTGTTGCTAGCGTTACTACAACCAGAATATCATGCTAGTTACTGGCCAATGTGTTGCTAGCGTTACTACAACCAGAATATCATGCTAGTTACTGGCCAATGTGTTGCTAGCGTTACTACAACCAGAATATCATGCTAGTTACTGGCCAATGTGTTGCTAGCGTTACTACAACCAGAATATCATGCTAGTTACTGGCCAATGTGTTGCTAGCGTTACTACAACCAGAATATCATGCTAGTTACTGGCCAATGTGTTGCTAGCGTTACTACAACCAGAATATCATGCTAGTTACTGGCCAATGTGTTGCTAGCGTTACTACAACCAGAATATCATGATGGTGTTGTTGATCTGATCAGAGTGTTCTGAATTTGCATAAAAAAGCGCACCGCTCTGTCAGAGAGAGAGGCCTGGCTGGTTACTATCGAGACACAATGAGAAACAAGTTATTTCAACTTATATTAATCACTCTCGAGACCTCATTCCTGATGGAATCCATCGCCACGAGGGAGAGAGAAGAGGCAATGTGGACTTTAAATGCCTTGCCTAAGGGCACAATCGTAACGGCTCCAGCGGGGCTCGAACTCCGGACATTTCGCACCTGAAGAGAACGCGCATACAATGCGCTATCACGACTTCCACTTCATGTGGTTGTTAAATATGTCCACAGGCCTATGCATTCTAAAATTAATAATTAATTAAAAGTTTGATTTTGTGATACGGAGTTTCCCCAATATACGATCACGAAGGTCCAAGAAACATAAAATCACACCACACGCTACGTTACACTATACGTTTTAGTTTTTCAGCTGCAGTCGTAAAGCATTGAAATGTGGAAATGTGAATGAACAATGAAGTTAATGCTTGTTTATATTTCAGAAACTAATGGATTCCAAAACCGGCACAGCATCCAAGACGAAAGAACGACCGGAAATTACGGTCTATTTCTAACAGAATTACATTATGTAAATCATCATCATTTATTAAATATAATAAGACAAATATATTGTTAATACTGCGATCTTGCGAAGACAAATGGATATACCATAAACGAGGGTGGGGTTGGGGATGGTATGGGTCACATATTTCACAGAAACCTGTCAAAGTAGAAACTTATTAATTATCCTATTTCTGTAAATTAATACTGTGATCTTGCGAAGACAAATGGATATACCATAAATGGATATACCATAAATGGATATACAATAAATGAGTGTGAGGTTGGGTGGTATGGGTAAAATATTTCGCAGAAGCCTGTCAAAATAGTAAAATTATTAATGATCATGCTAATTTCTGTAAAATATGTTTGGTTTCTTAACAGTTGAGTAACTTCCACTCAACAGTTGTTACATTCCGATTAGCACTGTTGCCCTTGAGTCGTTGCTGAGTGGTTAATGTTGTTGTTTGACGGCATAAATCGCACGTGTTTCTATAACATTGTCAATAATACCTTGAGCTGAGCACTGTGCACATGCAATGTCGCTGTTACATTAATTGAAACGAACGACGTAAATATATTCTTAGCAGAACGTTTGTACAATGTATGGTCATAACAGTGTCTAAGCCCTCAGAAAATGCAGTGTAAATTATATATAAGAAATCAAATATACCTGTGTTTTGCTTATTGGAATATACAATACATTGTTTCTTGGTAACGTGTATGCGGACGTTTACGTGTGTGCGATACATTTATTTATCGTCGCTACCGGTTACCCATATGAACGACGCCTCCTGAAGAGATTAGTAATTTAGTTCATTATGATGTTTACGGACCCCATTGCCTCAATTTAAACAGCACACATATGTATGCATCGTATGCCCCAATAAACACAACGCAGTCAAGTTGATTTAATTTATGTATATGTGTAGCAATATGTCTTTGTCGCGTTTCGGTATGTCATTCGTATGACGTCATCATGCTTGAATGACATTAAATGCATCTCCACGAGATTGTCTTACGTACTACGAAGTAAGCAATTAGTGAGTGGGCATTATCCAATTACTCGAAATACCATCTGATAATTAACATCATTCCACAAGTGAAAATATAACAAAGAAAGTTCTCCGCAATCCTCGGAATCAGTGAATTGAAGCATACATTTATGAAACTGCGCGACCTCTAAGCTAGTTGGGGAAGACTCCATCTTATATCTTGTGACATGTTTTAGGAGCGCATGCATGCTGCACAATTCGTACATCCAGGTTCTAGCAGATGGAACATTGACATACGCTATTCAAGGGTTTGTCCTCAAACAGGAAAATAAAACATTTTCGGTTACTGTGGTGAATTCGGCAGATTTCACACAAAATACAATGTACGAGCATTGCAGTATTCCATATGAATTGATAAATTCTCCTTCACAATTTCTTAGCAAGTTATTCACTGATTGAGACTCACGTGTTGTGTTCATTGTTGTTGTTATGACGTAGTTGTCATGTTCATTTTGTATATATCCATACACTTGAATACTCAGAATCATTTCTCAGAATTATGCATCAATATATTTTTCACAATTTCACATGAAAATAGTCTTAGTTAGTAGTAGTGTTACATTTGTTTGCATTACGAGTTGTCCCTATAAATAAGTGCAAGATTGTTTACTGTAAGAAAATTTCTCAGAATCGACTCTTTAAAATATAGAGTGATTTATTCCTGTAACATTAAGATTGACGACAGTAAATAGTTTAAGCATATTTTGTTGCTCGATTTTATTTTCTTCATATATATATATATAATACAACATTGAAGGAAGAGCAAATATATCGGGCTTCAAGTTCTAGCAATATTAGTTACTGCCCTTCCCGGCAGTATATTTGCATTGGTGATACAAGTCCTTCCATTGTTCCCTATTATTGAAAGTGTCATTTTGTATTAACATACTTCCTTGTTTCTCCAGATGTCTGTCTTAGAATTAAGAAATAATATTTGTTTTTCATTTATTTATTGGCTAATAAAACATGGCTCGGAGTTCTGAGGCGTAGGAACTACTTCCGGCTCGCAGAATGACAAACCATGTTTTATTACACTATAAATAACGCAAATACAAATAGTATTTCGATTCTGACGTGATCAAAATATTTGAAAAGCGTAAAACTAGTTCTTAGAGCACGTAAATGACGTCACAAATCATCAAAAGTGCTAGTAAAATGGTGTAGTTTGGCGTCACTCACTATACAATATATTAGTGTAGATTTAAACACGGTAAATTCCTTCTTTGTGTATACAGACAAAATGCCGAGAGCATCTTAGAATATGCAAAACTAATTGAGTAGTAATGCATATCAAATTTATACCGGATTGCAAACAAGTGTTGTCTGGTTATACAATAATATATACTGTTTAGTTAATTGTTGACATTATATTGTTTGTTATTATATAAATTAACACCCACAATGTATTCCGTTTTCAAAACCAGAATAATATTGCAAAATATTCGTATATTGTCACTGCCGTTTTTTCCTACCTAGAAGTCCGTATGTTTTACGCTTATTTATCGTCGCTACCGGTTGCCCATATGGGCGACGTCTCCTCAAAAGATTAGTCATTTTATATCTTTGGAGGATAGTGTAGTGATACAGAAAGATCCCCATTCCAGAGTCTCCTCTGGTTCTTTTACGTGTACGGTGTACAGCACCGACACGAGACCTCGGTTTAAAGTCCCATCTGAAAGACTGTTAATTGTATTAGGGTCGAACCTGCGATCCCTGGATTGTCAGTCTATCGTGCTGACCACTAGCCTATAGATCCGTGTGGTCCGCAAGGAATACACTTTCCCCTTTAATACTCCCAACTAATGTACTACCACAGCAATTTATTCATATTTATAATATGCAAACAACGTTGATGCTATTATTGGGGCATCCACATGGGGAATGGTTCTTTAACAAAGCTCATTGACTTCTAACACCCGTCCTTACATTCTGTAGGTTCGAATCTCGTAGGTGCCTAATTATTTCAGCTGGATTGCGGAATATCAGTGGTTCAATCAGAGTCCATGCTCGTTGGGTCATCCGGGGTCGTCCTCCGCCAGTAACAGTGGTCGTCCTCCGCCAGTAACAGTAGTCGTCCTCCGCCAGTAACAGTGGTCGTCCTCAGCCAGTAACAGTTGGTCGTCCTCCGCCAGTAACAGTGGTCGTCCTCAGCCAGTAACAGTTGGTCGACCTCCGCCAGTAACAGTGGTCGTCCTCAGCCAGTAACAGTTGGTCGTCCTCCGCCAGTAACAGTGGTCGTCCTCAGCCAGTAACAGTGGTCGTCCTCCGCCAGTAACAGTGGTCGTCCTCAGCCAGTAACAGTGGTCGTCCTCAGTCAGTAACAGTGGTCGTCCTCAGCCAGTAACAGTGGTCTTCCTCCGCCAGTAACAGTGGTCTTCCTCCGCCAGTAACAGTGGTCTTCCTCCGCCAGTAACAGTGGTCTTCCTCCGCCAGTAACAGTGGTCTTCCTCCGCCAGTAACAGTGGTCTTCCTCCGTCAGTAACAGTGGTCTTCCTCCGCCAGTAACAGTGGTCTTCCTCCGTCAGTAACAGTGGTCTTCCTCCGTCAGTAACAGTGGTCTTCCTCCGCCAGTAACAGTGGTCTTCCTCCGCAGTAACAGGGTCTTCTCCGCAGTAACAGGGTCTTCCTCCGCCAGTAACAGTGGTCTTCCTCCGTCAGTAACAGTGGTCTTCCTCCGCCAGTAACAGTGGTCTTCCTCCGTCAGTAACAGTGGTCTTCCTCCGTCAGTAACAGTGGTCTTCCTCCGCCAGTAACAGTGGTCTTCCTCCGTCAGTAACAGTGGTCTTCCTCCGTCAGTAACAGTGGAGAGAAATATAGTAGCTCATGGAAGCACCATCTAACATTTAACCCATTAGAATTTAAAGACTTTCAGACTCACAGTATACACGTCGGGGCCAAACCTTAGCGGGTGTGTGACATTTGACCCCTCGCTTAGAATGCCTTCGGGCAAACTCTAACACACGTTAGTTAGTCCTCCTCCGTTGTAGAGTGGTCGCTGACTTGTATTCAGTTGTAATCTGTCATCACTGATGGTCCCGCTTTCGAGCCCCTCTCTGACCACGTCTCTTTATATGAAAACGTTAGCTGTTTCTTACAGAGGTTTGAGCACTGGTATTCATTAACCGATGGAGCCTGCCCACGAAAGGTATTCTTAGGTAAACTGCCCGTCGCTCAAATGGGCTACCGGTAGCGACGTTAAATAAACTTAAATAAAAACGGTTCTGTCACCTAAGATCACGGTTAGATAAACCATTCAACAGTATTAAGACTGTGCATTTCCCTTTTCTTGGACATAATTGTAATCTTACTTTAAAATAAATAATTGATCCAACCTAAGTCTTATTCTTGCATCAAACTCTCCCACTAGTTTATATTAGCGATTTACACCGGACGGACACTCATACACGAAATGGTATTGTCGTAATATGTTCACTTCTAGTGTACACCTATGTATAGGTATGTATATTATATGTACTTATACATACATACACTAGAACACCTTCCATGATGCCAATAGTCTGTTTCACTAGAGATGTGCTGTGAACGGTTGTAGGTATATTTCTGTACTGTATTTACTTTGCGTATATCCATAGATACACCATGCATTTCATTGTAGCAAAGGCCACTGTCAGCTCATGCACAGGAATGAATGGACTAGGATCCGCATTATTTTAATAAACATGCAATATATATATCGGGCTATATATAATTACATTTGCCTGTTCTTGCCGGTTTAACTTGTGTTATTCTATGATTAATGGTGTTAAGCTTCTTAGTCGGATTTTGTTGTTTTTGTAATGTAGTCAGCCATGTTGTATTGTCTATATCTTCCGGTACTGTTACTATTTATAGAATATGAAAACTTACCATTTGAAACCCGAAAACATGAAAAGACAGGATGTACGTAAATATATGAAATATTATACATGTATTTAATTATAGTACATACACAGTGGCGATATTTCAGTTTTATGAAACAATAGTTTAAAGTTGTATATTTACATCGCTATTGCATTTCCTTTGATGAACGTATGTGCCCTGATTGTATTCATTTTCATATGAGGGTTTCCAACTAATGATATGCAGCTGACATGCGCACTTTATGTTACTGGAATGCGCGCCTGGCGCCTGGCATACAAGCATAAGATTCGAGAAGTACTGATGTTCATAAAAAAGGTGTCTCATAAGTCAGAAATGACTGGCCCATTAACCCTTTCCTTCATAGAGTTTTAAGTTAATATACTATTATATTCATAGAGATTTAAGTTAATATACTATTATATTCATAGAGATTTAAGTTAATATACTATTATATCTAAAACGACAGTCATTTAGCTATCATGCAGTGGATAAGTAGTCACCATATCTATCCCACCTCCATAGATATTACTGGGACTACATAGAGATTTAGGCTAATATACTATTATATCTCCATACAAACGACAATCATTTAGCTATCATGCAGTGGATAAGTAGTCGCCATATCTATCCCACCTCCATAGATATTACTGGGACTACATAGAGATTTAGGTTAATATACTATTATATCTCCATACAAACGACATTCATTTAGCTATCATGCAGTGGATAAGTAGTCGCCATATCTATCCCACCTCCATAGATATTACTGGGACTACATATAGATTTAGGCTAATATACTATTATATCTCCATACAAACGACAATCATTTAGCTATCATGCAGTGGATAAGTAGTCGCCATATCTATCCCACCTCCATAGATATTACTGGGACTACATAGAGATTTAGGTTAATATACTATTATATCTCCATACAAACGACATTCATTTAGCTATCATGCAATGGATAAGTAGTCACCATATCTATCCCACCTCCATAGATATTACTGGGACTACATAGAGATTTAGGCTAATATACTATTATATCTCCATACAAACGACAATCATTTAGCATCATGCAGTGGATAAGTAGTCACCATATCTATCCCAGCTCCATAGATATTACTGAGACTACATGAGAGTCTGGCCTTAATTATGAACATTGGTTTTTGCTACTACATTACAATGTATGTCGTATTGGTAATGGCGTCAAGAGGTGCTTCTATGAGGGAAAGGGTTTATGAACATTGGTTTTACCTACTACATTGTCAATGTATGTCATATTGGTAATGGCATCAAGAGGTGCTTCTATGAGGGAAAGGGTTTATGAACATTGGTTTGGCTACTACATTGTCAATGTATGTCATATTGGTAATGGCGTCAAGAGATGCTTCTATGAGGGAAAGGGTTTATGAACATTGGTTTGGCTACTACATTGTCAATGTATGTCATATTGGTAATGGCGTCAAGAGATGCTTCTATGAGGGAAAGGGTTTATGAACATTGGTTTGGCTACTACATTGTCAATGTATGTCATATTGGTAATGGCGTCAAGAGGTGCTTCTATGAGGGAAAGGGTTTATGAACATTGGTTTGGCTACTACATTGTCAATGTATGTCGTATAAGAGGTGCTTCTATGAGGAGAAGGGTTACATAGGGGTGACACTATAATAAACACTTTACTTTTTATACATACTTACATGAATGTCATTTCAAATCAAGTATCTATGTATACCCAGTATAACGATACCCATGTTGATACTTGTTGGCATGGTATATAGGATTTAGATAACTGCACATAGAGAATAATAGGATACCGCCCTATGGATATAAATGTATTAGATGAGATGGTGAAAATATACAAGGCGAGGAACTCGCGAGACATATAGGTTTTCTCGGAGACTAGCCTAACACATGTATATGTAACAGACAGTAACCTAATGTTATGTCTTGTAATATATCTCTATATATCCTATCTCCTGATAGAAAAAGACGTTTTAGCGAAGAAAGGTTACTGAATAATCATGACCTGAAGTTTGTCATATCATATGTGAAGATATTACGTCACAGCGATATGACGTCACAAAATGTTGTTCGGCAGACCGTTGTTGCAGTTCATTTTGCATGATGGTAGGATAGCGTAATATAAGCGAAATTAATGGTTCCCAAGTTCCTACATTATAGCAAAATATAAGCGAAATTAATGGTTCCCAAGTTCCTACATTATAGCAAAATATAAGCGAAATTAATGGTTCCCAAGTTCCTACATTATAGCAAAATATAAGCGAAATTAATGGTTCCCAAGTTCCTACATCATAGCAAAATATAAGCGAAATTAATGGTTCCCAAGTTCCTACATCATAGCAAAATACACACGTGTGCTGGATATTTATATTACGTTAGAATAATTAGCCACACATAATTTTGAAAGTAAATAATGATCACTCCCGTGTCTGATGTTTGCTTCTACTCTTCGAAAATAGCTTTGTTTTTATAAATACATGTATTTATCTTTTTTTACAAGTTTATAAATGAGAATGAAATTTATTAATAAACATTAAAATCGGAAATAAAACGAGGATTTAGTTTGTTTCGTCTGATTCATTGTCCACCTGTGTGTTACTGTATAGTTAAGTAAATAGGCTGTCCGATTAGCGCAGTGGTTACCGAGCTTGCTTCTCACCAATGCAACCTGGGTTTGATCCTCGGACCGGGAAGTATGTGAGATGGTACGGTGGTCGCCAGATCGGACAGGTGGGTTTTCTCCTGGTACTACAGTTTCCTCCCACACGAATGACCACATTTACGCTTTCATCTGCGCAAACGAGAGTGGTTAATATTAGTTGCTAAAACTTGTTTGCCAATCGTTGTAAAATAAATAAACTTTTAAGCTTAAAGTAAGTAAATATTTTATTATTGTGACATGTGCATTTAGAGATATAAGCATATTTACATACCATTACTAATTACAAACAAGCACCCGGCCCATTGGGCCTATATGACACCATACATTAGTTATATTAACAAGAACAATGTTTACAATTATACACAATTAATATATAGGATAAATAAACACGAGACAGTTATAAAAACATAAATATGTAAATAAAATGTAGCGCGTTCGCTTCAGGTGCGAAATGCCCAGAGTTCGAGCCCCGCTGCAGCCTTATTATTGTGGCCTTAGGCAAGGCATTTAAATTCCACATTGCCTCTTCTCTCTCCCTGGTGGCGATGGATTCCACCAGGAATGTGGTCTCGAGAGTGATTAATATAAGTTGTAGGAACTTGTTTCGCAATCGACTTATAATAAATTTGTATAAACTGTATATGCAAAAACTTGAGTTTTAATTAGATATTTCGAATATCACGAAGAGCTGACGTACATGTATATGGCATGATCGTTTCTCAACGATACTCGGATCGCGAAGTATACATGTAAGATATGTACGGTGGTACAATGCCGGCCAGGTATGATCGACTTAAATGATACTAAGATTTAGATAGCAATTATTCCAATCAATGGTGACTGCGCATGCGCTGTTTGTATTCATATATGACAGTCGCAGATGTTCTACTGGACACATATCCCATTACACACAGCTAGTGTATTGGTTGAGTATGGATGCGGTATTCATATATGACAGTCGCAGATGTTCTACTGGACACCTATCCCATTACATACAGCTACCGTATTGGTTGAGTATGGATGCGCTATTTGTATTCATATATGACAGTCGCAGATGTTCTACTGGATGTATATCCCATTACACACAGCTAGCGTATTGGTTGAGTATGGATGCGGTATTTGTATTCAGATATGACAGTCGCAGATGTTCTACTGGACACCTATCCCATTACATACAGCTAGCGTATTGGTTGATTATGGATGCGCTATTTGTATTCAGATATGACAGTCGCAGATGTTCTACTGGACACCTATCCCATTACATACAGCTACCGTATTGGTTGAGTATGGATGCGGTATGTGTACACAATAAGTTCCAGGGAGAATACAACTAATCCAAGAAATAGGCCAATCATACACGCATAAAAGGCACTGAACGTCCACTAGAGAGATTGGTTTGGCCTTCGTAACTGTGTTGGCCGCGCAAATGTTTTCTTTTGGCCACCATTTACTCTTCCATATTTGAAGCAAGCCTCTCTCGGTAATCTTCATGATGCTAAAACGAACAACATAACAATGATATGCATGTTCTTGATTTGAGCTATTGAAATGTAGCATTTCAAACAGGAATTGGAAATAGTCCTTACATATATAATGTTATAAATTTCATCCATTCATTTACGCTTTCATCCGCGCCAACGAGAGTGATTAATATATGTTGTTAAAACTTGCTTCGCAATCGTTGTAAAATAAATAAAGCTTTAAAAAAGTAGAATAGAATCCGAAAATAGGAAAAACTCGCCGAAGAACAAATAACATATTAAAGTGGAAATCTCCTTAGGGAAGATCTGACTGTTTTCCCTGGGTACACAACGACATATTACATTTATTATGTATGCCAAATATTTCACACCGTTACATACAGTTTGTCCTCCCTACTGGTTGCCCATATGAGCGACGCCTCCTGAAGAGATTAGTCATTTTAGATTGTTGGAGGATAGTGCAATGATACAGACAGATACCCATTCCAGAATATCCTCTGGTTCTTTTACGTGTACGGTGTAAACACCGATACGAGACCTCGGTTTAATGTCCCACCTGAAAGACTGTTAATTTTATTAGGGCCAGACGGGGGATCGAACCTGTGATCCCTGGATTACCAGTCCAACGTGATAACCACATACAGTCGTGCCTAAAACTACAACCTTGTACTATGTGCGAGTTGTGTTTATCTATATGCATAGAACAGAACAGAACATACGTGTATTTCAGAAGGCTTGTACATATATACACGTTATGATGTATCTTTGGTTTTTTTTGTCGGCAACTAGCTTTTGTAGATAGTGTTTATTGTTGTACATCCGACTAAAGTGTCTTGAATCTTGTATCTTGTACATACACCATCTTAACAAAGCTAGCAATACCATATATACATTTACTGATCACGTGACATAGATGACGACTGTGTCGACACAACATTTAAATCCACATGTCTCTTCTATCTCACCCATGATTACTAACATCTGGTTGAGCAGAACTAGCTAAATAAATGTGCATAACTTATGTGTATGCTAAAATTAGATAGCAAATATATTTACTTGTCGGAGAAAATTGCAGTATGCGGCGCGTTCTTTGTGAATGCAAAGGCATATTTCATTGGCATGAATGTTTCCTTTATTGACATCAAACTGCAGTCTGTAGCCTTCGTAGTGTCAATGTACGTCTTATCACCTGACAAGTAAAGTAATCGCATTTAAATTGAGATTTAACATTTACATCAAGCATCCACACGTCAGGAAATTTAACATTAACAGCAAGCACTACTCTTTATGAAATGCAACATTAACGGCATGCACTACTCTTCAAGAAATGCAACATTAACAGCATGCACTACTCTTCAAGAAATGCAACATTAACAGCAAGCACTACTCTTTATGAAATGCAACATTAACGGCATGCACTACTCTTCAAGAAATGCAACATTAACAGCATGCACTACTCTTCAAGAAATGCAACATTAACAGCAAGCACTACTCTTCAAGAAATGCAACATTAACAGCAAGCACTACTCTTCAAGAAATGCAACATTAACAGCAAGCACTACTCTTCAAGAAATGCAACATTAACAGCAAGCACTACTCTTCATGAAATGTAACATTAACAGCAAGAACTACTCTTCAAGAAATGCAACATTAACAGCAAGAACTACTCTTCAAGAAATGCAACATTAACAGCAAGCACTACTCTTCAAGAAATGCAACATTAACAGCAAGCACTACTCTTTATGAAATGTAACATTAACAGCAAGCACTACTCTTTATGAAATGTAACATTAACAGCAAGAACTACTCTTCAAGAAATGCAACATTAACAGCAAGAACTACTCTTCAAGAAATGCAACATTAACAGCAAGAACTACTCTTCAAGAAATGCAACATTAACAGCAAGCACTACTCTTCAAGAAATGCAACATTAACAGCAAGCACTACTCTTTATGAAATGTAACATTAACAGCAAGCACTACTCTTTATGAAATGTAACATTAACAGCAAGCACTACTCTTTATGAAATATAACATTAACGGCAAACACTACTCTTCATGAAATGCAACATTAACAGCAAGCACTACTCTTCAAGAAATGCAACATTAACAGCAAGCACTACTCTTCATGAAATGCAACATTAACAGCAAGCACTACTCTTCAAGAAATGCAACATTAACAGCAAGAACTACTCTTCAAGAAATGCAACATTAACAGCAAGCACTACTCTTCAAGAAATGCAACATTAACAGCAAGCACTACTCTTCAAGAAATGCAACATTAACAGCAAGAACTACTCTTCAAGAAATGCAACATTAACAGCAAGAACTACTCTTCATGAAATGTAACATTAACAGCAAGCACTACTCTTCATGAAATCTAACAGTAACAGCAGGCACTACTCTTCATGAAATCTAACATAACAGCAAGCACTACTCTTCATGAAATGTAACATTAACAGCAAACACTACTCTTCATGAAATGCAACATTAACCGCAAGCACTACTCTTCATGAAATGTAACATTAACAGCAAGCACTACTCTTCAAGAAATGCAACATTAACAGCAAGAACTACTCTTCAAGAAATGTAACAGTAACAGCAAGCACTACTCTTTAAGAAATGCAACATTAACAGCAAGCACTACTCTTCAAGAAATGCAAAATTAACAGCAAGTACTACTCTTCAATAAATGCAACATTAACGGCAAGCACTACTCTTCAAGAAATGCAACATTGAAAGTAGTCCAATATTAATAATAATATACGGCAAGTACAAAGGTAAGACGTCACGTCAGTGTTTTAATAGCAGTTATCATTCAACATAATCAATACATGTATACCTACATGTAAATTGTACGCTACCTTACTTATCCTGATAATCACTTATTTATTATGCCAGGAAACATTTCAATTCACAAAAGTAGACCTGCTAAATATATGGGTTCAATGGTGTTTAAGGACTTATGGGAGTTTATATAAGTACAACTAGTACCTTAGTCTTGAGTCTAAGACTTGATTACTCTCCCGCAAACGATAGGCATATAATGTGTCAAGTCTTCAACTCTAACAATATATATCTTGGCACTTCATTTTAAATGCTTTTCTCTGGTTTATATTGTTACAAATATGTGTCTGCCTTCTGTAAATACTCGGATGTGTACATAGGGTTCAAACATTTGTTGTTGCATGTAAATACCTTACCAAGTAGGACTGTTTTTAACTTATGGACTACTTTTACACGTTAAAGTACTTTACCTGAAGTTTTCGGACTTTTTACTGATATCTTCTCAAATTGCTACATGTAAATACCTACCAAGTAGGATATTTCACTTATTGACTTCATGTACATTTAAAGTACCATAACTGAAGCTTTCGGGCATTTTACTGATATCTTGTGTGTACGTAGTGTGTACGTAAAGAGTTTAAATATCTTACATATTGTCTCAGAATTATCATCTCAAAGGCTATTCAATTGATAGTTTATATTTGACATTATGCTTTACAAGCCACATACTCTGTCCATAGTCTACATTTTTATAATTGACAATTCTCCTTTCTGCCAACATCAACTACATGCACTTAATACTATTTGGACAGTTTAGAGTTTCAAATCTGAACAATTCCGCTATTTCTTAGTTTTAACTTTAAATTAATCAATTTGTATGTACTGATATCGAGATATATTATGCCTTTTCACAATATCAATCATATCAGACTCCACTCTTGAATTTATGTATTTCCCATGCGCTCGCTTACTCTAATTTCAGATAATAGACTCACATACTTCTCATTTATTTCTCAAATCTGATTAATAATTCTCATTTAACTATGCTTACTTTAATATATTTACTTTTTAGACAATCCTCATAAGTTTACCACAATGTGTATGCTATATCACATTTCATTTTCATATTATACTATTATAGATACTAAATTAATTATGCAATTCTTTTTCTATTTTTCTACTCACTCCTTGATTTGGAAATGTTTGGATGTTGGGCAGTCTTCATTCATTGTGTGCGATTGCATGCTCTTTGCAATGTGGTTTCTGATGTTACTCACATCAGTTACATAAGAATATTGATTACTCTACACTGATCATGCCATCGTACACAAGTCCATGGAAATTCTCACTCTTCTTACATACAATTACACTTTTGTCTATCGTAGCAAATCAAACATACAACTATAGTGTATATTCGCAAGTACGTTCACAAATAAAATATAACATTGTTTATCCAACCAAACATGCCATTCCAGGAATAAACAACTTACCCAACACACGCTTCATCGAAATATCTCTTCTCCTGCTTACTGGCATGGTACTTGCTGCTTGGCTTAGCTACTTACTGATCATAGCAGGTGATGTTCATCCGAACCCTGGTCCGTCTTCAACACATTCCACAAGCTCTACTTGCTCATCCCTTCCTTCCATGTCGCAGTCACTGTCCGATCTCATGTCGAAATCTAACTGTCTTTCTAGTCTACACTACAACGTGCAGAGTCTTTTGAACAAAGTAGAGGTCCTTGAAGCAGAGTTCAGTTCCTTTGATATTATTTCATTTTCAGAGACATTGTTAAATTCTAATATTTCCAACGATGATCTGAAGTTCAGAGACTTTCACATTCCAGAGAGGAAAGATAGAGTCGGGGACAGTCATGGTGGGGTTATTGTCTATGTGAAGAACAATTTACATTTCAAGAGGCGACAAGACCTCGAACCCAGAGGAATTGAATGTATTTGGGTGGAACTGTATCCGTCTCAATCGACGCGCATCTTGTTTGGCACTTTTTATCGGCCTCCTAATGCTGATGCTCATTACACATCCTTGATAGAAGATTCACTTGGCCTTGCGATGGACTCAAATATCTCAGATGTAATTGTAGCAGGAGATTTCAATTTCAATCTATCTATCCCCAACCTGTACCGTAAGCTTACTTCTATATGTCAACAGTTTAATCTGGAACAACTCATTTCCGAACCGACTCATTTTACCGAGTCTTCTTCCGCTATTCTTGATCTATTTCTTGTTTCGTGTAGTCATCGTGTTATAGCAACAGGTGTTGGAGAACCTATTCTAGATCAAAATGTCAGATTTCATTGTCCAATCTACTCTTTGTTTGCATTTTCTAAACCTCGGGTTAAGACTTTTAAACGTTTTGTTTGGCTATACGACCGTGGTGATTATGACACTTTAAGAAACAAAATATGCGACACGGATTGGGAAGCACTAACGGATGATGACACTGAAATATATACAACCTCTGTCACTCACAAACTTCTTGAGCTATCCAAGCAATGCATTCCTACCAGAACCATTACTGTAAAACCAGATGATTCACCTTGGATAACTACACACATAAAACGGAAAATTCGCAAAAGGAAAAAACTTTATCAAAGAGCGAAACACTCACAAAACCCACGACACTGGCAAACATTTAAACTGGTTCGCAATGAGATAGTTTCTCAAATTCGCACTGCAAAACAAAATCATTTTAGTAAGATGTCGGAAGCACTACAATCGGATACAATCTCACAAAAAGACTGGTGGAAGATTGTAAAAGGATTCATAGCATCCAATGAGAAACGAACAATACCAGCACTTAAACACCCACACACAATACCAGCACTTAAACACCCACACACAATACCAGCACTTAAACACCCACACACAATACCAGCACTTAAACACCCACACACAATACCAGCACTTAAACACCCACACACGCAAGAACTCGTCTTTGATACTAAATCCAAATCCGATCTCTTAAATGAATTCTTTTGTAGTCAATCTTCTTTGAACAACTCAGACAAAGACCTTCCTAAAAACTATTATCAAGAGCCCACACACAAACTCCTAACTATATATGTTACTCCTCAAGACGTGGAGGATGCTCTTAAAACACTCAAAACTAACAAAGCCTCAGGTCCTGACGAGATCAGTAACCGCATTCTTCGAGAGACTGCTTCAGTACTAAAATACCCGCTTTGTTCCTTGTTCAATCATTCATTGCAATGCTGTAAAGTTCCGCAGCTCTGGAAAGACGCTCATGTTTGTGCTATCTTCAAGAAAGGCGACCCTTCATTGCCTAACAACTATCGCCCAATTTCGCTTCTTTGCTGTGTTGAAAAGGTCTTTGAAAGAATCATCTTCAAGTACCTGTACAATTTCATGAATGCAAATAATTTCATTTCACATCTACAATCTGGATTTAAGCCAGGGGATTCATCAGTGAACCAATTAACATATCTCTACAATACATTTTGCAAGGCACTTGATGACGGCCTTGAAATTCGCACAATCTTCTTTGATATAAGTAAAGCTTTCGACAAGGTCTGGCATAACGGTCTCCTATTGAAACTTCGTAAAGCAGGTGTTGATGGGCCTCTTTTGTCTTGGTTCTCTGATTATCTTTCCAACAGACGTCAAACTGTCATTCTTCCTGGCGCCAAATCTAACTGGTGTTCGCTAGGGGCTGGTGTGCCCCAAGGATCCATCCTCGGTCCACTTCTGATTTTAGTATATATCAATGACATCGTGGAAGACGTAGGTGCTAAGATACATCTATTTGCCGATGACACGAGTCTACACATTGTCGTCGACCAACCTGTAATTTCAGCCCAAATACTGCAATCTGATATCAATAAACTATCCAATTGGGCGGAGGCATGGTTAGTCACATTTAATCATTCAAAAACTGAATCTATGATCATCTCACGCAAAACACATAGACCACATCACCCAGCATTACGCATGAATAATCAACGAATCTCATCCGTCACGTCTCATAAACACCTTGGTGTCCACTTCTCAAACGACGGCTCTTGGCATACTCATGTAACTCATATTACTGATAAAGCATGGAAGAGAATACATATCATGCGAAGATTCAAATTCCTATTGGAAAGACGATCACTTGAAACCATTTATGCTTCTTTCATCAGACCAATTCTAGAATATGCCGATGTTCTGTATTGCAATTGCACTCAGTATGAAAAAGACGAACTCGACAAGATCCAGAATGAAGCTTCTCGAATTGCTTCCGGTGCAACAAAACTTGTTTCTCTTCATAAACTACATAGAATCATTAGACAAACGCGACTTAACCACAGACTTACTCTTTTGTATAAAATGAAAAATGGTCTTATTCCCAAACATCTATCTTCTCTTGTGCCACAAAGTGTGGGTGAAACTACCAGATACAACCTAAGAAACGCAGCTAATATTAATGGTATTCCATCCCGTACTGCTACAACTCGTTTCTACCTTCTACCTTAAGAGATTGGAATAATCTATCTATGCAACAACAAAGCTCTCCTACACTATCTTCTTTCAAACATAGTCTTCGTGGAAATATATCTAAAACTCCTAAATACTTTTATGTTGGCTCCAGGAAATGGCAAGTTTATCATGCCCGATTACGTACTGAGTGCTGCTCCTTAAACCAACACCTGTACAGCAAAAACTTATCTCCAACATCTCGTTGCCAATGCGGTCTTGTTGAAAGTAATCACCATTTGTTCTTGGAATGCACACTATATACCAACATCAGAGCAAAACTAATACAAGCAACTTCTATATACTGTATAGTAGCATTGTACACTCTCTTACACGGAGATCAAAACCTTTGCGACAACATCAACAGCAGAATCTTTCTTGCTGTACAGGACTATATAAGGGACAGTAAACGTTTTCCATGAACTTGAATGACTGACCTGTTCCTGGCTCTCAACATTCCAAATCAAATCTCAAGATCTTATTTCTTCTACTTGAATTGAAAACAACTAGGATGATTTATCGTCAAAGTTGAATGACTCTTTTATTTATTATTACTTAATTTTATATTTATTATTACTTAAGATGAACACTAAATGTATTAGTTATAAATACCATACATTTTAAGCCACTAAGATAAATATCTAGCAAACTATATCGATATCATATCATACCTCACTTTACCTAATAATGTTACTTTCTTCTTACAATAATTGTTGTGAGTGTGCACATAATATAAATTAGAACAATCTATTACACTTAGACTCAACCATATTCTTTTTATTAGCATTCCTCATCATTATAATATTCTGACCTCTATTATTATAATGTCTTTTTTCTTATCTCAACTACAATATCGTATTTTTTCTATCTAAATCGTATTATGAATCTTGTATTGTTAAACATTTCAAGCACATTATTTTACCGCCAACTTTACAGCAAACGAGTTTCGAAGGAGAAGACCTTTATAAGCTAATCTAGCTTTCGGATCTAATCCTTTTTCAAAACATAAATTATTATATTGTAATGTAATTGCTATATGTATATATGTTACATTGTTTGAAATAAAATATGTTTAAACTAAATGTAACATTAACGGCAAGCACTACTCTTCATGAAATGCAACATTTAGCAAATTTTACTCTTCAATGCAAACACCATCTTCATTTTGTTACTTGTTCACGACATACAGGCACATTGATTTCCTTTAATTTCGATTGCTGCTAATGACTAATAATCACATATGTGTTAGTTGTCTACCAATTGAATAGACAATACTCCACGTCAGGTTACAGGCAATATGTCACATGTTCCATTTCGCTGTGGATGATAAACAATTGCTAAACATGATCTAAGCTCAATATTCCAGGAAATATATCACCTGTTCCACTGCGTTGTGGATGATAAACAATTGCTAAACATGATCTAAGCTTTATATTCCAGGAAATATATCACCTGTTCCACTGCGTTGTGGATGATAAACAATTGCTGAACATGATCTAAGCTCAATATTCCAGGAAATCTATCACCTGTTCCACTACGTTGTGGATGATAAACAATTGCTAAACATGATCTAAGCTCAATATTCCAGGAAATATATCACCTGTTCCACTGCGTTGTGGATGATAAACAATTGCTAAACATGATCTAAGCTCAATATTCCAGGAAATATATCACCTGCTCCACTGCGTTGTGGATGATAAGCAATTGCTAAACATGATCTAAGCTCAATATTCCAGGAAATATATCACCTGCTCCACTACGTTGTGGATGATAAACAATTGCTAAACATGTTCTAAGCTTTATATTCCAGGAAATATATAATCTGCTCCACTACGTTGTGGATGATAAACAATTGTTAAACATGATCTAAGCTCAATATTCCAGGAAATCTATCACCTGTTCCACTACGTTGTGGATGATAAACAATTGCTAAACATGACCTAAGCTCAATATTCCAGGACAACTATCACCTGTTCCACTACGTTGTGGATGATAAACAATTGCTAAACATGTTCTAAGCTTTATATTCCAGGAAACATATCACCTGCTCCACTACGTTGTGGATGATAAACAATTGTTAAACATGTTCTAAGCTTTATATTCCAGGAAATATATCACCTGCTCCACTACGTTGTGGATGATAAACAATTGCTAAACATGATCTAAGCTCAATATTCCAGGAAATATATCACCTGTTCCACTACTTTGTGGATGACAAACAATTGCTAAACATGATCTAAGCTCAATATTCCAGGAAATATATAATCTGCTCCACTACGTTGTGGATGATAAACAATTGTTAAACATGATCTAAGCTCAATATTCCAGGACATCTATCACTTGTTCCACTACGATGTGGATGATAAACAATTGCTAAACATGACATAATCTCAATATTCCAGGACAACTATGACCTGTTCCACTACGTTGTGGATGATAAACAGTTGCTAAACATGATCTAAGCTCAATATTCCAGGAAATATATCACCTGTTCAACGACGTTGTGGATGATAAACAATTGCTAAACATGACCTAAGCTCAATATTCCAGGAAATCTATCACCTGCTCCACTACGTTGTGGATGATATACAATTGCTAAACATGATCTAAGCTCAACATTCCAGGAAATATATCACCTGCTCCACTACGTTGTGGATGATAAACAATTGCTAAACATGACCTAAGCTCAATATTCCAGGAAATATATCACCTGCTCCACTACGCTGTGGATGATAAACAATTGCTAAACATGATCTAAGCTCAATATTCCAGGAAATATATCACCTGCTCCACTACGTTGTGGATGATATACAATTGCTAAACATGATCTAAGCTCAATAGTCCAGGAAATCTATCACCCGTTCCACTACGTTGTGGGTGATAAACAATTGCTAAACATGATCTAAGCTCAATATTGCAGGAAATATATCACCTGCTCCACTACGTTGTGGATGATAAACAATTGTTAAACATGATCTAAGCTCAATATTCCAGGAAATATATTACCTGTTCCCGACGTTGTGAATGATAAACAGTTGCTAAACATGATCTAAGCTAAATATTCCAGGATATATATCACCTGCTCCACTACGTTGTGGATGATAAACAATTGCTAAACATGATCTAAGCTAAATATTCCAGGAAATATATCACCTGTTCCACGACGTTGTGGATGATAAACAATTGCTAAACATGATCTAAGCTAAATATTCCAGGAAATATATCACCTGTTCCACGACGTTGTGGATGATAAACAATTGCTAAACATGACCTAAGCTCAATATTCCAAATATCTCTTTAATTATGTATATACATATTCGGTTCCATTATCTGCTATGGTTTGCATCGGGCAGTCATATTGTCGAATTATGTCTTCTAAGATGGTTTAGAGTATCTGCTGTTCTGTATGTTACTACATACGTTCCATGTACATTCCACTATATCAGTGTACCTCACATGTTGAATACACATATTCACGTGTGAATTATTAATTAATTCTAACACGACCCAGCTAATAACATACATACTTGTAGAGTAAAATCTACCTCGGGTTATTCTGCGATATACCTACCTTGAACTATGCTGCGCGCGCACCTTGTTTTGGCTATTCCATTTATACAATGCGTGTAAAGTTTTATGAATGAAAGTCACGTGATGTTTGTAAATACTACCATAGGAATTCGCGGAAGTGAGCTATTTTTAGAATCAGATAATCTCTTGTCCGTCTTGTTTTTCTGTTAAGTAACGTTTCAGTTACTATTCTGTACAGTTTTATTTGACAAAATAAATAAAATTATTGATCATTTACAACTTTTGTTCATTAATGCACTAGATTGATATTTTCCATAAAAAATAACGTCATCACCCCTTACGCGGGAGGAAATTTCGATAGTCAAATGCACGGCGTTTGAAGAAAATACTCCTCCTTTCTTGTCTAAAATTATTAGAAGTAAGTCGTGTTAGAATCGAAATAATAAGTATCAACCGTGGTATAACGCAGGCCTTCTTGATATATTTCTACGCATAATAACTTCAAACTCGGGTTATTCTGCGATGGGTTATTCTGCGATATACCACGGTTGATACTTATTATTTCTTAATTATACCAAGTCTTGGTATATGTATATTTTCTAAAGTGATAATTCACGAAACCGGCTAGTTGATATGTGTAAGTATTTTTTATGCACATATTAGTAAGTGACACGTAAGATATACCTATCCATGCATAGTGCCCCTGTTTCACGAGTGCGACGTGTACGTATGGGTGTGGGTGCATTATAATTGGATATGTCTCGTTAAACTCACGATATGCCTTCCCTATGCCTCTGCACGTAGGATTGTTTGAAGTCTAAGAGTTATACAAAATTAGAACTGGTTTCCAATTAATATGCAAACTATACACAATACACACACAATAACTCGCCAAGCGTCCAAGCGTGTTTACACATTAGCCAAGTTGATATACTAGTGTTGTTTGTTTGTTGTGTTTTGGGGGCTAAACCTCACATAATATCGTAGCTCATAGTGTGACTCCCGGCTAATGTAGGTGGACCCTGGGCGTCCCGAGCAGTAGCTCATAATGTGACTCCCAGCTATTATTGGTGGACCCTAGGTGTCCCGAGCTGTAGTTCAGGCACGAAAGGGAATCCGGCTAGAACCACCGACCTACCGCAAGCCAGCTGGGTAGCTTCGTGCAAAGAATGATATGCGTCAGTGGGGGTTTGAACCTACATCGGTGAGTTGCACGTAATTTAAACACAAAGATATAAAACGCTCGACCCACAACAGTGTAGTTTAGTCATATTAGCTGGATTCAGTTCTATATATAAATGTCCATACACATGATGGCAATACAAAGACAAGTTCTAGAACCAATAACGTAACATATATGAAAGTCAAACAAACATAAAATCAACATATTTCGAGTTCAATAAACATAGATCGTGCGTGTCATAGGACTAAACATTTTAAAACAGATCATAGTTCAAGTGTATGTGTGTTTTACGTTTATTTATCGTCGCTACCGGTTGCCCATATGAGCGACGCCTCCTGAAGAGATTAGTCATTTTAGATTGTTGGAGGATAGTGCAATGATACAGACAGAGACCCATACCAGAATCTCCTCTGGTTATTTTACGTGCACGGTGTAAAGCACCGACACGAGACCTCGGTTTCATCTGACAGACTGTTCATTTTATTAGGGTCAGACGGGGGATCGAACCTGCGATCCCTGGATTACCAGTCCAGCGTGTTAACCACTGGACTACGACGATAAATAAACGTAAAATACACACACATTATTGAAAACGTTTACAAAATATACAAATTCCAATCAACAATAGTTACTTAATTAAAGGTGGGCATCTCACAACAAACACAATAGTACACTACAACTATGCTGATTTACTGGGTTGTACACTAAATTACACGGTTCGCATTCTTAGATATCCTTTTCTACAATACACCTCGTGTTATAGACGGGTCAATTGTCCACGTTAGACTGCAGGGATCGCAGGTTCGATCCCCCGACCGACTGAGGTGTTATGTATCGGTGTAATACACCGGGCACGTAAAAGAACAATGGGTGTTTCTTGGACTAGGGCATCTTCTGTATCTTGCACATCCTCCAAATAAATACAATTACATATATACCTCGGTCAGTCAGGGGATCGAACCTGCGACCCTTGGATTCGCAGTATAACGTGGGTCATTGACCCGCCTATAATAGGAGTTGGCGGCGGCAGGGTGCGGCGGCAGGGTGCGGCAGGGGCGGCAGGGTTCGGCAGGGTGCGGCAGGGGACGGCGATAATAAACCTATCTCGGACACAACAACACGGGGTTCCTATAGGCGCCAGGGGGCGGCAGGGGGCGGCAGCGGCGGCAGGTGGCGGCGATAATAAACCTATCCCGGACACAACAACACGGGGTTCCTATGGGCGGCAGGGGGGCAGGGGGGCAGGGGGCGGCAGCGGCGGCAGGGGACGGCAGCGGGCGGCAGGGTGCGGCGATAATAAACCTATCCCGGACACAACAACACGGGGTTCCTATGGGCGGCAGGGGGCGGGCAGGGGCGGCAGGGGGCGGCAGGGGGCGGCAGGGGGCGGCAGGGGGCGGCAGGGGGCGGCAGGGGGCGGCAGGGGCGGCAGGGGGCGGCAGGGGGCGGCATGGGGCGGCA
This sequence comes from Archivesica marissinica, assembly GCA_014843695.1. NCBI lineage: Eukaryota > Metazoa > Mollusca > Bivalvia > Venerida > Vesicomyidae > Archivesica > Archivesica marissinica. The sequence continues at coordinate 43,311,850 of CM026389.1, forward strand.
ACCGGTCGGACAGGACAACAGGGATGCGGCAGGGGGCGGCAGGGCGGCAGCGGCGGCAGGGGGCGGAGATAATAAACCTATCCCGGACACAACAACACGGGGTTCCTATGGGCGGCAGGGGGCGGCAGGGGGCGGCAGCGGCGGCAGGGGGCGGCGATAATAAACCTATCCCGGACACAACAACACGGGGTTCCTATGGGCTGCAGGGGGCGGCAGGGGGGCGGCAGGGGCGGCAGGGGCAGCGATAATAAACATATCCCGGACACAACAACACGGGGTTCCTATGGGCGGCAGGGGGCGGCAGGGGGCGGCAGGGCGGGCAGGGGGGGCGATAATAAACTATCCCGGACACAACAACACGGGGTTCCTATGGGCGGCAGGGGGCGGCAGGGGGCGGCAGCGGCGGCAGGGGGCGGAGATAATAAACCTATCCCGGACACAACAACACGGGGTTCCTATAGGCGACAGGGGGCGGCAGGGGGCGGCAGGGGGCGGCAGGGGCGGCAGGGTGCGGCGATAATAAACCTATATCGAACACAACAACACGTGGTTCCTATGAATGTTATTGTATATCATTTCAGCTTTGATAAGACTCACACATATCAATTTCATTCAAATATACGGACACCATAAAAAGCTGTGCATTTTTATATTGAGCGTTACTGTTTCGTTCGTTAAATTGTTTTTGAATTATGAATTTTACTACCATGAGTCAAGAAAATAATCCTTCACACATTGCACTAATTTACCCAATATATCGCATATTTTTATATCAAAATTGCCTATTTTGTTTCTAAAAGGATATCAATTTTACCTCTAAGGCATCTGCACAGTTTCTTTTTGGTGTAAGTGTAATGTTCCAAAAGATATTTATATAAATATTCACTTGAACCTTACTGGAAATGCTTCCACCCAGTTAGTTCCAGACAATGTACCCCACATGTACGTCCCTTTCAGCGCCAACATTTCAGCTAATGTGTTGAACGGAAGGATTTCCTTTGTGACGGTGAGAAATGCTACTAAGTTACCAGAATAGGTAGCGCCAAGTATGATGCATGTCAACCACCAGCAACTTATGAGAGCCCGGCCCGATATGGAAGTTGGTAAGTGTACGCCCGCTGTGGGATGGATGTGTAGAATCTAGTTATATATAGTTCGCATACATATTTTAATGTAACTTTAAACTTCAAAAATATAAGCTTTGGATATAAATATATATCCAATGACCTAATAATGCCGACCATAAATCTTATTATTATTGTAGCAAAATTCGTTATCTTTAAAAGTAAACCCAATCACACAACTCCTATATTGGAAGTGTTCGTGTGTTACTAGCCTGGGTGCCAGTCTGTTCCTAGCCTGGGTGCCAGTCTGTTCCTAGCCTGGGTGTCAGTCTGTCCCTAGCCTGGGTGTCACTGTCCCTAGCCTGGGTGCCAGTCTGTCCCTAACCTGGGTGTCAGTCTGTCCCTAGCCTGGGTGCCAGTCTGTCCCTAGCCTGGGTGCCAGTCTGTCCCTAGCCTGGGTGTCAGTCTGTCCCTAGCCTGGGTGTCAGTCTGTCCCTAGCCTGGGTGTCAGTCTGTCCCTAGCCTGGGTGCCAGTCTGTCCATAGCCTGGGTGTCAGTCTGTTCCTAGCCTGGGTGCCAGTCTGTCCCTAGCTTGGGCACCAGTCTGTCCATTATTCATATGATCAAAAACTCAATACGGCCCAATTAATAGTATCGGTGTTAAAATATATGTATTTGACTGACCAGGCAAAATATATCGACGCCTGTTCCCAGGCTAGTGTGTTACCTAATGTAACGAAAGTAGGTCGAAAAACACATTGCAATAATAATAGACAATGTTGCTACTTATAATAAAAAAAATGGAACAACATACACGTGTAGGACAGTTTCTTCAGGCTGTCCGATTAGCGCAGTGGTTAGCGCGCTCGCTTCTCACCAATGCAACCCGGGTTCGATCCTCGGACCTGGCAGTGGTACGGTGGTCGCCAGATCGGATTGGTGGGCTTCTTCCGAGTACTCCGGTTTCCTCCCACACGAATGACCACATTTACGCTTTCATCGGCGCCAACGAGAGTGGTTAATATAAGTTATTAAAACTTACTTCACATTCATTGAAAAAATAAATAAAGTTTAAACATTAGGGAAATATTCTTGTTTTATTACTGACGTTAAATGTAAATGGAAAATCTCATTGTTTAACTCTATTTAAATATATTCAAATATATTCTCACTTCTATCTGTACAAAGCATCTTATTCATAGGTACCTTTCGTAGCACATTATTATAAATTACGACATGAAATGTTTAATACGTGCATGTCCTCTAGTATATAATGAATGTGTGCGTTTTCTATGTCCTCTAGTATATAATGTAGGTGCGCGTTTTCTATGTCCTCTAGTATATAATGAATGTGTGCGTTTTCTATGTCCTCTAGTATATAATGAATGTGTGCGTTTTCTATGTCCTCTAGTATATAATGTAGGTGTGCGTTTTCTATATCCTCTAGTATATAATGTAGGTGTGCGTTTTCTTTATCCTCTAGTATATAATGTAGGTGTGCGTTTTCTATGTCCTCTAGTATATAATGTAGGTGTGCGTTTTCTATGTCCTCTAGTATATAATGTAGGTGTGCGTTTTCTATGTCCTCTAGTATATAATGTAGGTGCACGTTTTCTATGTCCTCTAGTATATAATGTAGGTGTGCGTTTTCTATGTCCTCTAGTATATAATGTAGGTGTGCGTTTTCTATGTCCTCTAGTATATAATGTAGGTGTGCGTTTTCTATGTCCTCTAGTATATAAAGTATGTGTGCGTTTTCTATGCCCTCTAGTATATAATTGGTTTGAAGTGTTAATGTAGCAAATCATGACATTGCGCAACTTACACTAATGTGATATCGTTGTTAAATGATATTAATACAACATTGATTTCACGAACCTTTATATAGCCACGCTCCAAGTACATACCAGAACGATTCATGCAACACGTGTAGTCCACTTGCTACCCGCCGATTCTTAGCGCAACCATGAACAACATATAATGGACTATACTTCTCCAGCAGAAATGTGAGAAGGGAAACTGCTAGAATAGCAACACCTAACGTAGAAATAAATCAATATAATCAAGTATTACCCATTTACATACGCAGTTATTGTTATTGCGTTAAATACAACGTGTGAGGGCCCTGGTTAGATTGATACAACAAAGTATACGTTCTCTGAGCCCATCATGTGTCGGCTTAAACAAAGGCTTGACAACTGTGGGGGTGGGTGGGGGTGGGGGTTACAAGCCGTTGAGCCTATGCCCTTAAAACCGTAAAACATGTTATTTCAAACAATCATTAAGCTGGTCATTCTCTCTGAAAAATAAACCTTAAGATATGCGAAAGTACAAAATGAATGTACAACAAATCTTAACGATAGAGAATTACCTATAGCGACAAAAACTTCCCATCTAAACGGATCAATTAATGTGCTCCATTTTGTAGAATTAACATCTGCCTTTTTAACCAACACAGTCGTGTACTCGTAATACTACGGATAGCTGAAGTCCATATACGGGGTGCGCTCTGGTTGCCATGATAACGCTGCGGCAGCTATATCCACTTCCTGTAAATATAATACGGATAGCTGAAGTCCATATACGGGGTGCGCTCTGGTTGCCATGATAACGCTGCGGCAACTATATCCACTTCCTGTAAATATAATACGGATAGCTGAAGTCCATATACGGGATGCGCTCTTGTTGCCATGATAACGCTGCGGCAGCTATATCCACTTCCTGTAAATATAATACGGATAGCTGAAGTCCATATACGGGGTGTGCTCTGGTTGCCATGATAACGCTGCGGCAACTATATCCACTTCCTGTAAATATAATACGGATAGCTGAAGTCCATATACGGGGTGCCTCTGGTTGCCATGATAACGCTGCGGCAACTATACCCACTTCCTGTAAATATCTAGATAATTAATCTATAGTCGATTTCATAAATATATTTTACAGACGGATCTGTAGTCCAGTGGTAACATGCTGGACTGGTAATTCAGGGATCACAGGTTCGATCCCCCGTCTGACCATAATACAATTAACAGTCTTTCAGATGTGGCGTTACACCGAGGTATCGTGTCGGTGCGTTACACCGTGCACGTAAAAGAACCAGATGATACTCTGGAATGGGTCTTCTCCAAAATCTAAAATAACTAATCTCTTCAGGAGGCGTCGCTCATATGGGCAACCGATAGAGACGATAAATAAACGTAAAACACACACACATAGTTGTATTTATATTAGTTGGTAACCCGTATTTATACAACGTACATGTGTGTCCAATGTATTTATATTAGCTGGTAAATCGTATTTATACAACGTACAGGTGTGTATAATGTATTTATATTAGCTGGTAAATCGTATTTATACAACGTACAGGTATGTACAATGTATTTATATTAGCTGGTAAATCGTATTTATACAACGTACAGGTATGTACAGTGTATTTATATTAGCTGGTAAATCGTATTTATACACGGTACAGGTGTGTACAATGTATTTATACTAGCTGGTAAATCGTATCTATACACGGTACAGGTGTGTACAATGTATTTATACTAGCTGGTAAATCGTATTTATACAACGTACAGGTGTGTACAATGTATTTATACTAGCTGGTAGATCGTATTTATACAACGTACAGGTGTGTACAATGTATTTATACTAGCTGGTAGATCGTATTTATACAACGTACAGGTGTGTACAATGTATTTATACTAGCTGGTAGATCGTATTTATACAACGTACAGGTGTGTACAATGTATTTATACTAGCTGGTAGATCGTATTTATACAACGTACAGGTGTGTACAATGTATTTATACTAGCTGGTAGATCGTATTTATACAACGTACAGGTGTGTACAATGTATTTATACTAGCTGGTAGATCGTATTTATACAACGTACAGGTGTGTACAATGTATTTATACTAGCTGGTAGATCGTATTTATACAACGTACAGGTGTGTACAATGTATTTATACTAGCTGGTAGATCGTATTTATACAACGTACAGGTGTGTACAATGTATTTATACTAGCTGGTAGATCGTATTTATACAACGTACAGGTGTGTACAATGTATTTATATTAGCTGGTAAATCGTATTTATACACGGTACAGGTGTGTACAATGTATTTATACTAGCTGGTAAATCGTATTTATACACGGTACAGGTGTGTACAATGTATTTATACTAGCTGGTAAATCGTATTTATACACGGTACAGGTGTGTACAATGTATTTATACTAGCTGGTAAATCGTATTTATACACGGTACAGGTGTGTACAATGTATTTATACTAGCTGGTAAATCGTATCTATACACGGTACAGGTATGTACAATGTATTTATATTAGCTGGTAAATCGTATTTATACACGGTACAGGTGTGTACAATGTATTTATACTAGCTGGTAGATCGTATTTATACACGGTACAGGTATGTACAATGTATTTATACTAGCTGGTAGATCGTATTTATACACGGTACAGGTATGTACAATGTATTTATACTAGCTGGTAGATCGTATTTATACACGGTACAGGTGTGTACAATGTATTTTGATTCATACCTTGTGTAGACACCACCCACCATTCTCGAGAAATTAATATCATATATCATAATATAAGTACTATGTAGAATGTTTCACCTTTTCTATATTTTAATTTGTGTTTGTGACATTAAACTGTTTTTGTCAATAAATCATTGAACTTGAACTTGTAAATACAAACACAGGAATGGCTAGAAACTTACACATCCGATGCTAGACTGGACGGTGGTCTAGATGAACATAGTATATCACGATTACATTCTTAGTTTATACAACTTTATTTTAGCTCGATTGCGAAACAAGTTATTACAACTTATATCAATCACTATCTTGAGCCGTATTGAGCTTCTGGTTCTATCAACATGTCATTTTGCAAGAAGTAAAAATGTGAGAAATTGAGAGACTGGACCCAGGCTAGATTACCATGACACAATTCTATCCGCCAATAATTTATACAACCGCAACGCTGCACAAATTCGCACTGAGGTGATTTTATAATTATATTGATATAATCCTGGTCTGGACCTGTAACTATACGGCGATGCTATGTAGCAACTACAAATCTCGCCACTTGTGGCTTTACGTATTAGTTACGCTATTCAAATATTCATACGCTAAAATAAATATTCATTCGCTAAAATAAACCAGATACTGGCGGCAGAAAGAAGCTGACCTTAAGTTGTATGTAGATTGGTTTTTTATTTTAATTTCATGGTAGTTTCTCTTTTATATCATATTTTAGTAATTATATGGGTATTTTCATGGTAGTTTCTCTTTTATATCATATTTTAGTAATTATATGGGTATTTTCATGGTAGTTTCTCTTTTATATCATATTTTAGTAATTATATGGGTAATTTCATGGTAGTTTCTCTTTTATATCATATTTTAGTAATTATATGGGTATTTTCATGGTAGTTTCTCTTTTATATCATATTTTAGTAATTATATGGGTATTTTCATGGTAGTTTCTCTTTTATATCATATTTTAGTAATTATATGGGTATTTTCATGGTAGTTTCTCTTTTATATCATATTTTAGTAATTATATGGGTAATTTCATGGTAGTTTCTCTTTTATATCATATTTTAGTAACTATATGGGTACTTTCATAAGTAATAATAAAATTAATAAAATTAACATTCACTTACAGACATTGAATGCCTACATGCGGTATGTTATTATGATGGATGTGACAGTGTCAGTAGGTAACCACTTAGAAGATGTATGACCAATAGCTGTCTTAATAAACATGACAGTTGTACACGGCATAATGCCCGGATAAGTCGCGGGGTAGCGCCGCGTCTGATCGGGATCTATTGTGTTTGCTAGTCAGCCAAGTGTTTAATCTCCAATATCAAAGCTTACTAACAGACAGCGTATAGAGCCTGATCAGGCGGTACGTTCAGTGTCGCCTGATCTGGCTCTATAAGTCGTTGGCGTGGGCGATTTTAGTCGCGATTATCAGGCTATGGGTTAATAATAATTAATATGTATACTATTGCTATTAAAATAGATTAATATTTTGAGTATTGCAACTATTATGTGTGTGCTTTTCTTGGTTGGACGTTGCACTAGCATTAAGATTGTGACACCTAGCTAGGAAAAGCACAAACATATACCAATAGTATACATGCACGAGGTGTGTGTGGTGCGTGTGGTGCGTGAGAGCGAGCGAGTACCACGGAGACGGAAACAGGAGCAACTACCCATAATTATATTGACCATAAGCGGTGTTAATGAGTATGTGTCAAGTATGAACGCGTATAGTATGTATGAATATCAATGTATAACCTAAAGCACGTTAGAACTAACACAACTTAAGTATATAATTATACTGCGTTACATTTGATCTCGGACGAGCCTTCATTTAATAGTATACACTTTAATTCACAAGTCAAATCGAGCGCTCAGTGCACAACTGGTGTAAGACAGATCTAGTGAAAGGCTGACAGTAGTTTTGCACCCAGCCCTCCAAAATATAGCTTTAGGATATTTTGAGATTATCCTCCAAAATGATAAATATAGTAAACATTTAAAAATTTCAATTAGTAAGAACACTTTAACATTACCTTATAGGGACAATGTATGACAGAGAAGCGAATATGTAATAGGGACAATGTATGACAGAGAAGCGTATATGTAATAGGGACAATGTATGACAGAGAAGCGTATATGTAATAGGGACAATGTATGACAGAGAAGCGTATATGTAATAGGGACAATGTATGACAGAGAAGCGTATATGTAATAGGGACAATGTATGACAGAGAAGCGTATATGTAATAGGGACAATGTATGACAGAGAAGCGTATATGTAATAGGGACAATGTATGACAGAGAAGCGTATATGTAATAGGGACAATGTATGACAGAGAAGCGTTTATGTAATAGGGACAATGTATGACAGAGAAGCGTATATGTAATAGGGACAATGTATGACAGAGAAGCGTATATGTAATAGGGACAATGTATGACAGAGAAGCGTATATGTAATAGGGACAATGTATGACAGAGAAGCGTATATGTAATAGGGACAATGTATGACAGAGAAGCGTATATGTAATAGGGACAATGTATGACAGAGAAGCGTATATGTAATAGGGACAATGTATGACAGAGAAGCGTATATGTAATAGGGACAATGTATGACAGAGAAGCTTATATGTAATAGGGACACTGTATGACAGAGAAGCTTATATGTAATAGGGACACTGTATGACAGAGAAGCGTATATGTAATAGGGACACTGTATGACAGAGAAGCGTATATGTAATAGGGACACTGTATGACAGAGAAGCGTATATGTAATAGGGACACTGTATGACAGAGAAGCGTATATGTAATAGGGACACTGTATGACAGAGAAGCGTATATGTAATAGGGACAATGTATGACAGAGAAGCGTATATGTAATAGGGACAATGTATGACAGAGAAGCTTATATGTAATAGGGACAATGTATGACAGAGAAGCGTATATATAATAGGGACAATGTATGACAGAGAAGCGTATATGTAATAGGACAATGTATGACAGGGAAGCGCATATGTAATACAAGATTGATTGATTAGTATGTAATATTATTATATTCATTTGTTTGTAGACCATAAACTGTATAAGTGTGTGTCTTAATAAACGATTCCTCTTCTTCTTCTTAATTGATGTCAGCAGTTGACTAAGCAGTAATGTAGCCAGAGGCAAATTTCAACCGAGGAAATCTAGGGGGTCCGGGGCATGTTCCCCCTTAAAAATGTTAGGATATAAAAGCAAGTTCCTGGGTTTTCTGATTTAATGAGTTTATACGTATAATTATGTACTGATCGTTCAGCTCTCTAGCAGTCAGCATTTTATACAGCAAGTGGATATGTTTTGCATTTGATTGATTTAATTGTATTTGCTTTGGACATTTTAATCGAGGCAGCTTCCTCGGTGTGCTTCATACAGGCCAAGAGATTGGGTAAATATTTTTAATTAAAACAGGGCTACTTAGGGGGGACAACTATGTCGATCGTGTTGATTTAATACAGTCAAAGAAGACTTATGACTTATGCCCCTTACACCATTATATATAACTAGGTATATTGAATGACTTTTGATTGGACTGGTAATCCAGGGATCGCAGGTTCGACCCCCCGTCTGACCCTAATAAAATTAACAGTCTTTCAGATGGGACGTTAAACCGAGGTCTCGTGTCGGTGCTTTACACCGTGCACGTAAAAGAACCAGAGGAGATTCTGGAATGGGTCTCTGTCTGTATCATTGCACTATCCTCCAAAATCTAAAATTACTAATCTCTCCAGGAGGCGTCGCTCATATGGGCAACCGGTAGCGACGATAAATAAACGTAAAACACACACAGACTTTTGATTTAGTAACGTTGGAGTAACACCACTGTCTACAATGAAACAAACCCCACGATGCAGCTGTCCAACCATTCCTCTAAAGGTAATATTTTCTCCATCTCTAGTATAGCCACCATAGTTGCCATCCTCCGGTTCCGTCAGCCTATACCTTTTCAGACAAGTAATATACCATAACTAACGTAACGAGAAGAAAACTGAATAGCAGGTTGTGTTGAAAATAAACAATACATGTTTGAGCCACGCCGATTAAAAAAAATAATTTCAATTATTTTTTGGAAAATGGGAAATACTAGTATATCATCTGGCAATAATATTACATTTAATAATTAATAATTTAATTGTATGCTTCTAGAATAACACCAAAACGATTTCAAATATGATATCTACATGTATACTGTGATGACATACATACACTTGGAAGCTTCGTTTCTTAGCATGTATCACACAAATACATTGAAACAATTATGAACTGCAGTATTGCACGCAATAGCCATGCATTAATTATACAATATCACATAGATGTACAGTAATTCCTGACATTAACATTAAGTTGTATATTTTATTAATAATATTAAGTATATTCTGTTTAATACATGTATAATACACTGAACATGACGTGTGTTTGTTGCACAGACTACACTAATGTATTTCGGTAGGGTATGGTTTGGTATCCATGACAACAAGATACACAACATGTACACATGTAGTCTGCAAACCCAGATCTCCGAGCATGATATACAAGTGTAGTGTTATATACATTCAAACCTGTGTTAGTGGTTACCTCTATTAAGCAGCCATCCTGTATTAAGCAGCCAGATTCCAGATTCCCAATATGCTGTTTTATTATACAGTTGACCTCTATTAATCAGCCACCTGTACTAAGCAGCCACTTTCTATGATTCCATTGGGTGGCTGCTTAAGAAAGGTTTGACTGTATGTGGAATTATATAACATAACTTATACTTACGTGAAATTAAGCATGCTTGCCAACTGGTTCAATAAATCCATACAAAGACCCTCATACACCACTGAGTATCTTCTTGAAAACAAATGGTGTATACTGAAATATACGGTATTATTATTAAAGTGATTTATGTTCATGATATTGCTTTAATTAAGAAATAATAAGTATCAACCGTGGTATATACCACGGTTGATACTTATTATTTCGATTCTAACACGACTTACTTCTAATCATTTTAGACGAGAATCAAAGGAGTATTTTCTTCAAACGCCGTGCATTTGGCTTTCGAAATTTCCTCCTGCGTAAGGGGTGATGACGTTATTTTTTATGGACAATATCAATCTAGTGCATAAATGAACAAAAGTTGTAACTGATCAATAATTTTATTTATTTTGTCAATTAAAACTGTACAGAATAGTAACTGAAACGTTACTTAACAGAAAAACAAGACGGACAAGAGATTATCTGATTATAAAAATAGCTCACTCCCGCGAATTCCCACGGTAGTATTTACAAACATCACGTGACTTTCATTCATAAAACTTTACCCGCATTGTATAAATGGAATAGCTAAAACACGGTGCGCGCGCAGCATAGTTCAAGGTAGGTATATCGCAGAATAACCCGAGGTAGATTTTAATCTACAAGTATGTAGGTTATTAGCTGGGTCGTGTTAGAATCTTTGTTAAACTCTCGTCAATTACATAAATATATATACATATACTAGAGGACATAGAAAACGGATAGGTGCGTTTTTACATGAAAAACAATAACTATATATATAATGACACATGTTTAGTTGTTCAGTTTGTGTTTTGTAATAAAGATGTGATATATCTTTGATGGAATCTTTCGTATTCATGTGATAATAATCATATAATGTAGGTGTGCGTTTGCTATGTCCTCTCGTATATATGATTAACCAACAACAGTACATGGTCATTCATCGAAGAATTACAAGAGACTCCAGCTCAGTAAGACTATGACAGCGCTACATTACAATTCATCAAGGTATTCATTGTGGAAGTCGTGATAGCGCAGTGGGAGTGCGTTTGCTTCAGGTGCGGTAGGCCCGGGGTTTGAGCCCCGCTGGAGCCGTTACGATTGTGCCCTTAGGCAAGGCATCTAAATTCCACATTGCCTCATCTCTCTCCCTCGTGGTGATGAATTCCAGCATGCAGGAATGAGGTCTCGAGAGTGATTAATATAGGTTGTAAGAACTTGTTTCACAATCGAGCTAAAATAAAGTTGTATAAACTAAGGTATTTATAATATAAATCCAAGTAACAGTTGCTAATGCTTATGTTAAATATGAATAGGAATAAATATGTTTGAAACACTGACTTGAAGTACGGGGAATAATGTGCATATTAAGAACAATTATTGCATATAAATATACAATATAGGTCGATTGAAAACTCACTCTGCATAATACACACGCGGATAATGTATTGAGTGAATGTATATAAATTATAAAGTGCATACTTTAGTAATTAAATGTAAACATGTTGTCAATAACATGAAACACTGTCCAACATAATATGCCATACACATAGTATATACCACATCCGCGAATCATATGGGAACCAATTATTGTTGCAGAATTTCAACTATGTAAATAGATTGACCTGGCCATTTCTGGATTCCAGCTCAAGCCTGTATTTCTATACTCACACCAGTGAAAGCTTAGAACTAGTTCCCTGAAAATAATTGGACAATTTTAATACCTATAATACGAATACATTACAGTAATTCTTATCACATAAATTCCCATTTGTCCAGAAAACAAATGTGGTAATTGTACCTACATTGCATGACAAATTTCGAGCCAAATCTACCTGGAGAATAAACTGACATGTCGACTAGTAATGAACACATTATGTTATTTAATTAACGGTAAATCCATAACAGATATGCAGTTTCTTTGCACTTGACCTACTAATTCGGTCTTCGCCTCGAAACGGAAGGGATATGGGTACGAGCCACCACAACAACCACGGTGGTGGTAAAACACTTAAATCAACACTTTCTCGTTTCCTCATGGCGATGGATTCCACAATTGATGGTTTCTCGAGATCGATTAAGCTAGCACAGTAGCAATAGTTGTTCCGGAAACGTGATAAATGTGCATACAATATTCAAAATATGACATACATTCAAAAATATTACTATTCACATCTGGGAATATATCGGAGCCGTTACAGATATTCAGTACATTGAGAGGTTTAAACTATTGAAACATAACTTACAGGTAACGTGGACATATAACTTACAGGTAACGTGGACGTATAACTTACAGGTAACGTGGACGTATAACTTACAGGTAACGTGGACATATAACTTACAGGTAACGTGGACACATAACTTACAGGTAACGTGGACGTATAACTTACAGGTAACGTGGACATATAACTTACAGGTAACATGGAAATATAACTTACAGGTAACGTGGACATATAACTTACAGGTAACGTGGACGTATAACTTACAGGTAACGTGGACATATAACTTACAGGTAACGTGGACATATAACTTACAGGTAACGTGGACGTATAACTTACAAGTAACGTGGACATATAACTTACAGGTAACGTGGACATATAACTTATAGGTAACGTGGACACATAACTTACAGGTAACGTGGACGTATAACTTACAGGTAACGTGGACATATAACTTACAGGTAACGTGGACATATAACTTACTGGTAACGTGGACATATAACTTACAGGTAACGTGGACATATAACTTACAGGTAACGTGGACACATAACTTACAGGTAACGTGGACGTATAACTTACAGGTAACGTGGACATATAACTTACATGTAACGTGGACACATAGCTGACAGGTAACGTGGACACATAACTGACAGGTAACGTGGACGTATAACTTACAGGTAACGTGGACATATAACTTACAGGTAAAGTGGACGCATAACTTACAGGTAACGTTGACACATAACTTACAGGTAACGTGAACACATAACATACAGGTAACGTGGACATATAACTTACAGGTAGCGTGGACATATAACTTACCGGTAACGTGGACATATAACTTACAGGTAACGTGGACACATAACTTACAGGTAACGTGGACAAATAACTTACAGGTAACGTGGACATATAACTTACAGGTAGCGTGGACACATAACTTACAGGTAACGTGGACATATAACTTACAGGTAACGTGGACATATAACTTACAGGTAACGTGGACACATGACTTACATGTAATGTGGACGTATAACGTACAGGTAACGTGGACGTATAAAGTAGAGGTAACGTGGACGTATAACTTACAGGTAACGTGGACACATAACTTATGGGTAACGTGGACAAATAACTTACAAGTAACGTGGACATATAACTTACAGGTAACGTGGACACATAACTTACAGGTAACGTGGACACATAACTTACAGGTAAAGTTGGCACATAACTTACAGGTACAGATTGCACATAACTTACAGGTAACGTGGACGTATATCTTACAGGTAAAGTTTGCATATAACTTACAGGTAACGTGGACATATAACTTACAGGTAACGTGGACATATAACTTATAGGTAACGTGGACATATAACTTACAGGTAACGTGGACACATAACGTACAGGTAACGTGGACGTATAGCTTACAGGTAATGTGGACACATAACTTACAGGTAACGTGGACATATAACTTACAGGTAACGTGGACATATAACTTACAGGTAACGTGGACATATAACTTTCATGTAACGTGGACACATAACTTACAGGTAACGTGGACACATAACTTACAGGTAACGTGGACATATAACTTTCATGTAACGTGGACACATAACTTACAGGTAACGTGGACACATAACTTACAGGTAACGTGGACATATAACTTACATGTAACGTGGACATATAACTTACAGGTAACGTGGACATATAACTTTCATGTAACGTGGACACATAACTTACAGGTAACGTGGACACATAACTTACAGGTAACGTGGACATATAACTTTCATGTAACGTGGACACATAACTTACAGGTAACGTGGACACATAACTTACAGGTAACGTGGACATATAACTTACATGTAACGTGGACATATAACTTACAGGTAACGTGGACATATAACTTTCATGTAACGTGGACACATAACTTACAGGTAACGTGGACATATAACTTACAGGTAACGTGGACATATAACTTTCATGTAACGTGGACACATAACTTACAGGTAACGTGGACACATAACTTACAGGTAACGTGGACATATAACTTACATGTAACGTGGACATATAATTTACAGGTAACGTGGACATATAACTTACATGTAACGTGGACACATAACTGACAGGTAACGTGGACGTATAACTTACAGAAAACGTGGACATATAACTTACAGGTAAAGTGGACGTATAACTTACAGGTAACGTGGACAAATAACTTACAGGTAACGTGGACGTATAACTTACAGGTAACGTTGTCATATAACTTACAGGTAACGTGGACAAATAACTTACAAGTAACGTGGACATATAACTTACAGGTAACGTGGACACATAACTTACAGGTAACGTGGACACATAACTTACAGGTAAAGTTGGCACATAACTTACAGGTAAAGTTTGCACATAACTTACAGGTAACGTGGACGTATAACTTACAGGTAAAGTTTGCATATAACTTACAGGTAACGTGGACACATAACTTACAGGTAACGTGGACATATAACTTACAGGTAACATGGACGTATAACTTACAGGTAAAGTTGACAAATAACTTACAGGTAACGTGGATACCAGGAACTCTCTTTTGTTATATCCGTACTTGGAATTCGGAAATACATCTGATGTGAGGACCACATTTCCATTGATCTCAGCATAACCGACTGAACTGAAAGCTCGACCGGCATCTGTCCAGAGCATGGTGTCTATATGGTAACCCACGCATATACTGGTGTCACTCCATGATACGGCATTCTTTAAATATATATTAAATCAAGCATACAGCAACCTTTGTACGGATCTGTAGTCCATTGGTAACACGATGGACTGGTAATATAGGGATCGCAGGTTCGATCCCCCGTCTGGCCCTAATAAAATTAACAGTCTTTCAGATGGGGCTTTAAACCGAGGTCTCGTGTCGGTGCTTTACACCGGGCACGTAAAAGAACCAGAGGAGACCCTGGAATGAGTCTCTGTCTATATCATTGCACTATCCTCCAACAATCTACAATGATTAATCTCTTCGGGAGGCGTCGCTCATATGGGCAACCGATAATTAGCTACATATAATTTATTATAATGTATAGCTACCTTCATACATCGAATGTTGCTTATGCTCGATCGCCACAAATAATAAATCCTTCTCAGATGACACGTCATACATTCAAAGTATTTATTATTATTATTATTATTATTATTATTATAATGAAACATACCTCTTCTAACCTGTTTACTATGGACTCCTTTAACGTGAGTTGACCTCCGAAAGAGTCTTCATTTAAAGCATCGAAGATAATAAAGTCTAAGCTTTCACGAAACACCTTGAAATAATATAACATTATGTACATCTTAATTTTGTAAAGTACAGAATATACCCCGTCACGCACATATAATTTGGAAGATAAACATATGCTGTATGTAATTACCTATGTTTTGTGTTATGTGAATAGTACAACAGGCATCGTTATAGAAGGATCAGCGATTCAAAGGTTCGATCACCCGTCTGACCCTAATAATATTAGTGACTTTAAACCGAGGTCTCGTATATCCAGGGTTCCCTCTATCTGAATGTTTGTCTGTGCCTCTTCTGTCGCCAATTGAAAAACACTAGAGCCAATTAAAAAAAATTGGAGCCAACTAAGAGCCATATAGTTCACAAATAAATATTTGAAGCCATGTATTTGAGAAAACATGTGCCCAAAAAATAAATCACCAAATTTAGCGCCAATATTTATTTTTGTCGCAATTGGCACGGCGCCTTTGGCGACCGACAGCGGGAACCCTGATACTATCGGAGCTATGCACCAGGTATGAAAAAACAACGATGGTTCTGGAGTAGTAGCGCTGTCTGCATCGAACACTGTTGTGTTACACGTAGGAACTGTACTGTGGCATTAATTAGTTAGCAATTTATTTGTTGTTAACAAACATGAAACATGTGCGTATCATATATATAACACGCTGGACTGGTAATCCATGGATCGCAGGTTCGAACCCCCGTCTGACCCTAATAACATTTCTTTCAGATGGGACGTAAAACCGAGGTCACGTGTCGGTGCTTTACACCGTGCACGTAAAAGAACCAGATGAGATTCTGGAAATGGTCTCTGTCTGCATCATGCACTATCCTCCAACATCTAAAATGACTAATCTCTTCAGGAGGCGTCGCTCATATGGGCAACCGGTCGCGACGATAAATAAACGTAAAACACACATCCAATATTCATCTGGGGGTTTCGAACAACAATCCATACCGGGTAATTGGTCGATGGATGGAAGGTAGTGTAAAGTTTACAACACGTATACTTATTTGTTTTGCATGATTATTTGTTTTGCATGATTATTTGTTTTGATTATTTGTTTTGTATGATTATTTGTTTTGTATGATTATTTGTTTTGTATGATTATTTGTTTCGCATGATTATTTGTTTTGCATGATTATTTGTTTTGTATGATTAATTGTTTTGTATGATTATTTGATTTGCATGATTATTTGTTTTGCATGATTATTTGTTTTGATTATTTGTTTTGCATGATTATTTGTTTTTTTGCATGATTATTTGTTTTGCATGATTATCTGTTTTGATTATTTGTTTTGTATGATTATTTGTTTTGTATGATTATTTGTTTCGCATGATTATTTGTTTTGTAGGATTATTTGTTTTGCATGATTATTTGTTTTGCATGATTATTTGACGTTAATGTCTAACAGCTTACGTCATATAGCGAGTTTCAAACTAATATGTTATGGAAGAAAACCCAGGTGCCTTACAAGCAGTATTGCAGGCACGGACGGGCGCTCGGGTAGGACCACCGACCTTCTCCAAGCCAGTTGGGCAGCATCCTACAGCGGTGAGTATGAATTGATGTGAAGTCAATAACCGTAACGACTCTGCTACGCTCCCACCCAACCCCCGCCTGAGAAGACAAATGTGCGGTTGTTTAATCAGATATATTTAATTACTATTTAGTAACCATAGTAACAGTAGATGGTTGATGTAATGTACATAACATAAGTATAGATAGGACTCTATGTTATTGGTTAATTAATTTACATACCTCTATACTACCACTGTTGTATTCTGGGATACTAATGATGGCGATGTTGTCCATGTCGGCTGCGCATGCCTCAATATCACGTGACATGCATTGCGTGTGTCCATATAAACCGACTAACCATCTCGAAACTTTATTAAATAAAGTTTTAGTGTTACGTAAAGCATCGAATCCGTTTGCCTGATATAAAATAAATAAATGAATTACACTAACATTTACTTATACATAGTACACTATTAGAAACGAAGATATGACGTTTCAGTGCATATTAGTTATTACGTAACATTCTAACCACATACATCTTAACTAGAGACTATCACTAGTAATTGACACAAGAACAAATGCTCGAATTCCCAATGGTATATGGACAATGGGAGTGGCCACTTAGCTGACTACGCAGTGGTCAAAGGCCTTGACCGATATATCCTAAAATAGAATCGCTTCCTCTGGCAAAGAGGCAGCTGCTCGTGTGGGTGAGCGCAACCATTCTGATGATATGTTTGTCTTCATACAAGCTGCTCGTGTGGGTGAGCGCAACCATTCTGATGATATGTTTGTCTTCATACAAGCTGCTCGTGTGGGTGAGCGCAACCATTCTGATGATATGTTTGTCTTCATACAAGCTGCTCGTGTGGGTGAGCGCAACCATTCTGATGATATGTTTGTCTTCATACAAGCTGCTCGTGTGGGTGAGCGCAACCATTCTGATGATATGTTTGTCTTCATACAAGCTGCTCGTGTGGGTGAGCGCAACCATTCTGATGATATGTTTGTCTTCATACAAGCTGCTCGTGTGGGTGAGCACAGCCATTCTGATGATATGTTTGTCTTCATACAAGCTGCTCATGTTTGTGAGCACAGCCATTCTGATGATATGTTTGTCTTCATACAAGCTGCTCGTGTTTGTGAGCACAGCCATTCTGATGATATGTTTGTCTTCATACAAGCTGCTCATGTTTGTGAGCACAGCCATTCTGATGATATGTTTGTCTTCATACAAGCTGCTCGTGTTTGTGAGCACAGCCATTCTGATGATATGTTTGTCTTCATACAAGCTGCTCATGTTTGTGAGCACAGCCATTCTGATGATATGTTTGTCTTCATACAAGCTGCTCGTGTTTGTGAGCACAGCCATTCTGATGATATGTTTGTCTTCATACAAGCTGCTCATGTTTGTGAGCACAGCCATTCTGATGATATGTTTGTCTTCATACAAGCTGCTCGTGTTTGTGAGCACAGCCATTCTGATGATATGTTTGTCTTCATACAAGCTGCTCATGTTTGTGAGCACAGCCATTCTGATGATATGTTTGTCTTCATACAAGCTGCTCGTGTTTGTGAGCACAGCCATTCTGATGATATGTTTGTCTTCATACAAGCTGCTCATGTTTGTGAGCACAGCCATTCTGATGATATGTTTGTCTTCATACAAGCTGCTCACGTGGGTGAGCACAGCCATTCTGATGATATGTTTGTCTTCTTACAAGATGTGTCAGAAATATAGACGACCACTCAAATTTCATGTAACAACATTGACAGCCAAAAGCTATTCTCGAGATAATTATATAAACGATCCAAGTGCTGGATTTAGATGAAAATAACTACCACAGCACGGAGTTGACACATTAATCAAGAATTGACGAACCGACAATTCCAAGACTATGCCGGTTATACAAAGCTGTTCATCTTTGGCAGTCGTGCATATATGTTATGTACAGGACAAAACGAGCACGTCGTTTGTTATTGAATGGAATCACAACTGCATGCATTGGGTGTAGTTGATGTTGGCACAGATGAGAACACACATATGTCAAAAGTACTGTACATAGAAGTACTACTGGCTGGCGATAACAGTTCGCACTCGCTAACTACAACTACACACACACCAAAGTCATTTTATTGTTGATGAACGAAGTCGAAGAACATTATACAATCTACATCCGCTATGTCAACGTCGGTTATGTCGAATTATCCGGTTATCTCGAAGTCGGATCAAAGTCCCGTTTCAGACACTATGATTTTACACATAACTGGCTGTTTGTATCGAATTTCGTTAAGTCAAACTTCGGTTATGTCGAAGTGTTTTGTTCGTTCCGACGGAAATCGACAACACGGATGTTGACTGTAGATGATAGGTACCCAAGTGGTGCATATAATCTGTATACCCTTGAATAGTGAATATGGTAACGTTGCAAGCACTTACTGATCTCAATATCCTGCTTACACACGAGTAAAAACAAAGAATAACCACGTTCACATCTTTGTTATCAGGAACCTTGCTTAGGTAGAGCCTAACCAAATGTGCGTGCATGTCTGTCACGTCGTCTACGTTGACAAGTGTGATGATAATGCCGTCTGTAGACAACCAGTCAACAAGTTCAGTTGCTTCCAATTCTGCTGGTACAATGAAAAGCTTACGTACACTTGGGAACATACTGTATTTAATGTAGCAATAATGGAAATGAATTTATATAAGCGTTGTATTAAGCTTGTTTTCGGGAACGGAACCTATCAGCGGCTTCAGGCTGACTTTGAGATTGGACAACAGTTGTATAACCTCCGGCACGGTCAGCTAAGGTCGCTTCAAGACTTGCATAATGAAATGATAAAACACACAGTTGTATAACCTCCGGCACGGTAAGCTAAGGTCGCTTCAAGACTTGCATAATAAAATGATAAAACACACAGTTGTATAAACTCCGGCACGGTCAGCTAAGGTCGCTTCAAGACTTGCATAATAAAATGATAAAACACACAGTTGTATAACCTCCGGCAAGGTCAGGTAAGGTCGCTTCAAGACTTGCATAATAAAATGATAAAACACACAGTTGTATAACCTCCGGCACGGTCAGGTAAGGTCGCTTCAAGACTTCCTTAATAAAATGATAGCACACACAGTTGTATAACCTCCGGCACGGTCAGCTAAGGTCGCTTCAAGACTTCCACAACAAAATGATAAAACACACAGTTGTATAACCTCCGGGCACGGTCAGCTAAGGTCGCTTCAAGACTTCCACAATAAAATGATAAAACACACAGTTGTATAACCTCCGGCACGGTCAGCTAAGGTCGCTTCAAGACTTCCACAATAAAATGATAAAACACACAGTTGTATAACCTCCGGCACGGTCAGCTAAGGTCGCTTCAAGACTTGCATAATACAATGATAAAACACACAGTTGTATAACCTCCGGGCACGGTCAGCTAAGGTCGCTTCAAGACGTCCACAATAAAATGATAAAACACACAGTTGTATAACCTCCGGGCACGGTCAGCTAAGGTCGCTTCAAGACTCCCACAATTAAATGATAAAACACACAGTTGTATAACCTCCGGGCACGGTCAGCTAAGGTCGCTTCAAGACTTCCACAATAAAATGATAAAACACACACAATGTTGTTGACTGACACGTGGCTAGTGAAACTCCATTTTGAAGTTCCAAACGTGTCATAGAATTAAACCATACCAGCTTGAACACACATATTCTCGTACCTGGCGTAATAGATTGATCATTTAATTTGTATTCCATGTTAACTGGTCATATTTGATCAATGGTAGACATGTGTGTGGGTGGGGAGGGGATGGGAGGGGAGGGGATGGGAGGGGAGGGGAGGGGAGGGGAGGGGAGGGGAGGGGAGGGGAGGGGAGGGGAGGAGCATTGTTGCGACAATCACAGAAACATTGTATTAAATACTAATGAGAGACATATCTAATTTTCTATTACCTCCCTTGGCAGATAAGCCTGATTTATTCCAAAATGTGAATAGGTCCTTTTAGTTAGAATCCTTTGTTTTTACTGTTGTTCCCTAACCAGATGTTGCGGTATGATAAATGTGATTTTGTCCAAATCGTGTTAATTAACTGATAACATTATTTTACAAATAAGTACCAATTGTACTCATACTGTATGGTATCTGTTTAATAATCATAATAAGCGATAGTAGAATACAATTGTTAGCATGTTGTGCAAAGGAAACAACGATACAAACAGAGGAAACACACACTTAATAGGACCTATTTACTTTTAGAGAGTATTCAGGGGCAGTAACTGACAGTCTCTCATTGTGCATTCATGCATATGTTCGATTCTAACATGAATCGATATGTCGTCTGTATGCGAAAAGAAGGCGTTTACCGTGCTTAAATCTGCAATAAACCTTGTTTCATTGTGTGATGTCAAACATGACGGTTCTTTAATACGATTCTGTAGTTTTGTTATGTCAGAAAAATTATGCATTTCTAATATTTGTTTAAATATTTTAGTCAGCTTAGAATCGAAATAATGTGTTTTACGTTTATTTATCGTCGTTACCGGTTGCCCGTATGAGCGACGCCTCCTGAAGAGATTAGTCATTTTAGATTTTGGAGGATAGTGCAATGATACAGACAGAGACCCATTCCAGAGTCTCCTCTGGTTCTTTTACGTGCACAGTGTACATCACCGACACGAGACCTCGGTTTAATGTCCCATCTGCAAGATTGTTAATTGTATTAGGGTCAGACGGGGGATCGAATCTGCGATCCCTTGATTACCAGTCCAGCATGTTACCACTGGACTACAGATCCGTCTGTAATCGAAATAATATTTTATTTGCGTTATTTATAGTGGATTAAACCTGAGTGCCGGAATTAACCATGCACGCCGTAGGTCCAGAACTCCAAACCATGCACGCCGTAGGTCCAGAACTCCAAACCACGCACGGTCCAGAACTCCAAACCATGCACGCCGTAGGTCCAGAACTCCAAACCATGTACGCCGTAGGTCCAGAACTCCAAACCATGCACGCCGTAGGTCCAGAACTCCAAACCATGCACGTCGTAGATCCAGAACTCCAAACCATGCACGCCGTAGGTCCAGAACTCCAAACCATGCACGTCGTAGGTCCAGAACTCCAAACCATGCACGCCGTAGGTCCAGCATTCCAAACCATACACGCCGTAGGTCCAGAACCCCAAACCATGCACGCCGTAGGTCCAGAACTCCAAACCATGCACGCCGTAGGTCCAGAACTCCAAACCATGCACGCCGTAGGTCCAGAACTCCAAACCATGCACGTCGTAGGTCAGGAACTCCAAACAATGCACGCCGTAGATCCAGAACTCCAAACCATGTTTTATTCACCACTTAAAGACAAATAATATATTTTAATTTAATGTCTTACACTCGGACGATAACTAAAGTTTGGCATTAACAGAGCATTTGTAAAGCATTACTCGTAAAATAAATACATGTTTACTGATCTATAAAAAGTCACCCTCCCAAATGTCAAGTATGGTTTGCTTGGTCGTTTTGCCATAAACGCGATTTTCAAATTCCCGATGGAACTGGCCCGTTGTATAGTTTTCAGACGCCATGTTGCTTTGAGTTAACTACGTCAAATACCACGCGACTGTATTCCATGCACGCACCGGTATTGGCGAGGCCGGATTAAACTTAAGTTTTACAAATCCTTTTTACTGGCTGCTTACATAATCTTGCCACATTTTGAGAAAAATGAAATACGGAAGCGGTTGTCTTGTAATCTTGGGCGATGTTTTGTTTTTATTTTGGAAATTTGGGAAAGGTGACTTATAAGGAATTTACTGTGGAGAAGAATGCAAAACGCACACAAACAACTTACGATGGTTTACGTACTTGGCTGAAAATACGATGCAGTGTGTTGAAGCAATCAGGTAAGCAACGTTGCCCAATACTATTGAAGCACAAACATATATATATAACCGTCTCCGTGGCCTTGTGGTTAAGGCGTCCGCCTATGGAGCGGGAGATCCACCTCGACAGGTGTTCATTCTGATATGGCCGGTTGGTGAACCGCCAGCTAGTTAAATAATGGTTACCGATTGTCTACCAGCCTGGCACCTACAAGCATAGGATTCGGGAAGTACTAAATCTCTATGAAGGAAAGGGTTAAATAGGGGCCACTCACACTCTACTTCACGTTATACCACGGAGGTTTACTTTACGTTATACCACGGAGGTTTACTTTACGTTATACCACGGGGGTTTACTTTACGTTATACCACGGATGTTTACTTCACGTTATACCACGGAGGTTTACTTTACGTTATACTACGGAGGTTTACTTTACGTTATACCACGGAGGTTTACTTTACGTTATACCACGGAGGTTTACTTTACGTAATACCACGGAGGTTTACTTTACGTTATACCACGGAGGTTTACTTCACGTTATACTACGGAGGTTTACTTTACGTTATACCACGGAGGTTTACTTCACGTCATACCACGGAGGTTTACTTTACGTTATACCACGGAGGTTTACTTTACGTTATACCACGGAGGTTTACTTCACGTTATACCACGGAGGTTTACTTTACGTTATACCACGGAGGTTTACTTCACGTTATACGACCAATGTATGTTCCTTTGTATGTTCCTTTAATGTCAAACCCCTCGCGGGGACTTAGACAATCACTTATCTGTGTCAAGCATGTCATCAATGCGATATTTGCTGAACAGTACATACCAGTCGACGTCTCATAGAAGATAGTGACATATTTCCAAGATACGTTGCGAACGAGAGAATGGATTGCCGGTGGGCATGGCATCGTCATCAGCAAATGGTCTCTGAAATTAATTGTTATTTTTTTATTGTAATTTTTATTATACAATTTACTTAATCTGATTTCATTAAATATGCCTGCAATTCATTGCAAATCTGATCATAGCAATTAAATTATTACGATATGCTATGGGGAACTCTCTAAGGGTGATGACGCGATATCGTATAAGATGTACATGTACTGGCGTATGTATACTTGTTAACCACTGGAGCCTGCACATGAATGGTATTGCTAGGTAAACTACCCGTCGCTCAAATGGGCAACAGGTAGCGATATACAAGTCAGCGACCGTAACCACTCAACTACTCAACTATTCAAGTTTTTCGATGTTATTTAGAGGGGTTTAAAGTGGCATGCTGACTCTCAAACTATTATGGACGCAGGAAGAACTCGGATGCACCTCAGAGCAGTGTACCAGGCACGGACGGACATCAACAACAATGTGCAATGGAAATAATTATATATTTACAAGTACCTATCAATAACTGATATGTTAAGATCGATTTTGCAGTAAGTATCGTCAACTTTCGGATGTCGTCTGCATTCTGTCGTCTGCGTTAGAGGGATCTGAAACGGAACGTAATAAATAAAGTTAATCTAAAGATATATTTGTTATGTTATGACAATCTAATGTTGGTGCAAAACTGCTTCCTGAGAATATGAAAAAATAACTGAAACTAAGCTCTCTTGTAAATTTATTCTTGCAAAACTGCTTCCTGAGAATATGAAAAAATAACTGAAGCTAAGCTCTCTTGTAAATTTATTCGTCTCCTGAGACTGAGGCGAGAATTGCATATTAATTATTTCCAGCTAGTAAAAATTCAAACGACATAATATGACAATGTAATTGATTTCAATATTGATATACAGTCAACCTGTATTAAGCAGCCAGCCAAGGGATTCACATAAAGTGGCTGCTTAACACAGGTGGCTGCTTAATAGAGGTCAAATGTATAGCAAAACAACATATTGGGTATCTGAAAACTGGCTGCTTTATGCAGGTTGGCTGCTTAATAGAGGTGACCATTAACACAGGTTTGACTGTATCTATTTCATGATATTGTAGAAAACATACGTCAACAGTCTCCATGTGAAGTTTACATTAAACTTGAATACTATTTTGGGGAATTTGCGGTTCAAAATTGCACTTGTAACATTAGTCACATGACTCTACAGCTATTGTTGATGGGTGCCCCACCGAACAGTATTTAACACACGGACGTGCACTATGGTAGAACCACCGACCTTCCACAAGCAAGCTGGACCGCATCCTCACATTAAAGAATTCGACAACCCCAGTGGGAATCGAATCTACAGCGCCGATGGGCAAGTGATTTGAAGTCAATACTCGGCCACAGATGTCCTCCTGCCACAATACAGTAAGTAAAAAGGACAACGCAATTTATTTCTATATGGATAATACATTATATATGTTTTCAACAGTCACCATACAGTGGCTTCTCGTATTCTCGATATGCCCACATTCTCGAGGTAAGGTGTTGTTTTGGACAACGTTTTGTTCATGTTGAACAATACACGTGTCTGTACATCATAAAATCCTTACTCAACCTTAAACGCTATCATAAAAGCCTGGTCAGTGAAACGTTCGATCTGTAGTCCAGTGTTTAAAGCGCTGGACTGGTAATCCAGGGTTCGCAGGTTCGATCCCCCATCTGACCCTAATAAAATTAACAGTCTTTCAGATGTGATTTTAAACCGAGGTCTCGTGGCGGTGCTGTACACCGTGCACGTAAACGAACCAGATGAGACTCTGGAATGGGTCTCTGTCTGAATCATTGTACTATCCTCCAAATATCTAAAATGACTAATCTCTTTAGGAGGCGTCGCTCATATGGGCAACCGGTAGCGACGATAAATAAACGTAAAGTACACACATGTCAATAATGTTGGTAAGTTACCGATACTGAAAGGAGCAAGTTACTAAATTAGTAGATAGAAACTAGTCTTACAAACACCCTTAATATATATATGTCTATTTATAGATAGTGAATTTGCAATAATCGAATAATTCCAATGGTTTGATATCGTCTGATGGCCCAGTTTCAAGAATGAATCACAGTTTAGGTCACAAGATTAGGCTAAGTATATAAATAATTGACCTGAAGGGCGCAGCAAAATTAAGGGGACGTTCAATATTTCTAAGGTTCTGGAAATGATTCTGTGTCCTATCTTCTTCTAAGGGGGGGGGGAGGGAGATTATAAAATGGACTTTCTTTGCCAAATGATATAAACTAGATATAATGATTGAACATCAAATGTTTTAGTGATGCTCAATATGAATAGTTTCATATTTCTTTTCCATGGCGTGAAACAGAATGTACGACCTGATGTGTAAGCTGTTAATATTGCAAACATCTCATTAATAACTTATTTACCCACACATGGGTGATTAACAATACAAATATATGATTAAAATGTTGTTTCTTGTTATAATTATGTCGTGTACAGGGCATCATAACAATAGTTGAAACGTAACCTCAAATAAATAGTGTACGCAAAACAAGGCTGTCTTCTGATGCGTGTCACGTGGAAAAATATCTTAAAACTATATGAAGACAATTCTTGGAAATGTAAGCTTTCAGGGATGAGCTAGTGCTGATTAAAGTCGTAGTACCTCGAGAACTAGGGCCACCAGTCTACACAGGTTACAACAATCTCAGATTTAGAATCTAACATCAGTAGTTTCCTTAAAATAATTTCATTTGATAATGTTCATTGCCAACCTTGTTTCTCGTCTCTGCTCCCCATTTCACCAGTTTCTTCCCGTTTGTCTCGAGGAGCTGTGACGTCCGTAGAATTGACACATCATAGTAAAACAGCATGATGACGTCAATGGCTGTATCAGCATCCAGGACATGTACTAGATTACACAACGATGAGATACAGTCGACATCCGCTATGCCAAAGTCGGTTATGTCGAATTATTTGGTTATCTCGAAGTCGGATCAAAGTCCCATTTCAGACACTATCATTGTACATATATCCGGCTTCGTTTATATCGAATTTCGTTGCGTCAAACTTCGGTAATATCGAAATATTGTGTTCGGTCCGACGGAATTCGACATAACGGATATAGAAACTGAATGAACTTCTATCATCTTTCTTCAATGCAGATGGAAAGTAGTGCGTTAATGACATCTTGCGCGGGTTGTGCGTCTTAAATGCAGATGGAAAGTAGTGCGTTAATGACATCTTGCGCGGGTTGTGCGTCTTAAATGCAGATGGAATGTAGTGCGTTAATGACATCTTGCGCGGGTTGTGCGTCTATTTCTTACGAAAAAGGCAGTAACATAGTTCAGCGTAACAACCAAGTCTTTCTAGTCTACATTATGTAGACAAGACAACATTCTTAATATTATATTTATCAAATTGTCGCTAAATTATGATAAAAACAAACATATTGACCTTTTTGTGGAATTTGATCTTGAAATCAATATTCTACAGGACACGAAGAATCTAACCAGGATACGGCGCCAGCCTCGTAACATACTGGTTGTGAGTTGGAGCCAGGGGCCATCCATTAAATAGCATGCTTGATGGCATAGTGACACGCGTTCGTCAACATGCAAGTATATTGTCGATTTTGAACGATTGATGACTAATCATGGATTGTGTAGAGTTGGATAATTAATTATATATAAATTCCCACAGGGCCGGCCTCTCTGATACAGACGAGGATGGGGGGCACTTTACGAAATCTCTCACTGCATCTTTTAAATCTAAATTGAATCAGCCATTTGCGCGTAGTACTATACGATTTTAGGCCAACATAATTAATATGAAAGTTGTTGCAAGCAAATCAGTTTTACATTGAATAACAATAATCGCCCGGCTGTCCGATTAGAGCAGTGGTTAGCGCGCTCGCTTTTCACCAATGCAACCTGGGTTCGATCCTCGGACCGGGAAGTGTGTGAGTTGGTACGGTGGTCGCCAGATCGGATAGGTGTTTTTTTCTTCGGGTATTCCGGTTTCCTCACAAACGAATGACCACATTACGCTTTCATCCGCGCCAACGAGATTGATTAATATAAGTTGTTAAAGCTTGCTTAAACAATAATTGTGTCAGTTATACAATTAACAGTTATGTTATGTTATATGTCGGGTTTTACGCCTGCATCAGCACCATTTTGGGCTATATCGCCGGCGGGCAGTTTACCTAATAACACCTTTCCTGGGCAGGCTCCAGCGGTTAACAAGTACTTGGGTGCACCAACCTCCGTAAGAAACTGCCAACGTTTTCATATAAATGAGACACGGCATGAGCAGTGCTCGAACCCGTGACCATCAGAGATGATAGGTTACAGTGGTATACAAGTCAGCGACCTTAACCACTCGACCACGGAGGCTATACAATTAACAGACAGACAATTTAATTTCATATAGTGTCATATATCAATATGTACATTTACATCATAGTATAACAAAAAGCATATAACATATCAATATCCGACCATAATCGACCTATTAAACACTTAATCGTTTAAAATACATATGACAACACAATTACAATTGTTTAAATTTCAATTCTAAAATAAAGTTCTTTACAGAATCAATAGCCTTAACACTTAAAAGTTGCAATGTTTTCGGTAACATTTTCAAGTTAAACTATCGCGTCTTCCTATAAAATAGATTTCTTGGCAATGCATATTCACATTAACACAAACTTTTCTCCTTTTATACATACTGCATAACCTGTTGCAGAGTCTTTTATTTGCATTACATATGTAAGTTTATCATCAGATGACATATGTATAAACTCGTTATTTATCAATGTGACACTTTCAAAAAGTGATACTCTTATATCGGAATATAAAACACAGTCTATAACGAAGTGTTTTTCATCTTCGACTGAACAGCTATTGCACAAATTACAAATTATATTTGTCTGTAAAATTAACATATAATTTAACTAAGAAAACGGACATCAAGCATCGTCAATGAACTGTTTTAGACAAGATCAATGTGTGGATATTAAAATGGGGATGTGACTGTACAACGTGCGGCTGTCAGTTATGATAAATGCATTGGTTTTATGCGAGAACACGGCCATTGCAGTACGTTGGTGTTCCAAGGGAGACAGGCTATGTCTTAAGGATCAGTTTGTCATACAGAAGGGCTTCCATGTCGATACTTGCTCAAGCTTAAGGTCTTTCAATCGCTTAATCCTTAGTGAAGTAAGGGCATGACTATAACAGTAAGATCGCAGGTTCGATCCCCCGTCTGACCCTAATAAAATTAACAGTCTTTCATATGTGACTTTAAACCGAGTTCTCGTGTCGGTACTGTACACAGTACACGTAAATGAACCAGAGTAGACTCTGGAATGGATCTCTGTCTGTATCATTGCACTATTCTCCAAACATCTAAAATGACTAATCTCTTCAGGAGGCGTTGCTCATATGGGCAACCAGTAGCGACGATAAATAAACGTAAAACATACAAGTGTTGCATATTCTACAAAGCTAGACAGTAATGTATCTGGAGCTGAGTGTATGGTACACTTCTAACGGATCAACTAGGTGTTGGACAATACATATTGTGTATCCACGGCTTGTTTTATCTATTCAATTTGGTAGTTGCCGTACGTCGAACATATCAACTAGTTGCTTGACAATGCATATTGTGTATCCACGGCTTGTTTTATCTATTCAATTTGGTAGTTGCCGTACGTCGAACATATCAACTAGTTGCTTGACAATGCATATTGTGTATCCACGGCTTGTTTTATCTATTCAATTTGGTAGTTGCCGTACGTCGAACATATCAACTAGTTGCTTGACAATGCATATTGTGTATCCACGGCTTGTTTTATCTATTCAATTTGGTAGTTGCCGTACGTCGAACATATCAACTAGTTGCTTGACAATGCATATTGTGTATCCACGGCTTGTTTTATCTATTCAATTTGGTAGTTGCCGTACGTCGAACATATCAACTAGTTGCTTGACAATGCATATTGTGTATCCACGGCTTGTTTTATCTATTCAATTTGGTAGTTGCCGTACGTCGAACATATCAACTAGTTGCTTGACAATGCATATTGTGTATCCACGGCTTGTTTTATCTATTCAATTTGGTAGTTGCCGTACGTCGAACATATCAACTAGTTGCTTGACAATGCATATTGTGTATCCACGGCTTGTTTTATCTATTCAATTTGGTAGTTGCCGTACGTCGAACATATCAATCAGGTGTTTGACAATGCATATTGTGTATCCACGGCTTGTTTTATCTATTCAATTTGGTAGTTGCCGTACGTCGAACATATCAATTTTGACAATACATATTGTGTATCCACGGCTTGTTTTTCTATCATTGGTAGTGCCGTACGTCGAACATATCAATAAGGGTTTGACATGCATATTGTTATCCACGGCTTGTTTATCTATTCAATTTGGTAGTTGCCGTACGTCGCACATATCAACTAGGTGTTTGACAATGCATATTGCGTATCCAGGCTTGTTTTATCTACATTTGGTAGTTGCCGTACGTCGCACATATCAACTAGGTGTTTGACAATGCTATTGTGTCCACGGCTTGTTTTATCTATTCAATTTGGTAGTTGCCGTACGTATAACGATCAATGTGTTGACATGCATATTGTGTATCCACGGCTTGTTTTATCTATTCAATTTGGTAGTTGCCGTACGTCTAACATATCACTAGGTGTTTGACAATACATATTGTGTATCCACGGCTTGTTTTATCTATTCAATTTGGTAGTTGCCGTACGTCGAACATATCAATCAGGTGTTTGACAATGCATATTGTGTATCCACGGCTTGTTTTATCTATTCAATTTGGTAGTTGCCGTACGTCGAACATATCAATCAGGTGTTTGACAATACATATTGTGTATCCACGGCTTGTTTTATCTATTCAATTTGGTAGTTGCCGTACGTCGAACATATCAATCAGGTGTTTGACAATGCATATTGTGTATCCACGGCTTGTTTTATCTATTCAATTTGGTAGTTGCCGTACGTCGAACATATCAATCAGGTGTTTGACAATACATATTGTGTATCCACGGCTTGTTTTATCTATTCAATTTGGTAGTTGCCGTACGTCGAACATATCAATCAGGTGTTTGACAATGCATATTGTGTATCCACGGCTTGTTTTATCTATTCAATTTGGTAGTTGCCGTACGTCGCACATATCAACTAGGTGTTTGACAATGCATATTGCGTATCCATGGCTTGTTTTATCTAATCAATTCGGTAGTTGCCCGTACGTCGCACATATCAACTAGGTGTTTGACAATGCATATTGTGTATCCACGGCTTGTTTTATCTATTCAATTTGGTAGTTGCCGTACGTCGAACATATCAACTAGGTGTTTGACAATGCATATTGTGTATCCACGGCTTGTTTTATCTATTCAATTTGGTAGTTGCCGTACGTCGAACATATCAACTAGGTGTTTGACAATGCATATTGTGTATCCACGGCTTGTTTTATCTATTCAATTTGGTAGTTGCCGTACGTCGAACATATCAACTAGGTGTTTGACAATGCATATTGTGTATCCACGGCTTGTTTTATCTATTCAATTTGGTAGTTGCCGTACGTCGAACATATCAACTAGGTGTTTGACAATGCATATTGTGTATCCACGGCTTGTTTTATCTATTCAATTTGGTAGTTGCCGTACGTCGAACATATCAACTAGGTGTTTGACAATGCATATTGTGTATCCACGGCTTGTTTTATCTATTCAATTTGGTAGTTGCCGTACGTCGAACATATCAACTAGGTGTTTGACAATGCATATTGTGTATCCACGGCTTGTTTTATCTATTCAATTTGGTAGTTGCCGTACGTCGAACATATCAACTAGGTGTTTGACAATGCATATTGTGTATCCACGGCTTGTTTTATCTATTCAATTTGGTAGTTGCCGTACGTCGAACATATCAACTAGGTTTTGGACAATGCATATTGTGTATCCACGGCTTGTTTTATCTATTCAATTTGGTAGTTGCTGTACGCCGAACATATCAACTACATGTAGTTGTTTGACAATGCATATTGTGTATCCACGGCTTGTTTTATCTATTCAATTTGGTAGTTGCCGTACGTCGAACATATCAATCAGGTGTTTGACAATGCATATTGTGTATCCACGGCTTGTTTTATCTATTCAATGTGGTAGTTGCCGTACATCTAACATATCAACTAGGTGTTTGACAATGCATATTGTGTATCCACGGCTTGTTTTATCTATTCAATTTGGTAGTTGCCGTACGTCGAACATATCAATCAGGTGTTTTACAATGCATATTGTGTATCCACGGCTTGTTTTATCTATTCAATGTGGTAGTTGGCGTACATCTAACATATCAATCAGGTGTTTGAAAAGGAATAAAATAGTTTAATATATTAAGATGTGTAGATTTCTTACTTGATCTGAGGATATGGTAATCTTCTAGAGTGTCGACTAGATGCTTAACAATATATACTGTGTATCCATGGATTGTAAGCATCTCCCTTGATATGTCTTCTGTTCCATTTGCAATCACACCTGTCATTAGATAGATGGAGCGCCTAATAACGTCATACAGCGGCAATAGATAACTAATTCTTTCAAAACAATACTTGGCAAAATATGGTTGCGGAACATGATACTGACGTTGAACAGTCTATTCACGGACATAACATTGTAATGTAGAGCACATATACGTGTAGAATATCAAGCATCTTCACGTGCACATATACGCGTAGAATATCAAGTATCTTCACGTGCACATATACGCGTATAATATCAAGCATCTTCACGTGCACATATACGTGTAGAATATCAAGCATCTTCACGTGCACATATACGTGCAGAATATCAAGCATCTTCACGTGTACATATACGCGTAGAATATCAAGCATCTTCACGTGCACATATACGCGTAGAATATCAAGCATCTTCACGTGCACATATACGCGTAGAATATCAATCATCTTCACGTGCACATATACGCGTAGAATATCAAGCATCTTCACGTGCACATATACGCGTAGAATATCAAGCATCTTCACGTGCACATATACGCGTAGAATATCAAGCATCTTCACGTGCACATTAACGCGTAGAATATCAAGCATCTTCACGTGCACATATACGCGTAGAATATCAAGCATCTTCACGTGCACACATACGCGTATAATATCAAGCATCTTCACGTGCACATATACGCGTAGAATATCAAGTATCTTCACGTGCACATATACGCGTAGAATATCAAGAATCTTCACGTGCACATATACGCGTAGAATATCAAGCATCTTCACGTGCACATATACGCGTAGAATATCAAGCATCTTCACGTGCACATATACGCGTATAATATCAAGTATCTTCACGTGCACATATACGCGTAGAATATCAAGCATCTTCACGTGCACATATACGCGTAGAATATCAAGCATCTTCACGTGCACATATACGCGTAGAATATCAAGTATCTTCACGTGCCTACATCAGAACAGATATATATTATATGCTTTATTTTTTAAATAATAGATGCTTGAGTTTGTTTGTTTGTTTGTTTGTACTGTTTTTGGGGTTTAATTTCGCACATTATGCTTCGGCAGTGACCAGTACGCCAGTGAGATTCGAACCTATAGCAGTGATTTGAAGTCAATGATCTTAACCACTCGGCCATTAAATGCTTAACAGTTAAAACAGAACATGCATATATTAACCATATGCTTTGCTTTTAGCAATGCCAGTGTATGGCCTGTTTGCGATGTACCATTATATAAATAACATATACTAGAGGACATAGAAAACGTATTTTGGAATGTTTTTAGTTGTTCAGTTTATGTTTTGTAATAAAGATGTGATATATCTTTGATGGAATCCTTCGTATTTCGTGTTCATGTAATACTAATCGTATAATGTACGTGTCCTCTAGTATATTACAATGTTCATGTAATACTAATCGTATAATGTACGTGTCCTCTAGTATATTACAATGTTCATGTAATACTAATCTTATAATGTACGTGTCCTCTAGTATATTACAATGTTCATGTAATACTAATCGTATAATGTACGTGTCCTCTAGTATATTACAATGTTCATGTAATACTAATCGTATAATGTACGTGTTCTCTAGTATATCACAATGTTCATGCAATACTAATCGTATAATGTACGTGTGCTCTAGTATATTACAATGTTCATGTAATACTAATCGTATAATGTACGTGTCCTCTAGTATATTACAATGTGCATGTAATACTAATCGTATAATGTACGTGTCCTCTAGTATATTACAATGTTCATGTAATACTAATCGTATAATGTACGTGTCCTCTAGTATATTACAATGTTCATGTAATACTAATCGTATAATGTACGTGTCCTCTAGTATATTACAATGTTCATGTAATACTAATCGTATAATGTACGTGTCCTCTAGTATATTACAATGTCCATGTAATACTAATCGTATAATGTACGTGTCCTCTAGAATATTACAATGTGCATGTAATACTAATCGTATAATGTACGTGTCCTCTTATATATTACAATGTTCATGTAATACTAATCGTATAATGTACGTGTCCTCTAGTATATTACAATGTTCATGTAATACTAATCGTATACTGTACGTGTCCTCTAGTATAGTACAATGTTCATGTAATACTAATCGTATAATGTACGTGTCCTCTAGTATATTACAATGTTAATGTAATACTAATCGTATAGTGTACGTGTCCTCTAGTATATTACAATGTTCATGTAATACTAATCGTATAATGTACGTGTCCTCTAGTATATTACAATGTTAATGTAATACTAATCGTATAGTGTACGTGTCCTCTAGTATATTACAATGTTCATGTAATACTAATCGTATAATGTACGTGTCCTCTAGTATATTACAATGTTCATGTAATACTAATCGTATAATGTACGTGTCCTCTAGTATATTACAATGTTCATGTAATACTAATCGCATAATGTACGTGTCCTCTAGTATATTACAATGTTCATGTAATACTAATCGTATAATGTACGTGTCCTCTAGTATATTACAATGTTCATGTAATACTAATCGTATAATGTACGTGTCCTCTAGTATATTACAATGTTCATGTAATACTAACCTTATAATGTACGTGTCCTCTAGTATATTACAATGTTCATGTAATACTAATCGCATAATGTACGTGTCCTCTAGTATATTACAATGTTCATGTAATACTAATTGTATAATGTACGTGTGCTCAAGTATATTACAATGTTCATGTAATACTAACCTTATAATGTACGTGTCCTCTAGTATATTACAATGTTCATGTGATACTAATCGTATAATGTACGTGTCCTCTAGTATATTACAATGTATTGAGGTAATATAGTCACGTCTGTGCATATGACTATTTACATATATAATGATACCGTATGAAAAGTTGCAATTTTCGCAGGTTCGATCCCCCAGTCTGACCCTAATAAAATTAGCAGTTTTTAAGATGTGGTCTCGTGTCGGTGCTTTACACCGTGCACGTAAACGAACCAGAGGGGATTCTGGAATGAGTCTCTGTCTGTATCACTGCACTATCCTCCAACAATCTAAAATGACTAATCTCTTCCGGAGGCGTTGCTCATATGGTAGCGACGATAAATAAACGTAAAACACACACTAATCGTCATGGAGCTAGCGTGATTAAAAGCTGATTGTCATCATACAATGTTTATTTCACCGAAACAAACGTATATAGAGCAGCCACTGCTATGTAATGACAGAGACCCCGGCTGACCTCATAACCGCGTGTACGTCACGGTATGGGCACATCTCGCAGCAGCACCGTAGGATACTGAGATATGCTGGTCGTCGACCTACCAACATGGGACACACGCCAGAAGCACCGGAGGACCAATACCCATCTTAGAGAAGCCAGTCGTCCACATGTCTCTGCGGAGGAGGTGACTTTCAACAAACCTACGCATCATCATGACAGACTAACTAATTAATGTTTGCAGGCATTTTAAAATTAATAATTTTATAATAGTTATATTGTGTAATACGTTGTTCCTTGGGGTTTTCCTGCTATGCGTTAGCGGATAACAATGACATAAAGAGCCACACAAGCCTATAGGCTAACAGTCGATAGCCATATCGCGACATTTACTCACGAGACCGACGTTATCAACTGTCACCCTCAGCATAAATTGCATTTATTTCATCATACGTATGAAAAAACAATTTCAATTTATTTTAGATTTTTGATTTTGCCAGGGCGATATTATCAAGATGGATGTAAAAACACACCAGAGAGTATATGTATATCATATGTTCATTGTTATGCTGCCTCCGTCGCCGAGTGGTTAAGGTCGTTAAATTCAAATCAGTTGCAACTAACCAATGTATGTGGTTCGAATTCAGCTGGGGGTGTCACAGTCTTTCATCTAAGGAAGTTATCCAGCTGGCGTGCGCAAGGTCGGTGGTTCTACCGGGTGCCAATCCGGCCTGAACTACTGCTCAGAGGGGCACCAGGGCCTTCCTCCACACCTAATATATGGATAGTCCAAGGAAGAAAGGATTTTTTGAAGTTCTGTAAACGTATATTGAATGTTAGATTAAATACATGAACAGTCGGAGTATATGGTGATCTCAGTCGTTATCATTTGTTTATTTCAGGCTATGTTAAAATAATAAAATATTGGCTTAAAATGAATATTTCCGACAACATACTAATCAGAACATTGTACCAACAAGGATCGCATGGTAGCAATAGAGGTTGTAAAAATTGGGCATACAATGTAAAATCTTTGCTGAATAACTAAGGATTTCCTAATGTGTGTTTTGTAATAATAACGTTACTGACATGAAGGCATTTTGCTATATATTCCAACATCGTATCATTGATACATTAAAACCAGGAATGGTTTGGGAATTAAGATAGAAGTCCAGTCCTGGATACTTATAGGTTGTTTAAACAAATAATTATGTTATGAGAGTTATCTAGACGTTCTGCCACGGAACATTAGGTTGTTTAAACAAACAAATATGTTATGAGAGTTATCTAGACGTTCTGCCACGGAACATTAGGTTGTTTAAACAAATATGTTATGAGAGTTATCTAGACGTTCTGCCACGGAACATTAGGTTGTTTAAACAAATATGTTATGAGAGTTATCTAGACGTTCTGCCACGAAACATTAGGTTGTTTAAACAAATATGTTATGAGAGTTATCTAGACGTTCTGCCACGGAACATTAGGTTGTTTATTAGTAGGTTGAGATTATCATTTCATCCATTAAGAATTCAAACTGGACGGTTTGCAACAAATAGAACAGCGAGAGATCAAAGATATTGTATCTGCTGTTAGAAATTAGACAAAGAGGACGAATACCATTTTATATGTCTATGTTCATGATTTAGTAATTTACGCAAAAAGTGCATGCATAAATTCTACCTTTCTTAGCCATCAATGTATAATTTTTAGAATTGCTAAAATCAGCTGATAAGAATGTGTTATGTAACTTGTCCAAACATGTCAAAGAGGCATTACCTTTAAGAAACACATTGCTGAACAACCAAATGCTTATTTAGTATATTATATGTTCATCCTCTTTACTCTAATTTGTAATCAGTAATATACTGATAGAAACGTTCTTGTTTACTGATTGAAATTATATGAATAGTGTTAACAATTATGATATGATATATTACATAACCAGTAATTATGTTAAATATATTGTGCCTTTCGAGAATGTACCATGCACAAGTCTTGTAAATAAACAACTGTTCTGTTCTATCACATATTTTATAAGCTGTCTATGCTCAAATGCTATATCTCGGCGGCGGGGCCGTTTGCACCGGAGCGTGTAATGATGCCTGTATGCGGGGATGACAGTAAAAGATGGTATCCATCCGTGTGCAGATGACGACACTTGGACGTCAGAGACGTGTATCTTGCCAACTGTTCACGTATCTTAGTCTACCATAGTTTAACACATGGAGAAGTACAATAATTCAAAATACACTCACCGATTGTAATACAATTACCAACGCACGTACAATCCATTCCCATAACAGAACCAAGAAGCAGAATTAATATATATCGAAATAACATTATCATTTCATTCTAAAACAGTATATGCAATTAAGCCCTAACAACATGCATGTATTTGAGTTAGCCCGCACCCGCACCAATGTGTGCACGTGATAAACGCTTTGTGAAAAAATCATAGTATTACCAGCGGCATTACAGTACATATCTGTAGACAATTAACAAACGCGCCTTCTCCATCACTCACAGATAGCCACCAATCCTCTTGAGTTTAAGTGGTAAATTTGCATTAGGCTGTATTAAATAGAATGTTATCATAAAACGTGCAGAATATTCCTGGATATGTATAATTGTTTCACTGGGTATGATTAGATACTAAGGTATAGCAACAAAGCGAATTATGAAGGATTGGTGATATTAATTGAGGATTTATGCAGCACCACCACCAAATCCACTATAATCAATATAATGTGCATGATATGCACTTTGTTAACCACAGCACTTACCACAAGCCATAGAAATCCGCATCTGCTGGTGTATGCATGTATGTATGTACAGAAATGAAATAAACAGGATCACGACGAAA
Organism: Archivesica marissinica; assembly: GCA_014843695.1. Lineage (NCBI taxonomy): Eukaryota > Metazoa > Mollusca > Bivalvia > Venerida > Vesicomyidae > Archivesica > Archivesica marissinica. The sequence goes on from CM026389.1 coordinate 43,350,764, forward strand.
ACGTGATTTCAAATGAAAATACGTAAACGATAAATGCAAGTAACAGATGGGCCAGCTTAACCAGCTTAAGAAACATTTCCATGTAGAGAGTTGTGCAAACACTTCACAGGTGGACTGGTAATCCAGGGATCGCAGGTTCGATCCCCCATCTGACCCTAATAAAATGAACAGTCTTTCAGATGGGACGTTAAACCGAGATCTCGTGTCGGTGGTGTACACCGTGTACGTAAATGAACCAGATGAGACTCTGGAATGGGTCTATTTCTGTATCATTGCACTATCCTCCAAAAATCTAAAACGACTAATCTCTTCAGGATGCGTTGCTCATATGGGTAACCGGTAGCCACGATAAGTAAACGTAAATCACGTGTATACATCACAGGTGAATTTCATATCGCGCCATTCAGAAACGAACATCCTGCTAAACGCAATCTATTTATAGTAATAAGTCGGCCATCTTAAGATGCGAGAATACCTTTTATGCTATCACTATCTTAATAATAAGGCAAATAACTGTGCCAGTCTCATTCCAATACTTATGAAGGGAGATAACGTTCCAAACAGATGCGAGAATATGTTATCAATATCTTCATAATAAGGGAAAGAACTGCAACAATATTACAATATTTATCAAGGTAGACAAGGCTAAACTATACTACGAATATCTCAGTATGAATATAAAAAAGTGACTTCCACAGACGGGAATCGGAACCTGTCAACTGCGATTAGTGCGCGTGCTAATCAATGAAGCAGTCACGATCAAAACGGTAAACACAATCTATTTATAGTAACAGTAGTAGTAGTAGTCGGCCATCTTAAGATGCAAGAATATGCTGTACACATCACTAACTTTATACTGTGTGTTGTAATATTATATTGTGTGTTGTGATATAATATTGTGTGTTGTGATATTATACTGTGTGTTGTGACATCATGATGTGTGTTGTGATATCATACTGTATGTTGTGATATTATGCTGTGTGTTGTGATATTATATTGTGTGTTGTGATATAATATTGTTTGTTGTGATATTATACTGTTTGTTGTGATATCATACTGTGTGTTGTGATATTATATTGTGTGTTGTTATATCATACTGTGTGTTGTGATATTATATTGTGTGTTGTGATATAATATTGTTTGTTGTGATATTTTATTTTGTGTTGTTATATTATACTGTGTGTTGTGATATCATATTGTGTGTTGTGATATCATACTGTATGTTGTGATATCATACTGTGTGTTGTGATATTATATTGTGTGTTGTTATATTATACTGTGTGTTGTTATATTATACTGTGTGTTGTTATATTATACTGTGTGTTGTGATATTATACTGTGTGTTGTGATATCATATTGTGTGTTGTGATATCATACTGTATGTTGTGATATTATACTGTGTTTTGGGATATTATACTGTATGTTGTGATATTATAATGTGTGTTGTGATATTATACTGTGTGTTGTTATATTATACTGTGTGTTGTGATATTATACTGTGTGTTGTGACATCATACTGTATGTTGTGATATTATACTGTGTGTTGTGATATAATATTGTTTGTTGTGATATTTTATTTTGTGTTGTTATATTATACTGTGTGTTGTGATATTATACTGTGTGTTGTGATATTATACTGTATGTTGTGATATTATACTGTGTGTTGTTATATTATACTGTGTGTTGTGATATTATACTGTGTGTTGTGATATAATATTGTTTGTTGTGATATTATGCTGTTTACTGTGATATTATACTGTGTGTTGTGATATTATACTGTGTGGTGTTATATTATACTGTGTGTTGTGATATAATATTGTTTGTTGTGATATTATGCTGTGTGTTGTTATATTATACTGTTTGTTGTGATATAATATTGTTTGTTGTGATATTATATTGTGTTTTGGGATATAATATTGTTTGTTGTGATATTTTATGTTGTGTTGTTATATTATACTGTGTGTTGTGATATTATACTGTTTGTTGTGATATTATAATGTGTGTTGTGATATTATACTGTATGTTGTGATATTATGCTGTGTGTTGTGATATTATACTGTATGTTGTGATATTATACTGTGCGTTGTGATATTATACTGTATGTTGTGATATTATAATGTGTGTTGTGATATTATACTGTGTGTTGTTATATTATACTGTGTGTTGTGATATTATACTGTGTGTTGTGATATTATACTGTGTGTTGTGATATTATACTGTATGTTGTGATATTATACTGTGTGTTGTGATATAATATTGTTTGTTGTGATATTATGCTGTTTACTGTGATATTATACTGTGTGTTGTGATATTATACTGTGTGTTGTGATATAATATTGTTTGTTGTGATATTATGCTGTGTGTTGTTATATTATACTGTGTGTTGTGATATTATACTGTTTGTTGTGATATTATAATGTGTGTTGTGATATTATACTGTGTGTTGTGATATTATAATGTGTGTTGTTATATTATACTGTGGGTTGTGATATTATATTGTGTGTTGTGATATAATATTGTTTGTTGTGACATCATACTGTGTGTTGTGATATTATACTGTGTGTTGTGATATCATACTGTATGTTGTGATATTATGCTGTGTGTTGTGATATTATACTGTTTGTTGTGATATTATACTGTATGTTGTGATATTATATTGTGTGTTGTTATATTATACTGTGTGTTGTTATATTATACTGTGTGTTGTGATATCATACTGTGTGTTGTGATATTATATTGTGTGTTGTTATATTATACTGTGTGTTGTTATATTATACTGTGTGTTGTTATATTATACTGTGTGTTGTGATATTATACTGTGTGTTGTGACATCATACTGTGTGTTGTGATATTATACTGTGTGTTGTTATATTATACTGTGTGTTGTGATATTATACTGTGTGTTGTGATATTATACTGTGTGTTGTTATATTATACTGTGTGTTGTGATATTATACTGTGTGTTGTGATATTATATTGTGTGTTGTTATATTATACTGTTTGTTGTGATATTATATTGTGTGTTGTGATATTATACTGTGTGTTGTGATATCATATTGTGTGTTGTGATATCATACTGTATGTTGTGATATTATACTGTGTGTTGTGATATTATATTGTGTGTTGTTATATTATACTGTGTGTTGTGATATTATACTGTGTGTTGTTATATTATATTGTGTGTCGTTATATTATACTGTGTGTTGTGATATTATACTGTGTGTTGTTATATTATACTGTGTGTTGTGATATTATACTGTGTGTTGTGATATTATACTGTGTGTTGTTATATTATACTGTGTGTTGTTATATACTACTGTGTGTATATATTATTAATGCGTTGCAAAAATGATAAATTATGCTCTTTGGAAATGGAGGAATTAAAGGTATGTATCTGTTTATCAATAAACATGTAATATTTAAACGCTATATTAATATTTTACTAGTATTTCCTATTCCGATCTATTTTACATTCACTGACACAGAGATCAATAAAGCACCATTAAACAGTTTAAGGTTCAAATAATACATCGTTTCACTATAGAAATATCCAAAAACCTGTAAAGCATTCCTGTTATTGTATACATACCTCAGTGTCCGAGTACATGATTTGCTCAGTCAATGGTGTCCGTGTACATGATTTGCTCAGTCAACGGTGTCCGTGTACATGAATTGCTCAGTCAATGGTGTCCGTGTACATGATTTGCTCAGTCAACGATGTCCGTGTACATGATTTGCTCAGTAAATATGTCCGTGTACATGATTTGCTCAGTCAACGGTGTCCGTGTACATGATTTGCTCAGTCAACAGTGTCCGTGTACATGATTTGCTCAGTCAACGGTGTCCGTGTACACGATTTGCTCAGTCAATTGTGTCCGTGTACATGATTTGCTCAGTCAACGTTGTCCGTGTACATGATTTGCTCAGTCAACGGTGTCCGTGTACATGATTTGCACAGTCAACGGTGTCCGTGTACATGCTTTGCTCAGTCAACGGTGTCCGTCTACATGATTTGCTCAGTCAACGGTGTCCGTGTACATGATTTGCTCATTCAACGGTGTCCGTGTACATGATTTGTTCAGTCAACGATGTCCGTGTACATGATTTGCTCAGTCAACGGTGTCCGTGTACATGATTTGCTCATTCAACGGTGTCCGTGTACATGATTTGTTCAGTCAACGATGTCCGTGTACATGATTTGCTCAGTAAATATGTCCGTGTACATGATTTGCTCAGTCAACGGTGTCCGTGTACACGATTTGCTCAGTCAATTGTGTCCGTGTACATGATTTGCTCAGTCAACGGTGTCCGTGTACATGATTTGCTCAGTCAACGGTGTCCGTGTACATGATTTGCACAGTCAACGGTGTCCGTGTACATGCTTTGCTCAGTCAACGGTGTCCGTCTACATGATTTGCTCAGTCAACGGTGTCCGTGTACATGCTGACAATACCTTACCAAAGATGAAGGAACTGCGACAGTCGGTCTCGTATCTGACAATACTTTACCACAGAAGGCACTGTGACCGTCGCTACATGACCTGACAATACTTTACAACAGATGAAGGAACGGCGACAATCGGTCTATGACCTGACAATACTTTACGACAGATGACGGAACTGCGACAGTCGATATAGGATCTGACAATACTTTACGACAGATGACGGAACTGCGACAGTCGATATAGGATCTGACAATACTTTATGACAGATGACGGAACTGCGACAGTCGATATAGGATCTGACAATACTTTACGACAGATAACGGAACTGCGACAGTCGAACTTGCAACAAGGTATTCACGCTCCGTGGAACATACTATAGAGCGACCTAGACGATCAGATGTTAACTCCCTGTTCCGTTTTCATTCTGCTCACGGACGACCAGTCGGGAGGGATGTGGCCATAAAACGCTGCTGTTCAGAAAGGTATGCATTCAACTTAGAGACCACTTGCAGCTGTACCCGATACAGTCGCTAACTTGTCTCAGTGGGGTCGACTTTAAATAAAACTACAAGATTTGGTTTTTGTTTTGGGGACTAAAGTTGCAAATTACGTTATATGGCGACAACCTGCTAATTGTATCGGTGGAGGAAGAATCCGGGTGCCCCTCTGAGCAGTATTGCATGCACGGACGGGCAACCGGGTAGAACCACCCACCTACCGCAAGCCAGATGGGTGCCTTCTTCACATGAAATAATTCGACACATTCAAACCTACAGCGTTGAGAGGCAAGTGATTAAACTTGATTTATTCAACAACGATTGCGAAACAAGCTTTAACAACTTATATTAATCACTCTCGTTCGCGCGGATGAAAGAGTAAATGTGGTCATTCGTGTGAGAGGCAACCGGAGTACCCGGAGAAAATCCGCCTGTCCAACTGGCGACCACCGTACCATCTCACATACTTCCAGTTCCGAGGATCGAACCCGGGTTGCATTGATTTGAAGCGAAGGCAATGATTTGAAGTGACCGACCGTAACAACGCAGACACGGAGGAGTATATACAGTTCAACCCATAGTTAATCGGTGTTAACTGTATGCCTGCGAGCAATACCGATGCAGCTTTTAGTTTATTCAAATTTAGTTTAGCTTGATTGCGAAACAAGTTCTAATAACTTATATTAATCACTCTCGAAACCTCATTCCTGATGGAATCCTTCACCACGAGGGAGAGAGAAGAGGCAACGTGGAAATTAAATGCCTTTGCCTAAGGGCACAATCGTAACGGCTCCAGTGGGGTTCGAACTCCGGACGGTTAGCACCTGAAGCGAACGCGCATCCACTGGGCTATCACGACTTCCACCGATGCAGCTGTATTTGTATATTTGATTTGGTCAGTGTTGGATTAAAGTTTATTTAAAACCCCATATTGAACTATAATGTGCTGCTTAACGATATATTGAAAGGAGTGGGTGGTTAGGTATTGTGATTATTCTGTTGTAGTTTCATTCATCAATAATAAAGTGTTACAATAAAAAGTAACATTTGGAAATAGGGTCAGAAATGAGCTGCTTTTGTGAAATTACCAATAACTCTGTAAATGGTGGTTTACTAAAGCTAACACTAGGATATATGTGCACATCACATGCACATGTGACATACATCTCAACCATGTGGCATGCATCACAACAATGTGATGTACATCTCAACCATGTGGCATGCATCACAACAATGTGACGTACATCTCAACCATGTGGCATGCATCACAGCCATGTGACGTACATCTCAAGTCTATAGTCCAGTGGTTAACACACTGGACTGGTAATCCAGGGTTCGCAGGTTCGAGCCCCCGTCTGACCCTAATAAAATTAACAGTCTTTCAGATGGGACTTTAAACCGAGGTCTCGTGTCCGTGCTGTACACCGTGCACATAAAAGAACCAAAGGAGACTCTGAAATGGGTCTCTGTCTGTATCATTGCACTATCCTCCAACAATCTAAAAATGACTAATCTCTTCAGGAGGCGTCGCTCATATGAGCAACCTGTAGCGACGATAAATAAACGTAAAACACACGCACAAGTCTTGACAGTAAAGAAGCAATGATAACATAATTCATCAACAATGTACACCAGTTCACTATAATAAACCTTTGAACACTATGTCTTTGTTTTCTTATTTCAAAGATACATATTTTATTTTTGTTCAAATTAATGTTCAGTCCCCATGTGTTCGGACTATACGTATATACTGTCTATATCTCACTTTGTAGACTAACATGACCAGTAATATTACGTATATCATCACGTAGCCTGGGAACAGGCGTTGATATATTTATATATTACGTATATCATCACGTAGCCTGGGAACAGGCGTTGATATATTTATATATTACGTATATCATCACGTAGCCTGGGAACAGGCGTTGATATATTTATATATTACGTATATCATCACGTAGCCTGGGAACAGGCGTTGATATATTTATATATTACGTATATCATCACGTAGCCTGGGAACAGGCGTTGATATATTTATATATTACGTATATCATCACGTAGCCTGGGAACAGGCGTTGATATATTTATATATTACGTATATCATCACGTAGCCTGGGAACAGGCGTTGATATATTTATATATTACGTATATCATCACGTAGCCTGGGAACAGGCGTTGATATATTTATATATTACGTATATCATCACGTAGCCTGGGAACAGGCGTTGATATATTTATATATTACGTATATCATCACGTAGCCTGGGAACAGGCGTTGATATATTTATATATTACGTATATCATCACGTAGCCTGGGAACAGGCGTTGATATATTTATATATTACGTATATCATCACGTAGCCTGGGAACAGGCGTTGATATATTTATATATTACGTATATCATCACGTAGCCTGGGAACAGGCGTTGATATATTTTGCCTGGTCAGTCATATAAATATATTTTAATACCGAGATCATTAATTGGACCGTATTGAGTTTCTGATAATAGCTGTAGCTATATGTACTTCGGAAACCCTCCTAAATATATTTAATGCACAATACATGTTTGTGCTATCTTCATCGAAAATAATTTAGCCCTCTAAGTCACCAAGTGTAAATCCATACAGTGAACGTTACACTAAAATAATTTGAATTAATCTCTATTTTATAGACATCAAGTAATCCGACATTCAGGGCCATAGGTAGTGGATATAAGGAGTTTAACAAGACAGACCCCGATACCCTCAGTAGGAACCCGAATATACATATCCGGAAGGTTAAACAGGGGAACTACGCATGGATTGGTAAACATTTTGTCATCTATCCCCATGCAACTCGAAACAACAAATTGGTCTATACTGTGAAATGTTAAATACTTGTATTTAACCACGAAAATAGAGCATAACACCTTTGTAACTCGAATTTGGTATTTAAATACGACAATACTGCATAACACCTTTGTAACTCGAATTTTGTATTTAAATACGACAATAGAGTATAACACCTCTGCAACTCGAATTTTGTATTTAAATTCGACAATACTGCATAACACCTTTGAAACTCGAATTTTGTATTTAAATACGACAATAGAGTATAACACCTCTGTAACTCGAATTTTGTATTTAAATACGACAATACTGCATAACACCTTTGTAACTCGAATTTTGTATTTAAATACGATAATAGAGCATAACACGTTTGTAACTCGAATTTGGTATTTAAATACGAGAATAGAGCGTAACACCTTTGTAACTCGAATTTGGTATTTTAATTCGACAATAGAGTATAACACCTTTGTAGCTCGAATTTTGTATTTAAATACGACAATACTGCATAACACTTTTGTAACTCGAATTTTGTTATTTCGATCGATATGGACAACAATTCACAATGCAGTTTGAGCTAGTGGATTGCATTCTCTGAACTAGGGGAATTGAGAGTGATTTACATGAACGCATACCATGGCTGCCGCAATACTTATTGTGGGTACGACCCACCATCGTGCAATGGATACGATATCCTCTTCAGACCGAGACCGGTACCGGTACCGAGACCCAGACCGAGATCGAGACCAGGACCGAGACCGGTACCGAAACCCAGACCGAGAACGAGACCCAGACCGAGATCGAGACCACTTCCGAGACCCAGACCGAGATCGAAACAGCTTCCGAGACCCATACCGAGATCGAGACCGCTTCCGAGACTCAGACCGAGATCGAGACCGCTTCCGAGACCCAGACCGAGATCGAGACCGAGACCGGGACCGGGACCGAGACCGGGACGAACGAAGCGAAACAAACAAACATTAGTCACAGACTGAGAAACAAACATTGTATTCCAATGCAGTACATGTATGTGATAAAACACTGGTGATAACAATAAGTTGTAGATGTGTTAACATATTTACTTCTTGTACTAGGTGACAAGACAACAATTGAAGTATATATGGCAACAGAATGTAGTTTGATATCAATCAAAGAAGAATTCATGCCACTGAGATACGCTTTTGGCTTTACCAAGAATTCTCCGCATACTGCAGTTTTCTCGGAACAGTAAGTCATAACGATTCAAACATGATGTATGTAGCATTCTCTAGGTGCAAATATTGTATTATTAATAGTTATCGCCCATAGCCCTATTTCCGGACACCAACTGTTTTCGAATTTGTTTGCATAAGTTCAACTTTGTAATAAGTATGCTTCGTGAAACGGGCCCCGGTTTTATTGTTAGTTGAAACTGCAGCTCTTGACTGCTATATAGTCTGCTTCCGTCAATTGAAGAATCAAATGGATACATTATCAGATGGCTGTCCGATTGGCGCAGTGGTTAGCGCGCTTGCTTCTCACCAAGGCAACCCGTGTTAGATCCTAGAACAGGGAAGTATGTGAGATGGTACGGTGGTCGCCAGATATATCTCCGGGTATTCCGGTTTCCTCCTACATGAAGACCACATTTTACGCTTTCACCCGCGCCAACGAGAGTAATTAATATAAGTTGTTTTTTTAAGTTAATTTTGTATTGCGAGACGCGAGCAGTTACAGAGTTACATTGCACTATCCTCCAACACTCTAAAATGACTAATCTCTTCAGGAGGCGTCGCTCATATGAGCAACCTGTAGCGACGATAAATAAACGTAAAACACACACACAAGTCTTGACAGTAAAGAAGCAATGATAACATAATTCATCAATAATGTACACCAGTTCACTATAATAAACCTTTGAACACTATGTCTTTGTTTTCTTATTTCAAAGATACATATTTTATTTTTGTTCAAATTAATGTTCAGTCCCCATGTGTTCGGACTATACGTATATACTGTCTATATCTCACTTTGTAGACTAACATGACCAGTAATAAAAAGCGCAATATCACCAACAAGTATCATATACATAGACAGCTGAGCAAGATCTTACCGAGTTATTGTCAAGTCTTGAACACTCCCAGCTCATCATACCGAGTTATTGTCAAGTCTGGAACATTCCCAGCTCATACCGAGTTATTGTCAAGTCTGGAACACTCCCAGCTCATAATACCGAGTTATTATCAAGTATGGAACACTCCCAGCTCATAATACCGAGTTATTGTCAAGTCTGGAACACTCCCAGCTCATCGTACCGAGTGCACACAATATATGACAGGCAGTAAAACACTATACATTTGTGTGTGTTTGTTTTACGTATATTTATCGTCTCTACCGGTTGCCCATATGAGCGACGCCTCCTGAAGAGATTAGTCATTTTAGATTTTGGAGGATAGTGCAATGATACAGACAGGGACCCATTCCACGAGACCTCTGTTTAATGTCCCATCTGAAAGACTGTTAATCTTATTAGGGTCAGACGGGGGATTGAACCTGCGATAACTGGATTACCAGTCCGGCGTGTTACCACTGGACTACAGATCCGTCTGTAAATGGGCATATGGGCAACCGATAGTGACGATAAATAAACGTAAAAATAGATAGATAAATATCGACGTCCCAAGTCAAGCAACATCTCTGTTACATTTTAACTTAAATATATAAATGTATAGTATTGGAAATATAATATAACACACCAATACATTTGACAATGGATCTCTAGGCGTCTCAGATCAATAATGTTGAATATTTCCCTGGGATAGAACTACATTATTACAAAAACTCTTTAGAGATCCTATCTGAGCTTGAACAATTCCCTTGGTTAGAAACATCATAATAATATATTCCAGAGTCTCCTCTGGTTCTTTTACGTGTACGGTCTAAAGCACCGACACGAGACCTCGGTTTAACGTCCCATCTGAAAGACTGTTAATTTTATTAGGGTCAGACGGGGGATCGAACCTGCGATCCCTGGATTACCAGTCCAGCGTGTTACCCAATTATTTTAGCTCGATTACAAGTATATAACTATTATGTAGTATATATAATATTATGTTGTAAAATTTGCATATGAATTATAGTATGATTTTTCCAACTGAGGAAAAGAACCCATATAGAGACTTTAAGCACGCATGGTTGCACTTGGCCCTTTGGATATATATATGTGAAAGTTCCGATAATGAAAATGGCGATTCATTTCCAGACATCAATTCAGGTTTTCGTGATGAATTGATTGAGGGCGTGCAATTCCTCTAGAATTAATTGCTGGTGAAGACTAATGTATAGTGTACAGACGGATCTGTAGTCCAGTGGTAACACGCTGGATTCGTAATCAAGGGATCGCAGGTTCGATCCAACGTCTGACCCTAATAAAGTTAACAGTCTTTAAGATGGGACTTTAAACCGAGGTCTCTTGTCGGTGCTGTACGCCGTGCACGTAAAAGAACCAGAGGATACTCTGGAATGTGTCTCTGTCTGTATCATTGCACTATCCTCCAACAATCTAAAATGAGTAATCTCTTCAGGAGCCGTCGCTCATATGGGCAACCGGTATCGACGATAAATCAACGTAAAACAAACACACACAAATGTATAGTGTTTTACTGCCTGTCACCTACACTCATCCGGAGCATATATATTGAACATTTACAGTTGGTTCAACACAAGCATATGCAATTCACTCAACGTACAAGCTAGAATATGTCAAACAGGTGAAACAGGTGATATATAAGTGTAGATAAGCCGCACATCGAGAGCTTAATTTGCTCTTAAAGGTTTAAAATGCATGGTTTAAGTACAATCTCGAATATCCAGGTTTTTTCCAACATGAATGCATAAAATACACAGTTCGTGGTAGGTTTTCGTTAGCTTATCTGTCAGCTTGGCTGTCGGAAGCGACTGATGCGTGCATGCGGATAGGATTTATGCCCGCGCATTTATCATAATTACCTCTTTCGAAGACACTAATGGGGCGCTTAACTCTTTGCACGCTGGGTGAAATAAAGGTTATAAACACGGTAAATTGCATCGTATACATACAAACAAAATGCCAAGTCACGTTAGAATTAGATATAGGGGAGGAAACAGTGGACAAAGTGTTCATTAATGAGAAAAAATCATAAACTTATTTTTCCGAAATATAAATGAATATACTGTATTTAGATTAATTACGGTAAATGAATATACTGTATGTATAATAATTACTCTAAATGAATATATTATATTTAGAATAATTACGGTAAATGCATATACTGTATGCATAATAATTACGGTAAATGAATATACTGTATGTATAATAGTTACGGTAAATGAATATACTGTATGTATAATAGTTACGGTAAATGAATATACTATATGTATAATATTTACGGTAAATGAATATACTGTATGTATAATATTTACGGTAAATGAATAAACTGTATTTAGATTAATTACGGTAAATGAATATACTGTATTTAGATTAATTACGGTACTATGGCTTGGGTAAAGGTTCCCGTGATTAAACAGATCAGATAATGCTATAGAATTCTGCAAAGCAATTTGATAGACTCCTTGTAGAACCATTTTATATAGCGGAAAGCGGCATCAGAGGGTCTCTGAAGTGACATGTTGTATTACAGGAATTAGATGTTTGAATGGTTCATTTCGCGATATTTATCGTCGCCATCTCTACGTGATATTGTCAATTTACTATTGCAATGCAATACGATAGTGTTTATTGGATTAATCTGTCTATTAACAGACCATGAATTCAAATACATTGTAAATGATATATATCAATTTCTTGTAACACGCTGATAAGAGAAGCTATCACCATAATTATGATTTTTTTTTTTATTGAATGCACAATCTATTAACATACCATGGACTTAACTAATTGATTCCATAAATTTCCTAAAGCAATTAGCAAAAAAGTAACATAATAGGGACTATTTACTGGATTCATCAATCAACTAATAGACCAGGGCTTCAATTAAATGAGTATACGCGGATATAATTATTAGCGAAATATGTTGCTGCTCTACAGATTACTGATGTTGTACATGTTACATTGGAACACATTAGGATATAATTGTGACACTGGCTGCATTACCATAGGTATGTCAAGTTTTTGTAATGATTATGTACATTATTTACTCATTACCATAGGTAAGTCTTTGTAATGAACATGTGCATTATTTACTCATTACCATAGGTAAGTCAAGTCTTTGTAATGAACATGTACATTATTTAGTAATTACCATAGGTAAGTCAAGTCTTTGTAATGAACATGTAAATTATTTACTCATTACCATAGGTAAGTCAAGTCTTTGTAATGAACATGTACATTATTTACTCATTACCATAGGTAAGTCAAGTCTTTGTAATGAACATGTAAATTATTTACTCATTACCATATGTAAGTCAAGTCTTTGTAATGAACATGTACATTATTTACTCATTACCATAGGTAAGTCAAGTCTTTGTAATGAACATGTAAATTATTTACTCATTACCATAGGTAAGTCAAGTCTTTGTAATGAACATGTACAGTATTTACCCATTACCATAGGTAAGTCAAGTCTTTGTAATGAACATGTACATTATTTACTCATTACCATAGGTAAGTCAAGTCTTTGTAATGAACATGTAAATTATTTACTCATTACCATAGGTAAGTCAAGTCTTTGTAATGAACATGTACATTATTTACTCATTACCATAGGTAAGTCAAGTCTTTGTAATGAACATGTAAATTATTTACTCATTACCATATGTAAGTCAAGTCTTTGTAATGAACATGTACATTATTTACTCATTACCATAGGTAAGTCAAGTCTTTGTAATGAACATGTAAATTATTTACTCATTACCATAGGTAAGTCAAGTCTTTGTAATGAACATGTACATTATTTACTCATTACCATAGGTAAGTCAAGTCTTTGTAATGAACATGTACATTATTTACTCATTACCATAGGTAAGTCAAGTCTTTGTAATGAACATGTACATTATTTACTCATTACCATAGGTAAGTCAAGTCTTTGTAATGAACATGTAAATTATTTACTCATTACCATAGGTAAGTCAAGTCTTTGTAATGAACATGTGCATTCTTTACTCATTACCATAGGTAAGTCAAGTCTTTGTAATGAACATGTACATTATTTACTCATTACCATAGGTAAGTCTTTGTAATGAACATGTACATTATTTACTCATTACCATAGGTAAATCTTTGTAATGAACATGTACATTATTTACTCATTACCATAGGTAAGTCTTTGTAATGAACATGTAAATTATTTACTCATTACCATAGGTAAGTCAAGTCTTTGTAATGAACATGTAAATTATTTACTCATTACCATAGGTAAGTCAAGTCTTTGTAATGAACATGCACATTATTTACTCATTACCATAGGTAAGTCAAGTCTTTGTAATGAACATGTACATTATTTACTCATTACCATAGGTAAGTCAAGTCTTTGTAATGAACATGTGCATTATTTACTCATTACCATAGGTAAGTCAAGTCTTTGTAATGAACATGTACAGTATTTACCCAATACCATAGGTAAGTCAAGTCTTTGTAATGAATATGTACATTATTTACTCATTACCATAGGTAAGTCAAGTCTTTGTAATGAACATGTAAATTATTTACTCTTTACCATAGGTAAGTCAAGTCTTTGTAATGAACATGTACATTATTTACTCATTACCATAGGTAAGTCAAGTCTTTGTAATGAACATGTACATTATTTACTCATTACCATAGGTAAGTCAAGTCTTTGTAATGAACATGTAAATTATTTACTCTTTACCATAGGTAAGTCAAGTCTTTGTAATGAACATGTAAATTATTTACTCATTACCATAGGTAAGTCAAGTCTTTGTAATGAACATGTGCATTCTTTACTCATTACCATAGGTAAGTCAAGTCTTTGTAATGAACATGTACATTATTTACTCATTACCATAGGTAAGTCTTTGTAATGAACATGTACATTATTTACTCATTACCATAGGTAAATCTTTGTAATGAACATGTACATTATTTACTCATTACCATAGGTAAGTCTTTGTAATGAACATGTAAATTATTCACTCTTTACCATAGGTAAGTCAAGTCTTTGTAATGAACATGTACATTATTTTCTCATTACCATAGGTAAGTCAAGTCTTTGTAATGAACATGTACATTATTTACTCATTACCATAGGTAAGTCAAGTCTTTGTAATGAACATGTAAATTATTTACTCATTACCATAGGTAAGTCAAGTCTTTGTAATGAACATGTACATTATTTACTCATTACCATAGGTAAGTCAAGTCTTTGTAATGAACATGTGCATGCTTTACTCATTACCATAGGTAAGTCAAGTCTCCTTTGTAATGAACATGTACATTCTGTACTCATTACCATAGGTAAGTCAAGTCTTTGTAATGAACATGTACATTATTTACCCATTACCATAGGTAAGTCAAGTCTTTGTAATGAACATGTACATTATTTACCCATTACCATAGGTAAGTCAAGTCTTTGTAACGAACATGTACATTATTTACCCATTACCATAGGTAAGTCTTTGTAATGAACATGTACATTATTTACTCATTACCATAGGTAAGTCAAGTCTTTGTAATGAACATGTACATTATTTACTCATTACCATAGGTAAGTCAAATCTTTGTAATGAACATGTACATTATTTACTCATTACCATAGGTAAGTCAAGTCTTTGTAGTGAACATGTGCATTCTGTACTCATTACCATAGGTAAGTCTTTGTAATGAACATGTACATTATTTACTCATTACCATAGGTAAGTCAAGTCTTTGTAATGAACATGTACATTATTTACTCATTACCATAGGTAAGTCAAATCTTTGTAATGAACATGTACATTATTTACTCATTACCATAGGTAAGTCAAGTCTTTGTAATGAACATGTAAATTATTTACTCATTACCATAGGTAAGTCAAGTCTTTGTAATGAACATGTACATTATTTACTCATTACCATAGGTAAGTCAAGTCTTTGTAATGAACATGTAATTATTACTCATTACCATAGTAAGTCTTTGTAATGAACATGTACATTATTTACTCATTACCATAGGTAAGTCAAGTCTTTGTAATGAACATGTAAATTATTTACTCATTACCATAGGTAAGTCAAGTCTTTGTAATGAACATGTACATTATTTACCCATTACCATAGGTAAGTCAAGTCTTTGTAATGAACATGTACATTATTTACTCATTACCATAGGTAAGTCAAGTCTTTGTAATGAACATGTAATTATTTACTCATTACCATAGGTAAGTCAAGTCTTTGTAATGAACATGTACATTATTTACTCATTACCATAGGTAAGTCAAGTCTTTGTAATGAACATGTACATTATTTACTCATTACCATAGGTAAGTCAAGTCTTTGTAATGAACATGTACATTATTTACTCATTACCATAGGTAAGTCAAGTCTTTGTAATGAACATGTAAATTTACTCATTACCATAGGTAAGTCAAGTCTTTGTAATGAACATGTACATTATTTACTCATTACCATAGGTAAGTCAAGTCTTTGTAATGAACATGTACATTATTTACTCATTACCATAGGTAAGTCAAGTCTTTGTAATGAACATGTACATTATTTACTCATTACCATAGGTAAGTCAAGTCTTTGTAATGAACATGTGCATTATTTACTCATTACCATAGGTAAGTCAAGTCTTTGTAATGAACATGTGCATTCTTTACTCATTACCATAGGTAAGTCAAGTCTTTGTAATGAACATGTACATTATTTACTCATTACCATAGGTAAGTCTTTGTAATGAACATGTACATTATTTACTCATTACCATAGGTAAGTCTTTGTAATGAACATGTACATTATTTACTCATTACCATAGGTAAGTCAAGTCTTTGTAATGAACATGTAAATTATTTACCCATTACCATAGGTAAGTCAAGTCTTTGTAATGAACATGTACATTATTTACTCATTACCATAGGTAAGTCAAGTCTTTGTAATGAACATGTACATTATTTACTCATTACCATAGGTAAGTCAATCTTTGTAATGAACATGTGCATTATTTACTCATTACCATAGGTAAGTCAATCTTTGTAATGAACATGTATTTTACCATACCATAGGTAAGTCAATCTTTGTATGAAATGTATTTTACCATTACCATAGGTAAGTCTTTGTAATGAACATGTACATTATTTACTCATTACCATAGGTAAGTCAAGTCTTTGTAATGAACATGTACATTATTTACTCATTACCATAGGTAAGTCAAGTCTTTGTAATGAACATGTACATTATTTACTCATTACCATAGGTAAGTCAAGTCTTTGTAATGAACATGTACATTATTTACTCATTACCATAGGTAAGTCAAGTCTTTGTAATGAACATGTACATTCTGTACTCATTACCATAGGTAAGTCAAGTCTTTGTAATGAACATGTACATTCTGTACTCATTACCATAGGTAAGTCTTTGTAATGAACATGTACATTATTTACTCATTACCATAGGTAAGTCTTTGTAATGAACATGTGCATTATTTACTCATTACCATAGGTAAGTCAAGTCTTTGTAATGAACATGTAAATTATTTACTCATTACCATAGGTAAGTCAAGTCTTTGTAATGAACATGTACATTATTTACCGTCTTTGTAATGAACATGTCATTATTTACTCATTACCATAGGTAAGTCAAGTCTTTGTAATAACATGTAATTCTTTACCATTACCATAGGTAAGTCAATCTTTGTAATGAACATGTACTGTATTTACCATTACCATAGGTAAGTCAAGTCTTTGTAATGAACATGTACATTATTTACTCATTACCATAGTTAAGTCAAGTCTTTGTAATGAACATGTACATTATTTACTCATTACCATAGGTAAGTCAAGTACTCATTACCATAGGTAAGTCAAGTCTTTGTAATGAACATGTACATTCTGTACTCATTACCATAGGTAAGTCAAGTCTCCTTTGTAATGAACATGTACATTATTTACTCATTACCATAGGTAAGTCTTTGTAATGAACATGTACAGTCTTTTCTCTTTACCATAGGTAAGTCATGTCTTTGTAACGAACAAGTCAAGTCAAGTCAAATATCTTTTATTCTCTCACTCCATGACATGCATGAATACATGATGTTTTACAATCAATACAATACATGAGGCTCATAATATTACTAACATAATTAATTATACATATATAACATGATGAACCTTTGCATGACTATGGTTCCGTGTAGAATAGTATATCTCCACTGCAAATGTATAAGCTAGCAACTTAACAAGGCCGGGGCGCTAACATTTTACACTACGTTATAATATGTGCACCATTCTATCATACATAATATAACTGTTCTATTTAACAATGCAAGAGCGTCAACATTTTACGCTACGTTATAATGTGTGTACCATTCTATCATACATAATATAACTGTTCTATTTCTAAACGAACTAAAGTATAAGTAAAATTTACATTGCCACAGTCTGCGTATAAACTGAGAAAAAAGAAACTTCAGTTGTTGTTTTTTTTACCTTTTGCACATATATTATAGACAGGTTTTATTCTAAGTATACATTTGATGAATTTCATAGAGTTTTATAAATTCACAATTATTATTCGTATTCATTAGCTGCTCAAATTTATACATAGTTGGTCTCTTCTGTAATAGTATGGTTTAATAAATGTTTTTCTTTCGTTTTCCAAATGATCACATTCTAATAAATAATGAAATTCGTCTCCTATTTCATTTACACAATGGTTACAAAATCTACGGTTACGTGGTACTCTGTTCCAGTTTCCTGTTTCAATTGGGAGTCTATGGTTTCTAGTTTTAAACTTAGTGAAGTAGGTTAAAAGAGAAGAAGGTGTTGATTTCAAATAATTTTAATAACCAGTTTTTGTTAAATATTCTGTAGCATGTACTATTACTGGCACTTTCTGTAAGGGAGTAGTACCATTCGGTTAGAAATAAATCTTGTAGTTTCGTCTAACAGAGAGTTTCAACGACTTTGTATTAATAGTATTTTGATTTGAAGGTTAATATGTCCACAATTTATTAGTACGGATCGGATATTGTAAAGCCGCGGACATTTGTTCTTTAGTGATTCACTATTAAGACCAGATGGCATTTTGTTAATACTTTGATAAATAACACTAGAAAGTTTTTCAGTTGTTTCATTTTCAACTTTGTAATGTAATCGCGCACAGAAAGAAATAGTTGTCACTTGTATATCATCTGATAATGGCATGCATCCACTTTCTCCATATACCATATAATGTGGGGTTGACCTTTTCATTTTCATGTATTTCAAAAATTTCAACTATACTCTCTCAACAACTCTCTGGTGGTGTCGAAGTCGTTTAATTGGGGAAGCTATCCAACTGGCCTGCGAAAGGTCGGTAGTTCTACCCGGGGTGACCGTGTCAATGTTTGAAATACTGCAATGTGGGGCACATGGCGTCTTCCTCCACCAGTACTAGTTGGAGAGTCGCCATATGACCTAAGCTGTTGGTGAGATGTTAAACCACATAACACAAATGTTCAACTATTCTAATTTGAAATCAAATGTCACGCGAAATGTACGAAATTTAGACATTAAGTTTACATGCGCTAAATCGACAGCTTTAAATGTTCAATTCGATATAGTTATTGCATTAAATGTGACAACATATTTTGAATAAGAGGAAATAAAACTCCAGTTAGATTACAACTTAGTACTAATTGCTTAACAATATTAAATATGCACCCTTATTGCTGCAGAGCACTTAATACGTTAGCCTCTTGTTTCTTTCGGAAAGGTTGGCATATTAAAATAAATTATTTATTATAAATATTTAATCTTTTCATTTATCCATATTTTAAATATGTCTGTAGAAATGCTTTAAGTTATCCAACATGTTGGCTTTTCCCTTGCGATAAAGGTTAAAGCGACACTGCATCAGTGATAACGCAAATTGATACAGAATGTAATTTCCTATTTTATGGTATAATTGTTTCCAAATATTTGCCTCAAAAACAGAGTATTTCAACTCATAAACAAGAGTCGTATACGCGGTTTGTTGACTGTTGACATAACAAAATAATGTAAACAGGTTCGACATTACATGCGTAATACAACCTGTGTATCCCGAATAACGAGATTTATGGTACAGATTTACCGCTATATCTCACATTTGTGCCTTATTTATAGACGAATCCTAGTTAAATTTATTATCCCTAAGCGACATTATCAAGCGTGTAGTATTGACTACAATGACAATGTATATATATACACACGGAATATGGATTACATATATAGCACGCATTTCTATTCAGTGCCCATTGAACCATTTCAAATTAAATCTCCATTGAATTAAATCAGTTATTAACATGCATTGTATATGAATTATTTACTATGTTTATTCGTTAATTCACTGTTCGTCGATATCAAGCAAATATTGTCCTCGTGGGCGTTTTAACCTAAAGGAATTGAACAATAAAAACTTGTTAAACTTTATAGCAAACCATGCATAAGCACGGTACCAAGGAAAAGCCAAGCAAAGGATACATTTTCCAGATGGCTTCTAAAAGAATGCTGCTCATTTCGAGCATAAAGTAAATATCAAATCAGCGAACTAATTTATATTATTATTTACATGTTTCGAGAATGACGACATTACTCAAAATATACACTACTAGTCACTGCTAATGTATTACAGTCTACATCCGTTATGTCAAAGTCTGATATGTCGAATTCTCGGGTTATCTCGAAGTCGGATCAAGTTCCGTTTCAGACACTATCATGATACATATAACTGGCTCCGTTTATATCGAATTTCGTTATGTCATATTTTGGTTATGTCGAAGTAGTTTGCTCGGTCCGACGGAATTCGACGTCACGGATGTAGATTTGCATAAGGGTTGATCATGTTTCACATTGGGTACTATAAAGAAGCAAAGATTAGTAGGCCAAGTGTGCTAATAACGCTTCGTGTGTGTGTGTGTGTCTTACGTTTATTTATCGTCGCTACCGGTTACCCATATGAGCGACGCCTCCTGAAGAGACTAGTCATTTTAGATTTTGGAGGATAGTGCAATGATACAGACAGGGACCAATTACAGAGTCTCCTCTGGTTCTTTTATGTGCACGGCGTACAGCACCGACACGAGACCTCGGTTTAACGTCCCATCTGAAAGACTGTTAATTTTATTAGGGTCAGATACATTCCCAATCGTCCAGAAACAGATTCACAACGTGTTAACCAGATCTTAGGGTCAGGCGGGGGATCTAACCTGCGATCCCTGGATTACCAGTCCAACGTGTTAACCACTGGACTACAGATCCGTCTGTAATAGCTTCGTATGTTTTATGTTTAAAGACATTGGGCCGATCTAAGTCAGGGACGGACAATTCTGGCATGGGAACTTACCGCAATGCATGGGTTTTACTGTTCTATTACCTGTAAATACTAGTAACAAATTGAGGCCCAGGCAGAGTTATCGATACTCAATTAATTGTTAAGATCAATATGGAATATATAAACCCCCATAAAGTTATGTTATGAAATTAATCTGTCGAAACCTAAAATGGACAGTGCACATATAGCCAGTTAGAACAGTTACAAGTGAGTTTATCGGCTGTCCGATTAGCGCAGTGGTTAGAGCGCACGCTTCTCACCAATGTGACCGGGGTTCGATCCTCGGATTGGGAAGTATGTGAGATGGTATGATAGTCGCCAGATCGGACAGGTGGGTTTTCTCCGGTTACTCCGGTTTCCTCCCACACGAATGAACACATTTACGCTTTCATCCGAGCCAACGAGAGTGATTAATATAAGTTGTTAAAACTTGCTTCGCAATCGTTGTAAAAAAACAACAACAACAAAAATATCGCATGGGAAAAGCATTAATACGTAGTATATATACTGTTCCCTTCATCCGGATACATTACTTTTTAAATTCCCAAATTTATAGCAAAAAAAAAACAACATGATACTCGTTTACGATAATTATAGTATTACAATAACTCTCACTACGCTTAATTCATTAAAATGAATCCATATTTAATTATATCTTCGAATAATATAAGTGGAAGTCGTGATAGCGCAGTGGATGCGCGTTCTCTTCAGGTGCGAACGGTCCGGGGTTCGAGCCCCGCTGGAGCCGTTACGATTGTGCCCTTAAGCAAGGTATTTAAATGCCACGTTGCCTCTTCTCTCTCCTTCATGGCGATGGATTCCATCAGGAATGAGGTCTCGAGAGTGATTAATTAGCAATCGAGCTAACATTAATTTGTATAACTAATATTCTAATACGACCCAGCTAATAACATACATACTTGTAGAGTTAAATCTATCTCGGGTTATTCTGCGATATACCTACCTTGAACTATGCTGCGCGCGCAACGTGTTTTGGCTATTCCAGTTATACAATACGTGTACAGTTTTATGAATGAAAGTCACGTGATGTTTGTAAATACTATCGTGGGAATTCGCGGAAGTGAGTTATTTTTTGAATCAGATAATCTCTTGTCCGTCTTGTTTTTCTGTTAAGTAACGTTTCAGTTACTATTCTGTACAGTTTTATTTGACAAAATATTATTGATCCGTTACAACTTTTGTTTATTTATGCACTAGATTGATATTTTCCATAAAAAATAACGTCATCACCCCTTACGCGAGATGAACTTTCGAAAGCCAAATGCAGCGTTTGAAGAAAATACTCCTTTTATTCTCTAAAATGATTAGAAGTAAGTCGTGTTAGAATCGAAATAATAAGTATCAACCGTGGTATATCGCAGAATAACCCTCGTTTGTCGTTCTTATAAGAACTTCAAACGAGGGTTATTCTGCGATATACCACGGTTGATATTATTATTTCTTAAATATAAGCTCATGACATATAAATTATTATATTTACCCTACTTTCAGGAGTGATTTCTAATGGGAGCAGTGATCTGCGCAGAGAGACCATCACAAGACAAGGGCTGCAAGTTAATCTTGTCAACCACCTTGTAAACACTTCAGAAGTATTCCAAATATTCAAATCTAGTAAGTTTGATTGTATAATAATAAATCACTTGAATATCGTCCCAACCCACATCGGTATAATGAGAGTCATCAGTCAGTTACTACCCCTGAATACTCCCTAAGAGTAGATAGGTCATATTAAGTGTTTTCCTCTGTTTTTATCGTTGTTTCCTCTGCACAACATGTTAGCAATTTTATTCTAATATCGCTTCTTATGATTATTAAATTACTATATTTCGACATATTTCATACAGTATATGCAATGGGTACTTATTTGTAAATGAATGGTATCAGTTAAATAACACGATTTTGATAATATCACAATTATCATACCGCAACATCTGGTTAGGGAACAACAGTAAAAACAAAGGATTCTAACTTAAAGGACCTATTTACATATTGGAATAAATCTGGCTTTATCTGCCAAGGGAAGTAATAGAACATTAGAGATGACTCTCATTTGCTTGAAATGATATTTGTTGGATACCACTGCCCGTGGATTCGGTTGACGGAATAGAGACTAATTCAAATTACATGATTTAAAAATAGTATTACATTTACCATATGCAAGACTGTTTCAGTTTCAAATGATATATTTCAGTATGCAATACTGTTTCAGTTTCAAATGATATATTTCAGTCTGCAAAACTGTTTAAGTTTCCACTGTCGTATTTCAGTATGCAAAACTGTTTAAGTTTCATATGTTATATTTCAGTCTGCAAAACTGTTTAAGTTTCCACTGTCATATTTCAGTATGCAAAACTGTTTAAGTTTCATATGTTATATTTTAGTCTGCAAAACTGTTTAAGCTTCAAACGTTTTATTTCAGTCTGCAAACCTGTTTAAGTTTCCACTGTCATATTTCAGTATGCAAAACTGTTTAAGTTTCATACGTTATATTTCAGTCTGTAAACCTGCTTAAGTTTCATATGTTATATTTCAGTCTGCAAAACTGTTTAAGCTTCCACTGTCCTATTTCAGTCTGTAAAACTGCTTAAGTTTCATTTGTTATATTTCAGTCTGCAAAACTGTTTAAATTTCCACTGTCATATTTCAGTCTGCAAAACTGTTTAAGTTTCCACTGTCATATTTCAGTCTGCAAAACTGTTTAAGTTTCAAATGTTATATTTCAGTCTGCAAAACTGTTTAAGTTTCCACTGTCATATTTCAGTCTGCAAAACTGTTTAAGTTTCAAATGTTATATTTCAGTCTGCAAAACTGTTTAAGTTTCCACTGTCATATTTCAGTCTGCAAAACTGTTTAAGTTTCAAATGTTATATTTCAGTCTGCAAAACTGTTTAAGTTCCAAATGTTATAAATCTTCTGTCTGTCTGTCTGTCTGTCTGTATGTCTCTCTCTCTCTCTCTCTCTCCCTATCCCTCTCTCCACTCTCTCCCGCGCTCTCTCCCACTCTCTATCCACCGCTCTCTCACCTCTCTCTCCTCTCTCTATATTTCTCTCTCTTCTTTTCCCTTTCTCTCTCCCCCTTTCTTTCTATCCCCTCTATCTATCTTTCTCTCTCCCCCTCTCTCCTCTCTCTCTCCTCTCTCTCTCTCTCTCTCTCTCTCTCTCTCCAAATCTCTCGCCTCTCTCTCTCCTCTCTCTCTTTGAATGTTGATATAGTTGGATGCGTAAATGACGTCACAAACTACACACATGTAGTAACATGACACCACAGTTGACATCACGAATACAGAATTAGGCATGGTAAATTCCTTCTTCTTCTTTCGACAAAATGCCGAGTGTTGTTAGAACTTGGGTGTTGACGGTGGTTTTGTGTAGTACAATATAAACAATAACCTATCGTGTAACCTACATAGCACAAAATAAACCACAGCATATAATTACACAGCTGTAGTTAGGTCAACATTACAGAAGGATCTGTAGTCCAGTGGTAACACGCTGGACTGGTAATCCAGGGATCGCAGGTTCGATCCCCCGTCTGACCATAATAACATTAACAGTCTTTCAGTTGGGACTTTAGACCGAGGTCTTGTGTCGGTGCTTTACCTCGTGCACGTAAAAGAACCAGAGGAGACTCTGGAATGGGTCTCTGGCTGTATTATTACACTATCCTCCAAACTCTAGAATGATTAATCTCTTCCGGAGGCGTCGCTCATATGGGCAACCGGTAGCGACGATAAATAAACGTAAAAGACACACACACTTCATTTCTTCTTCAGTTCGAGAGTTGGATGATGATAGCGATGTTGATGTCATCACGTTGTTTGACTATGACTCGAATATTCTTCAGATGCCACAACTCTTGGCGACAAACAGAAAACGATTGATAAAATGGGGAGCAACGTCGAGACAGGCAGAAACGGTTAAAACTACTTTTTAATGGATCGTATATTATATTGTCAGTGCTTATATTTGAAATTTTGCTTTTAATTATGCCATTATTGTCTGCTTATCATTTTGTCAGTGCAGTTGTGACAGTTCTGTAGTTCGCACAGGACACCGAAAATAATTGAATATATTCATCCTATTCTTTTCTTAAAATCCGTTTTCTTTACATACTAGCGACTACTTGTTCACGAAGTTGTTGTTCATAGTTGTTTTAAATCGATAATCGAAGCATTCCGATAGTCTCTACTTATTGATAGTTCTCGTTTACGTTTAAACTTTTAAAGTAGTAGGCTCGTTTATAGTCTCGCAGTGTATATTTTCTCCAACTCGCCCAATAAATTAAAAATTATAAGACAGTAACCTAATAGTCTCTATATACTGGGTATGCATGTCTGATTTATCTTTTATAGGAAGTATTATATAAAAAAAATCCAAGTCAGTATTACATATTTAGTTAATACTATATATATATATATTAATTAAAACTTTATTTAGTTTACAACGATTGCGAAGCAAGTTCTAACAACTTATATTAATCACTCTCGTTGGTGCGGATGAAAGCGTATATGTGGTCATTCGTGTGGGAGAAAACCGGAGTACCCGAAGAAAACCCACCTCTCCGATCTGGCGACCACCGTACCATCTCACATACTTCCATGTCCGAGGATCGAACCCGGGTTGCATTGGTGAGAAGCGAGCGCGCTAACCACTGCGCTAATCGAACAGGTCTCGTCTCGGCACAAGAGAAACCAATACGTTCATAGTAGTCATAATGTCACAATTTAATTTTTTATATAAATATAGTTCTTATGGTGCAGTCAGATATTTCAATTTGGTGAATAACGAATGTGAAACACGCTGCTGTACTGGGTATACCCAGGAAAGCAATTATCTCTTTCTGCAGTATGACTTTTGCAGCTAACACGTTTGGTATGTGCTTCAATTGTGTTCAAGCATTTCTGAGCTGTGTCGTGCTTTCTACATCCCCAGGGAGAGTATCAGCGGAATATATTAAGTCTACTACTCCCTCATCCTCTTTCTTCACATGAATGAATTTGACCCATCCGGCAGGATGGGATTCGAATCTACAGCGGTGAGGGACATGTAATACCAAGTCAATAACCAATACCACTCGGCCACGGACGGAGATCACGCAGTATCGTGTGTTTACGTTTATTTATCGTCGCTACCGGTTGCCCATATGAGTGACGCCTCCTGAAGAGATTAGTCATTTTAGAATTTTGGAGGATACTGCAATGATACAGACAGACCCATTCCAGCGTATCATCTGGTTCTTTTACGAGCACGGTGTAAAGCACCGACACGAGAACTCAGTTTATAGTCCCATATATGAATGACTGTTCATTTTATTAGGGACAGACGAGGGATCGAACCTGCGATCCCTGGATGGATTACCAGTCCAACGTGTTAACCACTGAACTACAGATTCGTCCGTAAAGGAGTTGCTTTATATGTCTACATGAAGCATAGGGTTAAACGCTGCAGTTAAGCGACGTGCAAATGTGATGACGTTCCCCATTGCTACACAAATTACCCCAAGGGCAATAC
>CM026389.1:43378544-43438348 GCA_014843695.1 Archivesica marissinica
CTCTCTCTCTATCTCTCTCTACTCTCTCTCTATCTCGCTCTCTCTCTCTTCTCTCTCTCTCCTCTCTCTCCTCTCTCTCCTCTCTCTCTCTCTCCCCTCTCTCTATCTTCTCTCTCCTCTCTCTCTCGTCTCTCTCTCCTCTCTATATCTCCTCTCTCTCTTCTCTCTCTCTCTCTCTCCTCTCTCTCTCCCGCATCTCTCACCCTCTCCTCCTCTCCTCTCCCTTCTCCTCGCCCTCGTCTCTCTCCCTCCTCCCCACTCCTCTCCCCCCTTCTCTCTCTCTCCCTTCTCCCCTCTCCTCACCTCGCCTCTCATCGGTCTCATCTCTCTTCTCTCTCCTCCCCTCACCTCTCCTCTCTCCTCCTCTCTCTTCTCATCTCTCTCTCCTCCTCCTCTATCTCTACCCTCTCTCCTCTCCCCTCCTCTCTCAACCCCTCTCCATCTCTCCTCCACTCTCTCTCTCTCATCCTCCCTCTCTTCTCTCTCTCTCTTTGAATGTTGATATAGTTGGATGCGTA
Source organism: Archivesica marissinica (assembly GCA_014843695.1). Taxonomy (NCBI): domain Eukaryota; kingdom Metazoa; phylum Mollusca; class Bivalvia; order Venerida; family Vesicomyidae; genus Archivesica; species Archivesica marissinica. Next base: position 43,379,063 of record CM026389.1, read on the forward strand.
AATGACGTCACAAACTACACACATGTAGTAACATGACACCACAGTTGACATCACGAATACAGAATTAGGCATGGTAAATTCCTTCTTCTTCTTTCGACAAAATGCCGAGTGTTGTTAGAACTTGGGTGTTGACGGTGGTTTTGTGTAGTACAATATAAACAATAACCTATCGTGTAACCTACATAGCACAAAATAAACCACAGCATATAATTACACAGCTGTAGTTAGGTCAACATTACAGAAGGATCTGTAGTCCAGTGGTAACACGCTGGACTGGTAATCCAGGGATCGCAGGTTCGATCCCCCGTCTGACCATAATAACATTAACAGTCTTTCAGTTGGGACTTTAGACCGAGGTCTTGTGTCGGTGCTTTACCTCGTGCACGTAAAAGAACCAGAGGAGACTCTGGAATGGGTCTCTGGCTGTATTATTACACTATCCTCCAAACTCTAGAATGATTAATCTCTTCCGGAGGCGTCGCTCATATGGGCAACCGGTAGCGACGATAAATAAACGTAAAAGACACACACACTTCATTTCTTCTTCAGTTCGAGAGTTGGATGATGATAGCGATGTTGATGTCATCACGTTGTTTGACTATGACTCGAATATTCTTCAGATGCCACAACTCTTGGCGACAAACAGAAAACGATTGATAAAATGGGGAGCAACGTCGAGACAGGCAGAAACGGTTAAAACTACTTTTTAATGGATCGTATATTATATTGTCAGTGCTTATATTTGAAATTTTGCTTTTAATTATGCCATTATTGTCTGCTTATCATTTTGTCAGTGCAGTTGTGACAGTTCTGTAGTTCGCACAGGACACCGAAAATAATTGAATATATTCATCCTATTCTTTTCTTAAAATCCGTTTTCTTTACATACTAGCGACTACTTGTTCACGAAGTTGTTGTTCATAGTTGTTTTAAATCGATAATCGAAGCATTCCGATAGTCTCTACTTATTGATAGTTCTCGTTTACGTTTAAACTTTTAAAGTAGTAGGCTCGTTTATAGTCTCGCAGTGTATATTTTCTCCAACTCGCCCAATAAATTAAAAATTATAAGACAGTAACCTAATAGTCTCTATATACTGGGTATGCATGTCTGATTTATCTTTTATAGGAAGTATTATATAAAAAAAATCCAAGTCAGTATTACATATTTAGTTAATACTATATATATATATATTAATTAAAACTTTATTTAGTTTACAACGATTGCGAAGCAAGTTCTAACAACTTATATTAATCACTCTCGTTGGTGCGGATGAAAGCGTATATGTGGTCATTCGTGTGGGAGAAAACCGGAGTACCCGAAGAAAACCCACCTCTCCGATCTGGCGACCACCGTACCATCTCACATACTTCCATGTCCGAGGATCGAACCCGGGTTGCATTGGTGAGAAGCGAGCGCGCTAACCACTGCGCTAATCGAACAGGTCTCGTCTCGGCACAAGAGAAACCAATACGTTCATAGTAGTCATAATGTCACAATTTAATTTTTTATATAAATATAGTTCTTATGGTGCAGTCAGATATTTCAATTTGGTGAATAACGAATGTGAAACACGCTGCTGTACTGGGTATACCCAGGAAAGCAATTATCTCTTTCTGCAGTATGACTTTTGCAGCTAACACGTTTGGTATGTGCTTCAATTGTGTTCAAGCATTTCTGAGCTGTGTCGTGCTTTCTACATCCCCAGGGAGAGTATCAGCGGAATATATTAAGTCTACTACTCCCTCATCCTCTTTCTTCACATGAATGAATTTGACCCATCCGGCAGGATGGGATTCGAATCTACAGCGGTGAGGGACATGTAATACCAAGTCAATAACCAATACCACTCGGCCACGGACGGAGATCACGCAGTATCGTGTGTTTACGTTTATTTATCGTCGCTACCGGTTGCCCATATGAGTGACGCCTCCTGAAGAGATTAGTCATTTTAGAATTTTGGAGGATACTGCAATGATACAGACAGACCCATTCCAGCGTATCATCTGGTTCTTTTACGAGCACGGTGTAAAGCACCGACACGAGAACTCAGTTTATAGTCCCATATATGAATGACTGTTCATTTTATTAGGGACAGACGAGGGATCGAACCTGCGATCCCTGGATGGATTACCAGTCCAACGTGTTAACCACTGAACTACAGATTCGTCCGTAAAGGAGTTGCTTTATATGTCTACATGAAGCATAGGGTTAAACGCTGCAGTTAAGCGACGTGCAAATGTGATGACGTTCCCCATTGCTACACAAATTACCCCAAGGGCAATACATAAATGCAATCGACATTTCACATTATCGTTGCAAAACTAATAGTATTAAGTGAATGCCTAGCTTCAACAGAACGCAACATGTGTGACAACACGAACCGTCACAAAGTTATTTATCCACGAGCTGCAATAATTATTCATGTATGTTCAAGCTCAGGTTTCGTGCAAGCATGGGCGAATAAGCATGTTATTTGGGCGGTTAAGCATAGTATTTTGGCGAATAAGAATAGTATTTGGGAGTTTACGTCTAGCATTTGGGCGAATAAGCATGGTATTTGGGCGAATAAGCATAGCATTTGGTGGACTAAGCATAGTATTTGGGAGTTTACGTCTAGCATTTGGGCGGATAAGCATGGTATTTGGGCGAATAAGCATAGTATTTGGTGGACTAAGCATAGTATTTGGGAGTTTACGTCTAGCATTTGGGCGGATAAGCATGGTATTTGGGCGGATAAGCATTGTATTTGGGCGAATAAGCATAGTATTTGGGAGTTTACGTCTAGCATTTGGGCGAATAAGCATGGTATTTGGGCGGATAAGCATGGTATTTGGGCGAATAAGCATAGTATTTGGGAGTTTACGTCTAGCATTTGGGCGAATAAGCATGGTATTTGGGCGAATAAGCATAGTATTTGGGAGTGTACGTCTAGCATTTGGGCGAATAGGCATGGTATTTGGGCGAATAAGCATAGTAGTGGGGACAATAAGCATATTATTCGGGGGAATACGTCTAGTATTTGGGCCAATAAGTATAATATTTGGGCCAATAAGTATAGTATTTGTGCCGGAATAAACGCAGAAATAAAATATACCACGATCCAGATATTAACAACTGTCTTCTATTTGTATACAAAACAGAAAACAACCCAAATAATCGATCCAGAAAAAATATGTGGTACGGAGGTACTTCCAGACTTAGCAGCTGAGGATCCATATTGCAAGGTTGACCTGAATTCCACACTTGGAAATAGGTACATGTAGTCGATATTACTGGGAATCACGTTTTAATTGCGTGACATCATAATCGCGGTAATTCGCGAAAGAACATCCGTCCTGAATTTTATTTTTTCTAAGATATGAATCACTAGTGTCTATATTCCTATTTCGAAAGTAAATGTCCATATAAGTACGCAAAATCACAAGTTCACGAAATTTAGCATCAAGTGATTTACAACATATTTAAGTTGCCATGCATCAAGACTATGCAACTCTTCTCATATTTCGCAATTAAGTTCAAGCCATTTGATTGGTTGAGTCAGAGATTTCCACTCGTCTCAACCAATTAGACCGCTCATGACTGATATATATCTAGCCTTCTTTACTTGGTACATTGATGAGCTATGATTTCAATTGATAGATGGTATCGTTCACTGTATATCTGGTTTTACACTCGATGACTGAGAGGACTAAATTCTAGTCGATGAATTAGCACTTAATTTACACATTATGCCATACTGATAGGCAATAGGTAACCATTACGTAACTAGCTGGCGGCTCAACAACAGGCCATATCAGAATGATACACCTTACTAGGTTCGAACCTTCGACCTCCAACATCGTTATATATATATAAATTTAGGGATGACAACGAATATTCGAATATTCAAACGAACGTCCCCATATCCGAATAATATTCTTGTATTCGAATATTCGGACACAATAATTTTATTATATTGTCCTCAAAAATGCAAGCCGCTCAGTCACACGTTAGAAATGCTTGAATCGCTCTGATAATACGAAAACTGCTAGGTGTAATCTATGCAATTTGGAATTTTGAATATTCGAGTACAATACCAATCTGAATAATCATTTGAAGAAGATGACGTTTACACGTAAAACAGAAATTAAGTTAGTTTGGCAATGTTTAATTAGAGTTTAAGTGATTTTGAATTTTTGATAGAATTCTCTCAAATATTCGAATATTCGAATACCTTACCGACTGCGTAATCGAATAGTTTAATCGTTATTCGTTGCCATCCCTAATGATATATTTATATATTACTGGAATATAGTATTCGGATATACGGAAGTTCGTTCGAATATTCGAATATTTGTTGCCATCCCTTATATATATATATATATGGATAATCGTGCATTCATCAACGCGTGTTAATGGTATCTATAATCTCTATGCACATTATTTAATGGTTTTCTCTCTATATGTTTCAGAACTAACACTGTGATAACATTATTAGGTCCACGCGCTCTGAATTCCCTTGTGACATATCTAGAATGGAGCTCAGTCGTTGTTTTCTACGAGAATTCTACCGGTATGTTCATGACAAGTTTTGATTAAAAAATGATCGTTCATATAAACACCATTAACTGTATTGAATACATGTAATCTGTACAGCAAGTGTTGTCATGGACACGTTTACATTTAGCTAATCTTTGAATGCCTGGGATATAGATAGTACCAGACTACTTATGGACTATGCTCATCTCTATCTGTATAATATAATGTGTATATAATTGTATATACAGTCTACATCCGTTATGTCAAAGTCGGTTATGTCGAATTATCCGGTTATCTCGAAGTCGGATCAAAGTTCCGTTTCAGACACTATCATCATACAAATAACTGACTCCATTTATATCGAATTTCGTTAAGTCAAACTTCGGCTATATCGAAGTAGTTTGCTCGGTCCGACGGAATTCGACATAGCGGATGTAGACTGTATATATATCGCTATTGTATTTCCATCGATGAACGTATATGTCATGTTTGTATATAGTTTCGTATGATATTTCCTCACTAATGATATGCAGCTGACATGCGCACTCGACATTACAGGCATGTGCATTCTCAGTGTTGGGCAGCATTCCTTTAATAATAAAGGGGTGTCATACAGCTTACGGTGTTCCGTTGGTACACACACACACACTTAAGACACGCCCAATGTAGTTCATACCCCGATCGAAATTATTATCACTAAATATTACAGTTTATGAGCATAACATATATTTCAACTATAAACCAGTCATAAATACTTATTCTCATACATGGCATAGTATAATGTGTGCGTGCGTGCGTGTGTGTGTGTGTGTGTGCGTGCGTGCGTGCGTACGTATGTGTGTGTGTTTTACGTTTATTTATCGTCGCTACCGGTTGCCCATATGAGCGACGCCTCCTGAAGAGATTAGTCATTTCAGATTTTGGAGGATAGTGCAATGATACAGAAAGAGACCCATTACAGAGTCTACTCTGGTTCTTTTACGTGCACGATGTAAAGTTCCGACACGAGACCTCGGTTTAACGTCCCATCTGAAAGACTGTTAATTTTATTAGGGTCAGACGGGGGATCGAATTGTGTATTTGTTCTCATATATATATACTGGGCTGTCCCATTAGCGCAGTGGTTAGCGAGCTCGCTTCTCGCCAATGCAACCCGGGTTCGATCTTCGGACCGGGAAGTATGTGAGATGGTATGGTGGTCGCCAGATCGGACACATAGGTTTTCTCCGGGTACTCCTGTTTCCACCCAAACGAATGACCACATATACGCTTTCATCCGCGCCAACGAGAGTGGTTAATATAAGTTGTTAAAACTTGCTTCGTTGTAAAATATATAAAGTTTAAATCAAAAAAATATATATACAGTATTAACTAAATATGTAATACTGACTTGGATTGTTTTAATATAATACTTCCTATAAAAGATAAATCAGACATGCATACCCAGTATATAGAGACTATTAGGTTACTCTCTTATACATTTCAATTTATTGGGCGAGAAAATATACACTGCGAGACTCTAGACGAGCCTACTACTATTATAATTTATAAGACAATAACTAATTATTATATTTATCCCATCTTCTAATAAAAAAATAAGTTTTAGAGAGGATGGGTGACCTAATATATTCATGACCTGTAGTTTATAGTTATACACATTTATTTTAGCTCGATTGCGAAACAAGTTCTTACAACTTATATTAATCACTCTCGAGACCTCATTCCTGATGGAACGAGGGAGAGAGAAGAGGCAATGTGGAATTTAAATGCCTTGCCCTAGGGCACAATCGTAACGGCTCCAGTGCGGCTCGAACTCCGGACCTTTCGCAGCTGAAGCGAACGCGCATCCACTGCGCTATCACTGTACAGATAAACTGTACTTTATAATACCATCTGTGAACATATGACGTCATACACAATAGCGCTATGACGCAGCGAAGGGTTTATTAGGTACTGATTAATAATAATAATAATAATAATAATAATAAAGACTTTATTTTATGAGAGAACTCATTACAACTCACTACAATGATGCCCTCAGCATATTATACAAATGAAATGCAATCAAATGATAGGACTATAAGTGAAAACTGCACATTGCAATTATATAGTAATGTTAAAGCTGAACAGTAGAGAAACTATATATAATATGTTATCGAATATGATGATATATGGAATTGGCTAGGAGAGTAGAAAATGGGGAATGAGACAATTAATAACAATAAATCTATAAAACAATGTGCAGATATGACTTAAAACATAACATAAGTATGAAATCAGCTTAAAGACAGCCATTCACATAATCTAGTAACTATAGCAATGGTAATGCACAAATGTGCTGAAGACTGTGTACAATATCATCTGAAGTAATAATAGTAGAAATATGTGATTAGTTTGTATTGTTGTTGTCCTGGATATTTTAATTGTTTCTTAAATGTATGTTGTATGAACATGTATAAATATACATGTAGATATTTAATATTCATTACCATATGTATTTATATTTGTCTTTGCCATAGTTTTTTGTGTTTGTAAATGGCCAAAGGCAACTTGTTTGCTGATTATGCCAATAAAGTTGAAATTGAAGTTGTTGTTCCAAAACCTAAGGTAGATCATTATTTTGAACTGTTGGGTAGTCGGAGCATTTTGAACTGTTTGGTAGAAGGAGCATTTTGAACTGTTGGATAGTCGGAGCATTTTGAACTGTTGGGTAGTCGGAGCATTTTGAACTGTTGGGTAGTCGGAGCATTTTGAACTGTTGGGTAGTCGGAGCATTTTGAACTGTTGGGTAGTCGGAGCATTTTGAACTGTTGGGTAGTCGGAGCATTTTGAACTGTTGGGTAGTCGGAGCATTTTGAACTGTTGGGTAGTCGGAGCATTTTGAACTGTTGGGTAGTCGGAGCATTTTGAACTGTTGGGTAGTTGGAGCATTTTGAAATGTTGGATAGTCGGAGCATTTTGAACTGTTGGATAGTCGGAGCATTTTGAACTGAGTGAGACAATGAATTCCAAATAGATGATTGTGGAAATGCAGATGTATTACGAAATAATTCACAGTTTATTAGGCCGGCCTTTTTTACCATTGCTATGCACGACGGTAGGACACATTGATAAATTGCACATACATGCAGATCATCTATTATATATCCAAATTATTAATCATAGAGAATTTCCGTAAAACGTAATTTAATAGATACATATACATTTATCAAACTGTCTCGCTTTATGGATACCAAATGTAGCATTAATATACAGCATCTAATAACACATTAGATATGCATGTACAGTCACACATGTCTTAAACAATCCGCTTAGGGAATCACAGAAAGTGGCTGCTTAGCACAGGTGACTGCTTAATAGAGGTTAAATGTATAATAAAACAGCATATTGGGATTCTAGAAACTGGCTGCTTAATACAGGTTGGCTGCTTAATGTAGGTGTCCACTAACAACGGTTTCACTGTATATCATGTAGCTTAATTTAACCATTGTGAAATTATATTTGTACGTTCCATATTATCGTTAATTACATAAAGCTTAGATTGATATAATTTTAGAAAAAACAAGCATCAGTTGTGATCGCAATATATAGATAAAGACAACACATACAAAAATGAACATGTTCTATCTGCAGAAACTGAAACTTCCGAATTGCTCGACCTGCTATCCAAGAAAGGCGTTCTTTTTGCCATCTTCAACATAGATCACGTGACCGATCTTTACAACCTGCTGCTTGCAGTTTACGAATGGAACAAAGGTCACAGTAATGCAGAAATGAACGTTATTGTATTATGTCAATTCTATTGCACACATAACTTATTGAAAGCGGTGAGTTTAACACTGAAATATTTTGAAATTGATTTAAGTCTTTATTCATACATACGTATTTACATCACTATTGCATTTATCTTTGATGAACGTATATGCCGTGCTTGTATTTTCGTATGAATTTCCTCACTAATGATATGCAACTGACATGCGCACTCGAAGTTCCGTGCATGCGCATTCGCAGTGTTGGGGACAGCGTGTCTCGCAAGAAAATGCGTGTATTGCAGTTTACGGTGGTCTAGAGGATTGGGAGGGGTTAGTGAATGAGGCTTTAGGGAGGGGTTACTGAGGGGATGTTGGGGCGCTAGGGGATGGTTAGTGAACAGATGGGTCAGTGAGAGGAGAGGAAGGGCCAGTGATGGTTCCATTAACGAAGTGAAACAGACGGATATGTAGTCCAGTGGTAACACGATGGACTGGTAATCCAGGTATCGCAGGTTCGATCCCCCGTCTGACCCTAATAAAATTAACAGTCTTTCAGATGGGATGTTAAACCGAGGTCTCGTGTCGGTGCTTTACACCGTGTACGTAAAAGAACGAGATTCTGGAATGGGTCTCTGTCTGTATCATTGCACTATCCTCCAAAATCTAAAATGACTAATCTCTTCAGGAGGCGTCGCTCATATGGGCAACCGGTAGCGACGATAAATAAACTTAAAAAAATAAATAATTACGGTGGTCTAAGGATAAAATAATTTCCAGGACCTGGGCATAAGTTTCAAATCTGGCCTAAATACATTTTAAATGCAAAGTGTGGTCTAATGTTCTATGTGTCACTGAAAAGAATAATGTATGCTAATATATGTAATGAATGCACTATTTTGGACGTGCTTATAGAAGCCCAATGTAGTTCACATCCCAATGGAAACTATTAACCCATGATTCATACATATATTTATTTATACATGCATACATATTCTGTTTTATGTAGCTTTCCTGTTGTATAATTGTTAGTAATCATTATACAGTCTACATCGGCTATGTCTAATTCCGTCGGACCGAGCAAAATACTTCGACATAACCAAAGTTTGACTTAACGAAATTCGATATAAACGGAGTCAGTTATATGTAAAATGATAGTGTCTGAAACGTGACTTTAAAGTCCGACTTCGAGATAACCGGATAATTCGACATAACGGATGTAGGCTGTAGTTATCACCATTTTATTACAGGCAAATGAATTTGACTATCCGAAAACGTTATTAAATAAAAATTCACGATGGCTGGTCGCTGTATATGGACACAGTCAGGGCGTGTCACATGCACTTCGGGCATGCGCAGACCACCTCGATAATGTTGCCATTGTTGCAATCCCAGAATTCAGAGGTGCCTGTGTAGAGGTGAGCTTGTCGTGTTACAATGTACCACATGTAGTCCGAGACAACACATGACATCACTGTGACAAGTTGAATAAACTGAACACGAATGTCGAATGAAATAACGACAATTCGCAGCTGTTGCAGTCTGTAGCCGTATTCCATTGTATAACTCTGCACAGTAAGGTGTATGTGTTGTATCCGGTAAATGTGTTACTTGAATTATAGTTTCTAACGGAAATAAGTTTACGTTTTATTTCACAACTGTCAATAGACCAAGTTTGGTCCATGAGACAACATAATTACAAAACATGTACACATTGTTGCAGTCACGTGGTTGGTGAACATGTTATTTTATCAACAATATTGTACATAATATACACAAAAATACAGATATTTCAACTTTGAAAATTCAACATATCAATCTGCACTGGTTTAATTCACGCGTTTTTATACATGTACGTAACTGTTCACACAATTCTTGCAGGGAGAAGGAAAATGCATTAATTTTGATATAATTCAATTCAATATATTTTATTTGGCATAAACATAAAACATGTTCATCTAAATAACATGGCGGTTATAATAAAACTAACATACATCATTCTATAAATTGAGAAAAGTGTGTGTATTATTAATTACATGTAATTACAATATATTGTATTATTAAAACAAACATATATACATATATACATACACATAAATATCCATACACACATATATATATATATATATATATATATATATATATATAATAGTTTTAACATAATAACAATTATTTATCATTAAACTATGTAACTATAGATCAATACACCCTACTGTTGACAATTGTGCTCTATACTATATTGATATAATAACTCATTAAGCAATATGAAGAATATTTAAACGTCTCTAATTCGTATATATATATACATGCATGTCATGAACATTTGCTTTGGTTTTATTTCTTTACGATTGTATTTGTTTGTTTTGGGAGATTAAAGTCACACCAATTGTTTGTGGGGGGATACACGAGTGCCTCTCCGAGCAGTATATCATATATATATATGGACAGCCGGATCTGTAGTCCAGTGGTAACACGCTGGACTGGTAATCCGGGATCACAGGTTCGATCCCCCGTCTGACCCTAATAAAATTAACAGTCTTTCAGATGGGACGTTAAACCGAGGTCTCGTGCCATTATTTATGCTGTAGTGTGCTATGATGTATTATATTGTATATGCACGTTAATATTGGCAATAAAATATGTTTAAAACTATCCTCCACAATCTAAAATGACTAATATCTTCAGGAGGCGTCGCTCATATGGGCAACCGGTAGCGACGATAAATAAACGTAAAACACCAAAATACATATGGGCACCTGGTTAGTAAATTCGAGCTAGATGCCTTCCTCGTGGATAACAATTCGACACCCACAGTGGGAGTTGAACCTACATAGATGATGAGTCATTGAGTCTAAATCACTGACCATAACCACTCTGCAACGGAGGTCCAATGTTCTATACGCATCGAATTTATTTCCACTAGTCGAACGTATTCCTGTCAGCGATGTCAAACGTATGTCTGTCAGCAATGTCGAACGTAATCCTGTCAGCGATGTCGAACGTATTCCTGTCAGCGATGTCGAACGTATTCCTGTCAGCGATGTCAAACGTATGTCTGTCAGCAATGTCGAACGTAATCCTGTCAGCGATGTCGAACGTATTCCTGTCAGCGATGTCGAACGTATTCCTGTCAGCGATGTCGAACGTATTCCTGTCAGCGATGTCGAAAGTATTCCTGTCAGCGATGTCGAACGTATTCCTGTCAGCGATGTCGAAAGTATTCCTGTCAGCGATGTCGAACGTATTCCTGTCAGCGATGTCGAACGTATTCATGTCAGCAATGTCGAACGTATTCCTGTCAGCGATGTCGAACGTATTCCTGTCAGCGATGTCAAACGTATGTCTGTCAGCAATGTCGAACGTAATCCTGTCAGCGATGTCGAACGTATTCCTGTCAGCGATGTCGAACGTATGTCTGTCAGCGATGTCGAACGTATTCCTGTCAGTGATGTCGAACGTATTCCTGTCAGCGATGTCGAACGTATTCCTGTCAGCGATGTCGAACATATTCCTATCAGCGATGTCGAACGTATTCCTGTCAGCGATGTCGAACGTATTCCTGTCAGCGATGTCGAACGTATTCCTGTCAGTAATGTCGAACATATTCCTGTCAGCGATGTCTAACGTATTCCTGTCAGCGATGTCGAACGTATTCCTGTCAGCGATGTCGAACATATTACTGTCAGCGATGTCGAACGTATTCCTGTCAGCGATGTCGAAAGTATGTCTGTCAGCGAAGTCGAACGTATTCCTGTCAGTGATGTCGAACGTATTCCTGTCAGCGATGTCGAACGTATTCCTGTCAGCGATGTCGAACGTATTCCTGTCAGCGATGTCGAACATATTCCTATCAGCGATGTCGAACGTATTCCTGTCAGCGATGTCGAACGTATTCCTGTCAGCGATTTCGAACGTATTCCTGTCAGCGATGTCGAACGTATGCATGTCAGCGATGTCGAACGTATTCCTGTCAGCGATGTCGAACGTATTCCTGTCAGCAATGTCGAACGTATTCCTGTCAGCAATGTCGAACGTATTCCTGTCAGCGATGTCGAACGTATTCCTGTAAGCGATGTCGAACGTATGCATGTCAGCGATGTCGAACGTATTCCTGTCAGCGATGTCGAACGTATTCCTGTCAGCAATGTCGAACGTATTCCTGTCAGCAATGTCGAACGTATTCCTGTCAGCGATGTCGAACGTTTTCCTGTCAGCGATGTTGAACGTATTCCTGTCAGCGATGTCGAACATATTCCTGTCAGCGATGTCGAACGTATTCCTGTCAGCGATGTCGAACGTATTCATGTCAGCAATGTCGAACGTATTCCTGTCAGAGATGTCGAACGTATTCCTGTCAGCAATGTTGAACGTATTCCTGTCAGCGATGTCGAACGTATGTCTGTCAGCAATGTCGAACGTATTCTTGTCAGCGATGTCGAACGTATTCCTGTCAGCGATGTCGAACGTATTCCTGTCAGCGATGTCGAACGTATTCATGTCAGCAATGTCGAACGTATTCATGTCAGCAATGTCGAACGTATTCCTGTCAGAGATGTCGAACGTATTCCTGTCAGCAATGTCGAACGTATTCCTGTCAGCGATGTCGAACGTATGTCTGTCAGCAATGTCGAACGTATTCTTGTCAGCAATGTCGAACGTATTTATGTCAGCGATGTCGAATGTATTACTGTCAACGATGTCGAATGTATTCCTGTCAGCAATATTTCAAATACTTTGTTCTCGTGATAGCGCAGTGGTAGCGCGTTCGCTTCAGGTACGAACGGCCTGGAGTTCGCGCCCGCTGGAGCCTTTACGATTGTACCCTCAAGTCAATGCATTTAAATTCAACATTACCTCTTCTCCCTCCCTCGTTGTGATGGATTCCATTAGGAAAGAGGTCTCGAGGGTGATTAATAATATTAGTCGCAATTGAGCTAACAGAAATGTGTATAAACTAAACTTTGTGCAACGCTTGTAGGAATTGTACATGAGTCTCGACCAGATCCTGTGGGACATATACATAGATGTGATTTCCGGGAGCGGTGATGAAGTTAAGCATGCTATCATTGAACGGCTAGAATCGGTAAGAGTTAATCAATTTAATTGTACACCCCGAGTACTTTTATACAGTCTACATCCGTTATGTCGAATTCCGTCGGACCGAACAAAATACTTCGACATAACCGAAGTTTGACTTAACGAATTTCGATGTAAACGGAGCCAATTATGTGTAAGAATGATAGTGTCTGAAACTGGACTTTGGTCCGATTTCGAGATAACCGGATAATTCGACATAACCGACTTTGACATAACGGATGTAGACTGTATTCTATAATAATTAAGCAATGCTATATTCAAGCAGATTTCATTAATTTCCTAATAAAACAGTAAATGTGTCGTTGATCCAATTAATATAGTTAAGGCGTTTATTGTTCCAGTCTTGAATTGCATGGAAAGTCATGGAGTCAATGTAGCATGTTCGTAAATGAGGAAAATCGCTGGTTTTTCTTTTACCTCCCTTGGCAAATAAAGTCCGATTCATCCCGAAACATATATTTGTATATTTAGTTGGAATCCTTTGTTTTTACTGTTGTTCCCATACCAGATACTGCTTTCTGATTACTATGATTGTATCGAATGTCTGTTATTTAATTGATAACATTTCGTTTACAGTAACGTATACATTGTATATACAATACGATATACAGTCAAACCTGTCTTAAGCAGCCAGCCCAGGGAATCGCAGAAAGTGGCTGCTTAGCACAGGTGGCTGCTTAATAGAGGTCAAATGTATAATAAAATAGAAAATTGGGAAATCTGGAAATTGGCTGCTTAATAGAGGTTGGCTGCACAATGGAGGTGGCCACTAACGCATGTTTTACTGTATGTCGACATTTAATAATTTATTAATTATAAGATGGGAAAACGGAATAGAATTGATAACATGTATAGCAATGGAAACCACGATGACAGGGGAAGTCAATGAGAGAAATCTCTAAGTTTCTATTACCTCCCTTGGGTTTGATTTATTCCAATATGTGAATAGGTCCTTTCAGTTAGAATCCTTTGTTTTTACTGTTATTCCCTAACCAGATGTTGCGGTATTGTAAATGTCATTTTATCCAAATCGTGTCAATTAACTGATAACATTCTTTTACAATTAGTACACCTTGTATATATATACTGCATGTGATCTGTCGAGATATAGTAATTTAATAATCACAGCGATAGTAGAATACAATTATTAGCATGTTGTGCAAAGGAAACAACGATAAAAACAGATGTAAACACTTAATAGGACCTATCTACTGTTAGGGAGTATTCCGGGGCAGTAACTGACCGATGTCCCCCATTATGAGGGGCAATCCTCCTTAGAGATATCAACAATCGAGCTAAAATAAAGGTGTATAAACTAAGAGAGTATTCAGGGGCAGTAACTGGCCAATGTCTCTTATTGTACGCTACTGCTACTGTCAATCTGGCAGGCATTCTAAATGATAAAACAAACGTAAACAAACTAATTGAAGCATGTTTACGCCGAGAAATATCTGCTAATGAGTTCAATATTGAATTGATGTTTAAAACACATTACGTAGCTGCGCATTAGTGCCTAATTTACATTTCGGTGTTTGAAAGCATTATGTGTGTATAGTATTTGCTTTGCACTCGGTTTGTTTACACTGTATACTGAGGAATTGTATTACAGGGAATAATAATATAATAATTGTCAACTATTAACTTCTTGTATTATTTGATATTGAATGGTTGTGTTCTATGACAATAACGTGTATGAATATTGTATTAATTGTATTTACCTAGAGACAAATAACCCAACAAATGAAATATATTTTAGTTTTATTGTATTGGCAAATATTGGCCATGGCTGGTGATATATTAATATTATATTACTTAAACGAATGTGAATATTAATAATATAAGTGATCATTTGCTCCGTTACCGGCAGCAAAATATATAGTTATGCTATAATACGCATTATTAGTCCATCTGTTCGTTTTCACTAGTATAATTATGTTGACTCTTCTGAATATGTCCAGTTCCTTCTAAATAGTTCTTAACCACTTCGAGTTTATACACAAAGACTATATCATATGTATAATAGTCAGTATGGTCTGTATGACATCTTTCAGATGAACTGTATCGCTCAGCCATGACATCTAGCGGACCTAATTCTTCGTCCTCATAACTGAAAATATATAATACACCGAAAGCAAGGGTATCTATATTGTGGTGGGAGGGGAGGGCTTTTGAATGCATTTAAAGGTAGATAAAGGGCATTAAGTTAAAATTTATAAAATATTTTTTAAATGGCTACCTCATTCAATGTATGTGGAGTCGATAAAAGATTGCACAATGTGTGTTTTACGTTTATTTATCGTCGCTACCGGTTGCCCACATGAGCGACGCCTCCTGAAGAGATTAGTCATTTTAGATTTTTGGAGGATAGTGCAATGATACAGAGAGAGACCCATTCCAGAGTCTGCTCTGGTTCTTTACGTGCACGGTGTACAGTACCGACACGAGACCTCGGTTTAACGTCCCATCTGAAAGACTGTTAATTTTATTAGGGTCAGACGGGGGATCGAACCTGCGATCCCTGGATTACCAGTCCAGCGTGTTACCACTGGACTATATATCCGTCTGCACAAGCATGGTGCCTTCGCTTAAATAGTTTGGGAGTCTGAAAATAGTTCCAAGGATATTCATACGCATAGAAATTGTTATTTGGTCGTAGGTAAAAGGTTCAATCTTAATTTGATTAAACCAATTATTATTATTATACTGATACCAAAGCGAAACCGTGCACTTTAATATTGAGCGTTACTTTTTCGTGAACATTTTAGAATTATGGACTTTGCTATTATGAGTAAAGAAAATAATCCTTCACACATTGAACGAATTTGCCCAATATATCGCACATTTTGATACAAAACTTGACTATAATTTTTTCTAAAAGGATGTAAATTTTACATCTAAAACAAGTGTACAGTTTAGTTTAAACTTTATTTATTTTACAACGATTGCGAAGCAATTTCTAACAACTTATATTAATCACTCTCGTTGGCGCGGATGAAAGCTTAACTGTGGTCATTCGTGTGGGAGGAAACCGGAGTACCCGGAGAAGACCCCCTGTCCGATCTGGTGACCACCGTACCATCTCACATACTTCCCGGTACGAGGATCGAACCCGGGTTGCATTGGTGAGAAGCGAGCGCGCTAACTACTGCGCTAATCTGACAGCCAATACAAGTGCACAGCTTCTTTTTGGTGTCAGTATGTATGCGACTATCACATAAAGTTCAAAACTGAACTATTATTAGCTCTTATAGACTGTATACCCAATTTCCAACTCGATTAATACACACAGATATCCAAAATAACTAGCCCAATATTACCGATGTTTAACAAACCAAAAACCTGGATTTCACGAAAATAACAAATCTGTGGTTGCTCTGAATAACATGCAATTAATGTCCTTCGGTTTTCTCACCTTATAAGTAGTATACTATTGACTTATTAAATGTCCACTTTTATCCGCAATGGAATAATGTATTATATTAGCAGTGGAGAATTAATACGATTTTAATAAATTCACATTAATCACGTCATGCTGATCCGTATATGTGGCCTAGTGGTTAAGGCGTCCTCCTACGGAGCGGGAGGTTCGAATGTTCGAATCTATTCAAGGGTTCGTTCTGATATGGCCGGTTGGTGAGCCGCCAGCTAGTTAAATACTGGTTACCGATTGCCTACCAGCCTGACGCCAGGCATACAAGCATAGGATTCGGGAAGTACTGATGTTCATAAAAAAAAGGTGTTTCATAAGTCCGAAATGGTTGGCCCTTTAAATAGGGGTGACACTATAACAAACAAACAAACACATACTACAACATCTGATTAAGGAACAACAGTGAATGAAAGGAGTCCACTTGGTTTAAACATATTTATTCGATCATTCTGTACAGTACATATCTATTGTATAGCTTGTGGAGTTCGATCCCCACTGGAGCCGTTACGATTGTGCCCTTAGGAAAGGCATTTAAATTCTACATTGCCTCTTCTCTCTCCCTCGTGGCGATGGATTCCATCAGGAATGAGATCTCGAGAGTGATTTATATAAGTTGAAATAACTTGTTTCGCAATCGAGCTAAAATAAATGTGTACAATTGTATAGCTATACAAACGAAAATGGATTTAATCGGAAGCTTAAAGTCCACTTAACGAATCAATTAACTTTATATTTCTCATACAGAGTGCAGATCGATGGAACCCAGTTAATAAATGTATGGGATATAACATCGACACATTACTATGGTCTGGTACAGGGCGCTCATTCAGTTCCGTGGGATATGTTGAGCTCGGTGGTAACATCATGATGAAGTCAGCGATATTTCCCAATTCTAAATACGGGTACAATAAACGACAGTTTCTGGTTTCTACATTGTCTGTAAGTATTAAAATAACATGTACTCAGTAGCTGCACTTTGAATCATAGTATTTATATATTTAAATATTATGTGTATATGGCAGTTGGATCAGAATCTCTAAACAGGTTAAGGAAATAAGAACGTTATCCTGGGTTACAAGTCTGTCGATTTATCACTTTTTAACTTCTGGCAACATGACATGGTTGATATGATCAGAAACTCAATACGGCTCAATTAACGGTTTGGGTGTTAAATCAATACTATACAATGTAATAGAGTGTGTATGTTGTGGTTGTACGTGTATTGATCGCCGCTACCGGTTGCCCATATGAGCGACGCCTCCTGAAGAGATTAGTCATTTTAGAGTTTTGGAGGATATAGACAGAGACACATTCCAGAGTCTCCTCTGGTTCTTTTACATGCACGGTGTAAAGCACCGACACGAGACCTCGGTTTAACGTCCCATCTGAAAGACTGTTAATTTTATTAGGGTCAGAAGGGAGATCGAACCTGCGATCCCTGGATTACCAGTCCAGCGTGTTACCACTGGACTACAGATCCGTCTGTATAGTGTGTATATTGTGGAAAAGGCAAACTATATCATCGCATGTTGCCAGGCTATAAGAACGTTTGCGAACATGGAAAGTAACAAAGACATATGTAAATAGTATATGTTATTTGATTTGTTGATAAGGTGTATGAGTATATAGTGCCGGTCAGGGTAATATAACTCCTGGCCTGGCAATCTATACTCATATACCCTGTCAACAACCCAAATAACAATTTTATTACGGCTGAAAATGTGGTCAAACCGTATGCGCAGCTTCCGGATTTGAAGTCGTATATAACTGGCTAGCCCGGAGATATGACAAACCATGTATATCTACGCCCAGGTTATCCAATCAAAATACGATATTATAGAAGATCATTGACTACCAAGTTGCTCATCTAATCCTGATATACTTCTCGGCGACGAACCCTCGTCACCAATTGCGTGTGTGTGTTTTACGTTTAGTTATCGTCGCTACCGGTTGTCCATATATATTATGAGCGACGCCCCCTGAAGATAGTATTCATTTTAGATATTTGGAGGATAGTGCAATGATACAGACAGAGACCCATTCCAGTCTCCTCTGGTTCTTTTACGTGTACGGTGTAAAGCACCGACACGAGATCTCGGTTTAAAGTCCCACCTGAAATACTGTTAATTTTATTAGGGTCAGACGGGGGATCGAACCTGCGATCCCAGGATTACCAGTACAGCGTCTTACCACTGGACTACAGATCCGTCTGTTCACCAATTGCAGCTGGAGAATCGCCGTATGATCTTCAGCTAGCTGTGCGACTTTCAACCTCACATAACAATCGACTATCGAATACCAGGACATATTGCAATCATCATGATAGTAAACACTCTAGAAGAATTTACTTGTGTGATATTATTGTTCTAACCTGGGGAATTGTTCAAGCTCAGATAGGATCTGTGCGGAGTTGTTGTAAGAATACTGATATTTCTAACCTGAGGAATTGTTCAAGCTCAGATAGGATATGTGAGGAGTTGTTGTAAGAATAATGATATTTCTAATCAGGGTCGTGATAGCGCAGTGGATGCACGTTCGCTTCAGGTGCGAAAGGTCCGGAGTTCGAGCCCCGCTGGAGCCGTTACGATTGTGCCCTTAGGCAAGGCATTTAATGTCCACGTTGCCTCTTCTCTCTCCCTCGTGGCGATGGATTCCATCAGGAATGAGGTCTCGAGAGTGATTAATATAAGTTGAAATAACTTGTTTCGCAATCGAGATAAAATAAATTTGTATAAACTAAACTAACCAGGGGAATTGTTCAAGCTCAGATAGGATCTCTAAAGAGTTTTTGTAATAATATAGTTCTATCCCAGGGGAACAATTCAAGGATCTCTAAAGAGAATTTGTTATTGTGAGTTTTCTAACCTGAGGAATTGTTCAAACTCAGATAGCATCTGTAAGGAGCATTTATTATTATGATATTTCTAACCAGGGGAATTGTTCAAACTCAGATAGCATCTCTAAGGAGTTTTTGTAATAATATAGTTATATCCCAGGGGAACAATTCAACAGTAATGATCTGAGACGGCTAGAGATCCATTGTCAAATGTATTGGTGTGTTATATTATATTTCCAATACTATACATTTATATATTTAAGCTAAAATGTAACAGAGATGTTGCTTCACTTGGGATAGTCAATTGAGCATGTCGCTCGTGGACATTTAATTTGTAGACGTCGATATTTATCTATCTATTTTTACGTTTATTTATCGTCACTATCGGTTGCCCATATGCCCATTTACAGACGGATCTGTAGTCCAGTGGTAACACGCCGGACTGGTAATCCAGTTATCACAGGTTCAATCCCCCGTCTGATCCTAATAAAATTAACAGTCTTTCAGATGGGACATTAAACAGTCTCGTGTCGGTGCTTTACACCGTGCATGTAAAAGAACAAGAGGAGACTCTGGAATGGGTCTCTGTCTATATCATTGCACTATCCTCCAAAATCTAAAATAGCTAATCTCTTCAGGAGGCGTCGCTCATATGGGCAACCGGTAGCGACGATAAATAAACGTAAAACACGCACATATGACCGATGCCTACTGAAGAGATTAGTATATGAATATCATACCATATAAGAGATGCGGTGATAATGTATAATAATTTATATTATGAATATATATTAGAAACACAAGTTTGCATCACATTCATTGATTATCTTGCATCTGTCACGGCCTGCCCAGTCGGTAGAGTATATTTACTGTTCGGGTAGATTTACGTGGCAAAAATATTTATTTGTTGAGGTGGGTCCTTTCGGATCAGCAGGACACTGCAAAACAAGACATATATCATAGATATTCTTTTATTGTAGTCTCTACTACACAATGTGTAGATGGCGAATCCAACGAACCATTGCATTTGCTACCTACATCGCATTCTCTTAACATGTACAACAAAATATCACTAAATTACAAATACATCACTTAGTTATTAAATATAACCATACATGGACATAATTATTATCTTAGAGTAGAATGTACAATACAACTGTATTACTAACCTGCATAACAAGACATATATCATAGATATTCTTTTATTGTAGTATGGCGATGTGTAGATGGCGAATCCAAGGAACCATTGCATTTGCTACCTACATCGCATTGTATTGTCAAGGGTCACAGATTAGTAATATAGCGGTATAAAAGGCAGGGCGGGACGTATTCATGATATAGGTTGGAGGGGATGCTATATGGGATTTATGTATAGGTGTAATTACTAATTTAATTCCTTTATTTTACCTTCCATCTAAATATAGTAAATTGCACAAAACAACACAGTTAAAATACATTCATTACACTTTTTATTTTATCATTTCATTTCAAAACACAATCCTATGACACATCCACAAATAATATGCCATTTTGTTTTTCATATTACAGTACACACCGTTCGTCATGAAAAGGATAGTGAATAATACAACTATATACGAGGGTTTGTGCATAGACCTCTTAGATGAACTCGCTCGTTTGCTTAACTTCACGTATGAATGTTTTATTGTTCTGTGTTTATCTGATCTTATTGTCTTACGCATGCGTTTTAATAGTTTATACACATTTAGGTTAGCTCGATTGCGAAACAAGTTCTTACAACTCATATTAATCACTCTCGGGACCTCATTCTTGATGGAATCCATCGCCACGAGGGAGAGTGAAGAGGCAACGTGGAATTTAAATGCAACTTGAACTCCGGATCTTTCGCACCTGAAGCGAACGCGCATCCACTGCGCTATCACGACTTCCACGTTTTAATATGGTCGACATCATGCGAAAATGGTGATTTCATACCATAATTTATGAAACTTGTTTTGTAATTTTGCTATT
Organism: Archivesica marissinica; assembly: GCA_014843695.1. Classification (NCBI taxonomy): domain Eukaryota; kingdom Metazoa; phylum Mollusca; class Bivalvia; order Venerida; family Vesicomyidae; genus Archivesica; species Archivesica marissinica. The sequence continues at coordinate 43,400,685 of CM026389.1, forward strand.
AAGCGAGCCATTTAATGGGCGCTCGGACATTTTCCCGAAAAATGGGAGGACATTTGTAATTAAATTAAATTAAATTGTAATTTAATTAAATTATAATTACATGTGTAGGGGAAAACGGGACAAAACAAATTGAAGATAAATTTTAATAATATGATCACAAAATATTATACATATTAATAAACAACGAAACAGAATTTGAATAAAGTGTTTAAAATATTGACAAATCAAGTCTTAAGATTTGCTGAAGTCGTTCTATTTTCCAGTTTCCATCATTTATAGTGGTATTACAATCTTGTTTGTATGTCTAAACTTCAAATTGCACGTTTCTACATTAAGTCAAATCATGATCGAAATATCAACATATATTATATTATATTATAATTTTTTAAATTTTATTTATGTTTTTATAATTGCTTCGTGTTTATTTATGCTATACAAGTGCATACATTGTGCATGATTGTGTATAATTGCCTCGTGTTTATTTATGCTATATAAGTGCGTACAGTGTGCATAATGGTATATAATTGTACAAATCGCTATTGTTACAATAGTTAATTCCATGTGACATATAAGCCCAATGGGCCGGGCCCTTGTTTGTAATTCTGTAAATTTATGCAAAAATGTTCATATCTCTAAATGCACATGTCACAATAATAAAATATTTACTTACTTTAGTAGTGTATACCACAGAGTAATTAAAATGTAATTTAAATTTTTCAATTCAATATAATTATTTTATTTGGCATAAACATATTAAGCATAAACATGCTAAATTATGTGCCAAAACCTGCAATAACATTCTAGATTGAAACGGGTAGATATCATGGATTACACCAATGTATGAACGAACCTGTTTTCAATGTTCAAATACAATCGAGAGCGAAATACATGTATTGTTGAAATGTCCATTGTATGAGCATTTACGCACTGAACTTAAATTATATGCGCAGTCTATTAATACATCATTCAACACGCTTAGTTTCTCTGAACAGTTTGCTTATTTAATGTCTGATACAGATATTGCTAAATTATGTGCCAAAACCTGCACTAGCATTTTAATGGAAAGACGTAATATTTTATATAAAACCTGAATCATGTCTATAGAAATCAAACAGCTTTATAATACTATTACGATTAACTTTTTTATACATATGTGTAAATGCAACATTTTAACCTGTGATGTATAGTATTACTGTTTTATAAATCTGTATTTTTAAATTGAATTGGAAGTAAGTTTTAAGATGCTGTTATATTATATCTTAGATTGTCTCTTATAACTCAAACATGAGTGGTTTTGTACATTGTTTTAATACAAAAATGAGACGTTAATAAACAGTTATCTATCTATCACATGTTTATCGCCATAATACATAACATGGCGGTTACAATAAATCTAACATACATCATCATATATTTGAGAAAAAAAGTGTGTGTATTATTAATTACATGTCATTAGAATATAGTGTATTGGTTGCATTTTTAACATAATAACAATTATTTATCATTAAATTATGTAACTATGAAGTTGAATGAACCCTTCTGTTGACAAGTGTGCTTTATACTATTTACATACCTTTTGATATTCAAGTTGTGTAACACAGTCCAGCATGATTGTAAACTACATCAAGTACATAATGGTGGAAGTCGTGATGGCGCAGTGGATGCGCATTCGCTTCACGTGCGAAAGGCCCGGTGTTCGAGCCCCGCTGGAGCCGTTACGAGTGTGTCCTTAGGCAAGGCATTTAAATTCCACATGCCTCTTCTCTCTCCCTCGTGGCGATGGATTCCATCAGGAATGAAGTCTCGAGAGTGATTAGTATAAGTTATAAACTAAAATAAACTAAGTACATACTGGTAGTTGTAAAACAATTGTAAACAAAGACAAAGTAACTGTCAATTGACTCCTATGTCCCACTGTAATTAATTAAATTACAATTATAGGTAATTCAAAATTACGTCAAATACGCATTACATACAATTACTTAAAATGATATAATTAATTACACTTAATTACAATTACATTTTTAATTGGGTGTGACGTCCGTGGACCAGTAGTAGAGCGTCGGATTTGGAATCGAACGGTCCCAGGGTCGATACTCGGTCAGGCCACGTATGTAGTGTCATTGAGCAAGGCACCTCACACACATTGCTTAGTACTGGTTAACCACTTAGGTCGGCTAAGCCTGCCCAGGAAAACATGTCTAGGTCCCCGCAAGTGGTTTGACATTAATGGAACATACATCATTACCCCATGTATTGTGCCATCCATACGCTATATGTACAATCTAACATATTGGCGGCTGGTTCTTGTACTGTTGTCGTGTTATTTCGTGAGAATCATTTCTATGTAATGTGTAATTCTATCTTCTAACGTAGATACGCGCTGACGGAACCAGCAGATGCTAATTGGGAGAATGTCTAAATGTCAATCTTCTAACCTAGATACGTGCTGACGGAACCAGCAGATGCTAATTGGGAGAATGTGTAAATGTCAATCTTCTAACCTAGATACGTGCTGACGGAATCAGTAGATGCTAATTGGGAGAATGTTTAAATGTAAATCTTCTAACCTAGATACGTGCTGCCGACGGAACTAGCAGATGCTAATTGGGAGAATGTTTAAATGTAAATCTTCTAACCTAGATACGTGCTGACAGAACCAGCAGATGCTAATTGGGAGAATGTTTAAATGTAAATCTTCTAACCTAGATACGCGCTGACGGAACCAGCAGATGCTAATTGGGAGAATGTTTAAATGTAAATCTTCTAACCTAGATACGTGCTTACGGAACCGGCAGATGCTAATTGGGAGAATATTTAAATGTCAATCTTCTAACCTAGATACGTGCTGACGGAACCAGCAGATGCTAATTGGGAGAATGTTTAAATGTAAATCTTCTAACCTAGATACGTGCTGACAGAACCAGCAGATGCTAATTGGGAGAATGTTTAAATGTAAATCTTCTAACCTAGATACGCGCTGACGGAACCAGCAGATGCTAATTGGGAGAATGTGTAAATGTCAATCTTCTAACCTAGATACGTGCTGACGGAACCAGCAGATGCTAATTGGGAGAATGTTTAAATGTCAATCTTCTAACCTAGATACGTGCTGACGGAACCAGCAGATGCTAATTGGGGAAGCTATATCATAAAGGAAAATCTCACATTCAACGGTCTCATTGGACAACTTCAACGCGAGGTTATTTAAACTTTATTTATTTTACAACGATTGCGAAGCAAGTTTTAACAACTTATATTAATCACTCTCTTTGGCGCCGATGAAAGCGTAACAGTGGTCATTCGTGTGGGAGGAAACCGGAGTACCGCAAAACCCACCTGACCGATCTGACGACCACCGTACCATCTCACATACTTCCCGGTCCGAGGATCGAACACGGGTTGCATTGGTGAGAAGCGAGCGCGCGCCAACCACTGCGATAACCGGACAGCCTAACGCGAGGTTCGTTGTACACTGGTAGCACATTAGGTCATTAAAACTCTATTAAGAGTAGTTAACCACTTTGCTTACACTTTATCTCATGAAAATATAATGTGACAATGTGTGTGTCTTACGTTTATTTATCGTCGCTACCAGTTGGTATACCATAATGGTGACGCCTCCTGAAGAGATTAGTCATTTTAGAGTTTTAGAGGATAGTGCGATGATACAGACAGATACCCATTCCAGAGTCCCCGCTGGTTCTTTTACGTGCACGGTGTACAGCACCGATACGTGACATCGGTTTAATGTCCCATCTGAAAGCTTGGAACTAGTTCCCTGACAACAATTGGAACATTTTAATACCTGTACTACGAGTCTACGAATACGTAGCAGTAATTCTTATCACATACATTCCCAATCGTCCAGAAACATATTCACAAAGTGTTAATGAGATCTTAGGGTCAGGCGAGGGATCGAACCTGCGATCCCTGGATTACCAGTCCGACGTGTTAACAACTGGACTACAGATCAGTATGTGTGTGAAAGTATGTGCTACGCTGATGCCCTTGTATCGTATCAATATGACACGAGACCTCGGTTTAACGTTCCATCTGAAAGACTGTTGATTTTATTAGGGTCAGACGGGGGATCGAACCTGCGATCCCTGGATTACCAGTCCAACATGTTAACCACTGGACTACAGATCCGTCTGTGTCACAATCATCAGCAATTGCTGGCCTTTCGATCTTTAAATATGGGCGACACTTTAATAATTATCGCCTTGCATGTTTTCTGCAACACGCCTAATCAATTAACATATAAAATTATAATGCATATTAAGATACCAGCATAATTGTTGACGCACGAAAGTTCGGGATATACATGTATATGGAATAAGGAGTGTTTCCTTACCAACGGTAAGAGGAGATCTGGTTAACGCTTTGTGAATAGGTTTCTGGACGATTGGGAATTTGTGTGATAAGAATTACTGCTACGTATTCGTAGTATAGGTATTAAACTAGTACCAAGCTTGCACTGGTGTGCGCATAGAAATACAGTCTTGAGCTGGAATCCAGAAATGGCCAGGTCAATCTATTTACATAGTTGAAATTATCCAACAAAAAATGGTTCCTATATGATTCGCGGGTGTTCCAGCAGGGATGTGGTATATACTATTATGCTGCACAGTATTTCATGATAGTGTCAACATGTTTGCATTTAATTACTAAAGTATGCACTTTATAATTTATATACATTCACACAATACACTATCCGAGTGTGTATTATGCATAGTGGGTTTTCAATCGTCCTTCTATTACATATTTATATGTAGTAGTTTTTCTTGTTCTGTATTTAACTAGGAGGTGGACATGGTAGCGGCACCTATAACTGTACAAGCGAACAGGCGCAGTGTTGTGGACTTCAGCTATCCGTTCTATTTTGAATACACAACAGTGTTGTTGGCAAAACCGGATATGAATTCGACAAAATGGAGAACATTGATCGACCCGTTCAAAAGTGAAGTCCTAGTATCAATCGGTATGATATACATCATTTCAAAAATATGTCACACATCAGTCTATTACTATATATATGCATTGCTTCTTCTGATTTCTTTGAACTAAGCTGTTTTTATAATTGTAATAAATATTCACTGTATCATGATGCGTCTGTGTGCGTATTCGGCTACACACGGCTGACATTGGTCAGTCACTGCTCCCTTAATACTCATTAAGGAGGATAGGTCTTTTAAATTGTGTTTCTTTTTCTCATCTTGATTTTTTACACATCCTTGCTATCAAGCTTCTTCCGAGTTCTAATCTTAAAATTCTTAAATCTCGATAAAATGACATAATAGTATTACTAATAGTCATTTTATATTTTGGAGGATAGTACAATGATACAGACAGAGACCCATTCCAGAGTCTCCTCTGATTATTTTACATGCACGGTGTAAAGTACCGACACGAGACCTCGGTTTAAAACTGGAATTTATTTTAAATTTTAAACTTTATTTATTTTTAACAAGTTTTAACAACTTATATTAATCACTCTCGTTGTCGTGGATGAAAGTGTAAATGTGGTCATTCGTGTGGGAGGAAACCGGAGTACCCGGAGAAAACCCACCTGTCCGATCTGGCGACCACCGTACCATTCGACATATTTTCCGGTCCGAGGATCGAACCCGGGTTGCATTGGTGAGAAGCGGAATTTATTTGAATTGTATAAATAACTAGGACACAATTCTAATAACATTTCATGACACATTGCATGCATAGAGTTAATAAAGTGCACTGTCAACATATCAACGAGTGATGGATCCGAACACGCTCATACCATATTGTTTCCGCTAGGTATTGCGTTACTAACAACGACCGTATTATAGCGTTCCTGATAGAAAAATACAATCCGTTCTATGATGACAAAGATTGATGGATCCGAACACGCTCATACCATATTGTTTCCGCTAGGTATTGCGTTACTAACAACGACCGTATTATAGCGTTCCTGATAGAAAAATACAATCCGTTCTATGATGACAAAGATTGATGGATCCGAACACGCTCATACCATATTGTTTCCGCTAGGTATTGCGTTACTAACAACGACCGTATTATAGCGTTCCTGATAGAAAAATACAATCCGTTCTATGATGACAAAGATTGATGGATCCGAACAAGCTCATACCATATTGTTTCCGCTAGGTATTGCGTTACTAACAACGACCGTATTATAGCGTTCCTGATAGAAAAATACAATCCGTTCTATGATGACAAAGATTGATGGATCCGAACACGCTCATACCATATTGTTTCCGCTAGGTATTGCGTTACTAACAACGACCGTATTATAGCGTTCCTGATAGAAAAATACAATCCGTTCTATGATGACAAAGATTGATGGATCCGAACAAGCTCATACCATATTGTTTCCGCTAGGTATTGCGTTACTAACAACGACCGTATTATAGCGTTCCTGATAGAAAAATACAATCCGTTCTATGATGACAAAGATTGATGGATCCGAACACGCTCATACCATATTGTTTCCGCTAGGTATTGCGTTACTAACAACGACCGTATTATAGCGTTCCTGATAGAAAAATACAATCCGTTCTATGATGACAAAGATTGATGGATCCGAACAAGCTCATACCATATTGTTTCCGCTAGGTATTGCGTTACTAACAACGACCGTATTATAGCGTTCCTGATAGAAAAATACAATCCGTTCTATGATGACAAAGATTGATGGATCCGAACAAGCTCATACCATATTGTTTCCGCTAGGTATTGCGTTACTAACAACGACCGTATTATAGCGTTCCTGATAGAAAAGTACAATCCGTTCTATGATGACAAAGATTGGTGAATTTGAACAAGCTTATACCATATCGTTTCCGCCAGGCATTGCGCCGTTACTAACAACGACCGTATTAGCGTTCCTGATAGAAAGTTACACCTGTTCTATAATGACAAAGATAGATGAATTTGAACAAGCTTACACCATAATGTTTCCGCCAGGTATTGCGTTACTAACAACGACCGTATTAGCGTTCATGATAGCAAAATACAATCCGTTCTATAATGACAAAGATTGATGAATTTGAACAAGCTTATACTATATCGTTTCCGCTAGGTATTGCGTTAGTAACAACGACCGTATTAGCGTTCCTGATAGAAAAATACAATCCGTTCTATGATGACAAAGAGAATGCATTGCAAAGGCGAATGGATGGTGGACTCCATACCTTGCGCAGTGCATTCTGGTATATGTACGGATCTTTGCTTTGCCAAGGTAAATATTGGTTTGATCAATATAGGTATAGACCCACAAACTTATGTATTGTCGGATATAGGTACAAATAAAAACAACCAGGGGCCTCATTGGAGTGGTTACAGTCGTTGAATTCAAATAGTTTGCCCATCACTAGATTCGAATCTCACTGGATATATCGAATTATTTCATGTGAGGAAGTTATCCAGCTGGTTTGCGGAAGGTCGAGCGTTCTATCCGGGTTTCAGCTGGAGAGTTCCAATATGACCTAAATTTTTGGCACGACTGGTTGAAAGTACCCTATATATTAATATTACACAATATCATAGTTATATATATATATATCTTGCTGCGCTTTCGAGTTACAAACATGCACAGTTTACTGTAGAAGTCAATGTGAAGTGAACACTTCGCTGACCGCTCTGACCACAGGCAATGACCGATTTCCCCAAAACCTGAATCATTTCCACCGTTACTAGCCCACTAGCCCACACAGTTTCAATCAAATTCAATCATCCTTTTGGATTATCCTGTCAACAGACACACGGACAGACGCAGCCAAACGTAGTAACCCCATTTCCTAACAGCGGTGTTAGTATATAACCAGATATATTGCTCGTGACAAGCGCCTCGCCTAGGGCATACTTATTATTTATGGATTATTTCCTTTAGTAACGAGTGTACGGAACAATATCACCATCACAACATTATGTGTACTATTGCATTTCCTTTGATGAACGTATGTGCTCTCTCTGTTTTACGTTTATTTATCGTCGCTACCGGTTGCCCATATGAGCGACGCCTCCTGAAGAGATTAGTCAGTTTAGATATTTGGAGGATAGTGCAATGATACAGAAGGAGACCCATTCCAGAGTCTCCCCTGGTTCTTTTACATGCACGATGTAAAGTACCAACACGAGACCTCGGTTTAAAGTCCCATCTGAAAGACTGTTAATTTTATTATGGTCAGACGGGGGATCGAACATGCGATCCCTGGATTAGCAGTCCAGCGAGTTACCACTGGACTACAGATCCATCTGTCCATTTTCGTATGAATTTCTTCACTAATGATATGCAGCTGACATGCATACTCCCAGTTACGGGCATGCACTCGCGGTGTTGGGCAGAGTTCCTCACCAGATAAGACGTGTCAGTTTATGCTGTTCCAAGGATGATCTGTTTACCAGGTCCCAAATCTGTCCTCGAGATCATAAACTTTACCCAGATCTCAAACTCGAGCTCCAGTGATTAACTTATACACATTTATTTTAGTTCGATTGCGAAACAAGTTATTACAACTTATATTAATCACTCTCGATACCTCATTCCTGATGGAATCCATCGCCACGAGGGAGAAAGTGATTTGACTCACAGCTCGACCAAACAGAAGCTTAATACTGTGTTTGAGATTGGAGACGAGTTTTATAACCTTTGGGCCATGACTAAATACATTTTAAGTAAAAAGTATGCAAATTCTTTATTTCTGTCATTGAAAAGAATAATTAATGTAACTATAAGTAATGAATCGCGGGTAAATAGTCTCTATCAGTTATGGACTACATTGGACGTGCTTAAATTTAGCGCGGAGGCCTTTAGCCTCCCAACACTTTAAACATGCCCAATGTAGTTCATACACCGTTGGAGACTATTCATCAGCGATTCATTCCTTAAGCTAATACTTTATACTACCTCTTCTGCAAATACCTTGCAGGTGGTGTCCATCTCCCTGGATTTATGGCCGGACGCACGTTAGTGGGCTGCTGGTGGTTATTCTGCATCGTCATTGACTTTATACCATCTCTTCTAAAAATACCTTGCAGGTGGTGTCCATCTCCCTGGATCTATGGCCGGACGCACGTTAGTGGGCTGCTGGTGGTTATTCTGCATCGTCATTGTTGGAACATATTCCGGAAACTTAATTGCATTTCTCACAGGTTATGTATTTTATGTACAAAAGAAATGGGAGATGAGTTTCACTTCATGTTTAAGTGTGAGGTTTATAGTACATAAAGACATATTTATGCCTCACAGGTTATGTATTTTATGTACAAAAGAAATGGGAGATGAGTTTCACATCATGGTTAAGTGTGAGGTTTATAGTGCATAAAGACATAGTTATGCCTCACAGGTTATGTATTTTATGTACAAAAGAAATGGGAGATGAGTTTCACTTCATGGTTAGATGTGAGGTTTATAGTACATAAAGACATATTTATGCCTCACAGGTTATGTATTGTATGTACAAAAGAAATGGGAGATGAGTTTCACTTCATGGTTAAGTGTGAGGTTTATAGTACATAAAGACATATGTATGCCTCACAGGTTATGTATTTTATGTACAAAAGAAATGGGAGATGAGTTTCACTTCATGGTTAGATGTGAGGTTTATAGTACATAAAGACATATTTATGCCTCACACGTTATGTGTTTTATGTACACAAGAAATGGGAGATGAGTTTCACTTCATGGTTAAGTGTGAGGTTTATAGTACATAAAGACATATTTATGCCTCACAGGTTATGTATTTTATGTACAAAAGAAATGGGAGATGAATTTTACGTCATGTAAGTGTGATGTTTATAGTACATAAAGACATATTTATGCCTCACAGGTTATGTATTTTATGTACAACAGAAATGGGAGATGAATATTACGTGATGTAAGTGTGAGGTTTATAGTACATAAAGACATATTTATGCCTCACAGGTTATGTATTTATGTACAAAAGAAATGGGAGATGAATTTTACGTCATGTAAGTGTGAGGTTTATAGTACATAAAGACATATTTATGCCTCACAGGTTATGTATTTTATGTACAAAAGAAATGGGAGATGAGTTTCACTTCATGGTTAAGTGTGAGGTTTATAGTACATAAAGACATATTTATGCCTCACAGGTTATGTATTTTATGTACAAAAGAAATGGGAGATGAGTTTCACGTCATGGTTAAGTGTGAGGTTTATAGTACATAAAGACATATTTATGCCTCACAGGTTATGTATTTTATGTACAAAAGAAATGGGAGATGAGTTTTACGTCATGTAAGTGTGAGGTTTATAGTACATAAAGACATATTTATGCCTCACAGGTTATGTATTTTATGTACAAAAGAAATGGGAGATGAATTTCACGTCATGTAAGTGTGAGGTTTATAGTACATAAAGACATATTTATGCCTCACACATTATGTGTTTTATGTACAAAAGAAATGGGAGATGAGTTTCACGTCATGGTTAAGTGTGAGGTTTATAGTACATAAAGACATATTTATGCCTCACAGGTTATGTATTTTATGTACAAAAGAAATGGGAGATGAATTTTACGTCATGTAAGTGTGAGGTTTATAGTACATAAAGACATATTTATGCCTCACAGGTTATGTATTTTATGTACAAAAGAAATGGGAGATGAATTTTACGTCATGTAAGTGTGAGGTTTATAGTACATAAAGACATATTTATGCCTCACAGGTTATGTATTTTATGTACAAAAGAAATGGGAGATGAATTTTACGTCATGTAAGTGTGAGGTTTATAGTACATAAAGACATATTTATGCCTCACAGGTTATGTATTTTATGTACAAAAGAAATGGGAGATGAATTTTACGTCATGTAAGTGTGAGGTTTATAGTACATAAAGACATATTTATGCCTCACAGGTTATGTATTTTATGTACAAAAGAAATGGGAGATGAGTTTCACTTCATGTAAGTGTGAGGTTTATAGTACATAAAGACATATTTATGCCTCACAGGTTATATATTTTATGTACAAAAGAAATGGGAGATGAATTTTACGTCATGTAAGTGTGAGGTTTATAGTACATAAAGACATATTTATGCCTCACAGGTTATGTATTTTATGTACAACAGAAATGGGAGATGAATTTTACGTCATGTAAGTGTGAGGTTTATAGTACATAAAGACATATTTATGCCTCACAGGTTATGTATTTTATGTACAAAAGAAATGGGAGATGAATTATACGTCATGTAAGCGTGAGGTTTATAGTACATAAAGACATATTTATGCCTCACAGGTTATGTATTTTATGTACAAAAGAAATGGGAGATGAGTTTCACTTCATGGTTAAGTGTGAGGTTTATAGTACATAAAGACATATTTATGCCTCACAGTTTATGTATTTTATGTACAAAAGAAATGGGAGATGAGTTTCACTTCATGGTTAAGTGTGAGGTTTATATTACATAAAGACATATTTATGCCTCACAGGTTATGTATTTTATGTACAAAAGAAATGGGAGATGAGTTTCACTTCATGGTTAGATGTGAGGTTTATAGTACATAAAGACATATTTATGCCTCACACGTTATGTGTTTTATGTACAAAAGAAATGGGAGATGAATTTCACTTCATGGTTAGGTGTGAGGTTTATAGTACATAAAGACACATTTATGCCTCACACATTATGTGTTTTATGTACAAAAGAAATGGGAGATGAGTTTCACGTCATGGTTAAGTGTGAGGTTTATAGTACATAAAGACATATTTATGCCTCACAGGTTATGTATTTTATGTACAAAAGAAATGGGAGATGAGTATTACGTCATGTAAGTGTGAGGTTTATAGTACATAAAGACATATTTATGCCTCACAGGTTATGTATTTTATGTACAAAAGAAATGGGAGATGAATTTTACGTCATGTAAGTGTGACGTTTATAGTACATAAAGACATATTTATGCCTCACAGGTTATGTATTTTATGTACAAAAGAAATGGGAGATGAATTTTACGTCATGTAAGTGTGAGGTTTATAGTACATAAAGACATATTTATGCCTCACATGTTATGTATTTTATGTACAAATGAAATGGGAGATGAGATTTACGTCATGTAAGTGTGAGGTTTATAGTGCATAAAGACATATTTATGCCTCACAGGTTATGTATTTTATGTACAAAAGAAATGGGAGATGAGTTTTACGTCATGTAAGAGTGAGGTTTATAGTGCATAAAGACATATTTATGCCTCACAGGTTATGTATTTTATGTACAAAAGAAATGGGAGATGAGTTTCACTTCATGTAAGTGTGAGGTTTATAGTACATAAAGACATATTTATGCCTCACAGGTTATGTATTTTATGTACAAAAGAAATGGGAGATGAATTTTACGTCATGTATGTGTGAGGTTTATAGTACATAAAGACATATTTATGCCTCACAGGTTATGTATTTTATGTACAATAGAAATGGGAGATGAGTTTCACTTCATGTAAGTGTGAGGTTTATTGTGCATAAAGACATATTTATGCCTAACGGGTTATGTATTTTATGCACAAAAGAAATGGGAGATGAGTTTCACTTCATGTAAGAGTGAGGATTATAGTACATAAAGACATATTTATGCCTCACAGGTTATGTATTTTATGTACAAACGAAATGGGATATGAGTTTCACTTCATGTAAGAGTGAGGTTTATAGTACATAAAGACATATTTATGCCTAACGTTATTATGCTAATCAATCAAGTATGTTCAAATTATTGCATTTATTTTCATGTGACAATTTCCTAGAACCGATTGACCTTAGAAAGAACACACATTGTAATTCAATTCGTTAGTTTATACACATTTAGGTTAGCTCGAATGCGAAAGAAGTTATTACAACTGATATTGTTCACTATCGATACCTCATTCCTGATGGAATCCATCGCCATGAGGGAGAGAAAAGAGGCAACGTGGAATTTAAATGCCCTGCCTAATGGCACAATCGTAACGTCTCCAGTGGGGCTCGAACCCCGGACCGTTCGCACCTGAAGCGAACGCGCATCCACTGCGCTATCACGACTTCCACATTTAGAATGAATGAGTGTCAGTTGTATACATCCTATACGAGTACATGCATTTCTTGTTACATTCCTGGTACAACTATGACCATGTCTTACATTGTCTAGAATCTTTCACGACATTATCATTGTGTGTCCTTATTTATAATCATCATTGCACATGTACCCGTCGTCATCATGATTGCATATCATACATATGGTAAGCATAGTTTATACAAATTTAGTTTAGCTTGATTGTGTTACAAGTTCTTTCAACTTATATTAATCACTCTCGAGACCTCATTCCTGATGGAATCCATCGCCATGAAGGAGAGAGAGAGAGAGAGAGAAGAGAGAGAGAGAGAGATGAGGCGGCGTGGAATTTAAATGCCTTGCCTAAGGGCACACTCGTAGCGGCTTCAGCGGGGCTCGAACTCCAGACATTTCACACCTGAAGCGAACGCGCATCCACTGCGCTATCACGACTTCCAAGTATTGTCATAGTAATATGTTACAGAAGACACACTGTAAGGTTTAAGTAAGCATTTTTTCCTCTTCTCCTCACAGTGACGAAGGCGAAAGCTCCATTCAACACGCTAGAGGAGATGGTTAAAGGTGAATATAGATGGGGAACACTGTCTGGAACGCATTGGGAAGTTATCTTCGAGGTATGTAGATTGATTTATTAACACTGTCTGGAACGCATTGGGAAGTTATCTTCGAGGTATGTAGATTGATTTATTAACACTGTCTGGAACGTATTGGGAAGTTATCTTCGAGGTATGTAGATTGATTTATTAACACTGTCTGGAACGTATTGGGAAGTTATCTTCGAGGTATGTAGATTGATTTATTAACACTGTCTGGAAAGTATTGGGAAGTTATCTTCGAGGTATGTAGATTGATTTATTAACACTCTCTGGAACGCATTGGGAAGTTATCTCGAGGTATGTAGATGATTATTAACACTGTCTGGAAGTATTGGGAAGTTATCTTCGAGGTATGTAGATTGATTTATTAACACTGTCTGGAACGTATTGGGAAGTTATCTTCGCGGTATGTAGATTGATTTATTAACACTGTCTGGAACGCATTGGGAAGTTATCTTCGCGGTATGTAGATTGATTATTAACACTGTCTGGAACGCATTGGGAAGTTATCTTCGCGGTATGTAGATTGATTTATTAACACTGTCTGGAACGCATTGGGAAGTTATCTTCGCGGTATGTAGATGATTTATTAACACTGTCTGGAACGCATTGGGAAGTTATCTTCGAGGTATGTAGATTGATTTATTAACACTGTCTGGAACGCATGGGAAGTTATCTTCGCGGTATGTAGATTGATTTATTAACACTGTCTGGAACGCATTGGGAAGTTATCTTCGCGGTATGTAGATTGATTTATAACACTGTCTGGAACGCATTGGGAAGTTCTTCGCGGTATGTAGATTGATTTATTAACACTGTCTGGAACGTATTGGGAAGTTATCTTCGAGGTATGTGGATTGATTTATTAACACTGTCTGGAACGTATTGGGAAGTTATCTTCGCGGTATGTAGATTGATTTATTAACACTGTCTGGAACGCATTGGGAAGTTATCTTCGAGGTATGTGGATTGATTTATTAACACTGTCTGGAACGTATTGGGAAGTTATCTTCGAGGTATGTGGATTGATTTATTAACACTGTCTGGAACGCATTGGGAAGTTATCTTCGCGTATATAGATTGATTTATTTTATATTTGATCGTTTTTTCAGTCTCATCTATGTACCTCATGTTTTCAACACTATGTATAATATATATTATAACAGTACAAAAACAAGTTTAAACTTTATTTATTTTACAACGATTGCGAAGCAAGTTTTAGCAACTTATATTAATCACCCTCGTTTGCGCGGATGACAGCGTAAATGTGATCATTCGTGTGGGAGGAAACCGGAGTATCCGGAGAAACCCCACCTATAACAGTACATTGGTTTTCATTTCAGAATTTAAAGAGACTATAATCCGTATAGCAGAACATTATATCATATCACATATACATATTTATAGAATGTGTGCATAAATAGGAAATTAGCAATATGTACAGCAAGACTGAACGCTTCTCGCTGTGTGTTTTACGTTTATTTATCGTCGCTACCGGGTGTCCATATGTGCGACGCCTATCTGAAGAGATTATACATTTTAGATTGTTGGAGGATAGTGCAATGACACAGAGAGAGACCCATTCCAGAGTCTCCTCTGGTTCTTTTATGTGCACGACGTGAAGCACGGACACAAGACGACCTCGGTTTAAAGTCCCGTCTGAAAGACTGTTAATTTTATTAGGGTCAGACAGGGGATCGAACCTGTGATCCATGGATTACCAGTTCAGCGTGTTACCACTGGGCTACGGATCTTACAGGAACAAGTGTTGAATAAAACACTGAAGAGCAAATAAACACAAACCCGGGTTGCATTGGTGAAAAGCGAGCGCGCTAACCACTGCGCTAATGTGATATTTTAATATTTTATACTATGGCATCCAAGATTGTGTCAAGGCATTGACTGTAAACTGCTGTTTGTAATTCATAAATACGCTTTACCAATTTGTTCTGCATTTGGCTGAACTGTGGATAGGTGAATGATATGTTTAGTTTATACAAATGTATTTAGCTCGATTGCGAAACAAGTTCTTTCAACTTATATTGATCATTCTCGAGACCTCATTCCTCCTGATGGAATCCATCGCCATGAAGGAGAAAGAAGAGGCAAATGTGGAATTTAAATGCCTTGATTAAGGGCACAATCGTAACGATTGATAGGTGACAGATGGCATTGGAGAATATTGAATATTGGCACTGCTCTAATCTTTGAAGTATTGTATTTCCAGGCAAATGTTGTAACTGTTCTTGGAATTAATTCGTATTGCATTGTCGGCTTATACCTGCGCACTCCTGACTCTAACCATACATAACATATGGTAACTGTTGGAATTAATTCGTATTGCATTGTCGGCTTATACCTGCGCACTCCTGACTCTAACCATAGGTCATGTACGCCTTGTTCACGTTATAGACATCAACATCTGCTACATACAAAGCTATTGGGGACAAACTTCGTGAGTTCAATGCAACAGATCCAGACATAATGAATCCTAATGTCGATGTTCATGTCAAGAAAGTCATGGAAGAGAAATATGCTTGGATAGGTAAGTAAGGACAGTAACTGCCAGGACCAACTTACCCACAACCTTGAACGCTTCTTCAACGCTGCCAGTACACTACTCACTTGTCACTTAATTAAAAGTAAATTTGTTTAAAACCACTGATGCGTGACCTATTCTGCACAGGTGAGAAGCTATGCACGTTTTGCACGTGCACTGTACATGTGAGTTGCCAAACAATATAAAATTAAGATAAATTCGTGACTTCTTACGGAAATGTAACTAAATAAATCAACAATTGTTTCATTTTGTATAAATAACGACAACACAATATGCCTCGACTTCCGGATAATATTCGTGCCAGCGCTATTGCCCGATCTTGCACCAATAGAACATGTATGGGCAGATCTTAAGGATAGGGTGTACAAGCGGGTACCACCACCAGCAATCGTCCAGGACCTGCGTGTTGCATTAAATCAAGAGTGGAGGAACATTCCACAGGCTAGGATTAGCAACATAGATACCTCTATGAGAAGATGTGTTGCGTGTGTGGCAGCTCTCGGCGGACATACCAAATACTGACATACTGGCTTTTGTGAATTTTGATTTGGATGGTGACGTTTTTAATGGGACAAAATGAACAGTTTTTGTTAACCGATTTTTGTTAAATTTTACTTGTTTATGTACCAGATAATGGAATAAAGTATTCACATAATATATTATGTTATATTTCGGGTTTTACGCCTGCATCAGCACCATTTTGGGCTATATCGCCGGCGGGCAGTTTACTTAACAACACCTTTCCTGGGCAGGCTCCAGCGGTTAACCAGTACTTGGGTGCACCAACCTCCGTAAGAAACTGCCAACTTTTTCATATAAATGAGACACGGCCTGAGCGGGGCTCGAACCAGTGACCATCAGTGATGATAGGTTACAGTGGTATACAAGTCAGCGACCGTAACCACTCGACCACGGAGGCGGACCTTCACATAATAATAATGGAATTGTGATGTCGAATAAAATTGTATGACCTATTTTCTGAGTGGAGACTTTCTTTTGAGCATCGGTGTACATACATACACATTTTAAGAAACAGTGATATTATCTAGGGTGTTTTTTCTTAGAAACATAGATTAACAACTGTATGATTAGACATGAAAAGTTAGTCAGTGTCAATGATGTTTACGTCGCTATCTTATAAATTATAGCAGAGACGGATCTGTAGTCCAGTGGTAACACGCTGGACTGATAATCCAGGGATCACAGGTTCCACTCCAGAATCTCCTCTGGTTCTTTTACGTGCACGGTGTAAAGCATCGACATGAGACCTCGGTTTAAAGTTCCATCTGAAAGACAATTAATTTTATTAGGGTCAGACGGGGGATCGAACCTGCGAGCTTAATTGTATGTATATACATATGCTATATATAATAGTTATTACTATGATTGTGATGCATTGTGGAAAATTGACCTTTAAATAAAGTCACTGACCCGTGACGTAATACATTACCGATGTTTCTGCTACTATTTCAGGTGACAAGACCTCTATTGACATGGTAATGGCTACTGAATGTACCCTGATGGTAATTAAAGAAGAGTTCCTTCCGATGAATTACGCGTTTGCCTTCACAAATAATTCCCCGCACGCTGCTATATTCTCCGAACAGTAAGGCATATATACCTAATTATATTGTCACTTTCCTCCCACACGAATGACCACGCACTAATCCGCGGCTGTCCGATTAGCGCAGTGGTTAGCGCGCTCGCTTCTCACTAATGCAACCCGGTTCGATCTTCAGACCGAAAAGTATGTGAGATGGTATGGTTGTCGCCAGATCGGACATGTGGGCTTTCTCCGGGTACTCCGGTTTCCTCCCACACGAATGACAACATATACGCTTTCATCCGCACAAACGAGAGTGGTTAATATAAGTTGCTAAAATTTGCTTCGCAATCGTTGTAAAATAAATAAAATTTTAAGCTTAAAGTAAGTAAATATTATATTATTGTGACATGTGCATTTAGAGATATAAACATACCAACGAGACTGATTGATATAAGTTGTTAAAACTTGCTTTGCATAATCATTGTAAAAATTAATAAAGTTTAAATTTAAACTAAACATCGGCGCCAACGAGAGTGATTAAAATAAGTTGCTAAGCTTGTTTCGCAATCGTTGTAAAGTATATATAGTTTATAATTTTGGTAATGCCTGCTGTTCAAATAATCATTCAAATTTATAGTCCATAATTTAGTTTATATCATGAGTTGACCAACTCTCATGCCATACTCTTTTTCTAACAAAGTGATGGGCTTGGGGGCTTGGAAACAGTGTTCCTATGGCAATATATTTGAAATTCTAACACTATTTAATATCTCTACATTTAAACGGCATAGCTTTAGCTAATACTCCCATGAAAGTACACAGTACTATAAAGACATGGGAACAATGTGTTATTTTAGTCTAATTTAATCATTTTCTGCCAATTATTCTGAAATATTTCCGAGTTCCCATTTTGACATGGTACAGGTAAATTAGTCTACTTCTGTGATCTCTATTGGCTTGTTCATTCCACAGAATGATAAAGCTACACGAAGGGGGTTTATTCCGATTTTGGAAATGGAAGTGGTGGCCAAAAGCAAACTTTTGTGTAGGAAATACTGTGCCAGAGGCCAAACCAATTTCTCTGATGGATGTACAAAGTGCCTTCTACGTTTGTTTACTGGGAATTGTCATTGGTAGTGTGGCATTAATAACTGAACTTGTGGTGTTCAAATATCAGGCATCTAAACACAAGAAAGAACATGCTGGTGAATACGCTCAAAGGATGGAAATCACCGATGGATAGGTAACCACGGAATGACACGTTATCTTCAGTGGAGACATCGCAATATTGTATTCACATTTCTGTAACATCTGTGTGTTATAAGTGTGTTTATCGTCGCTACCGGTTGCCCATATGAGCAACGCCTCCTGAAGAGAATAGTCATTTTAGATTTGGAGGATAGTGCAATGATGCAGACAAATGCCCATTCCAGAAGCTCATCTGGTTCTTTTACGTGCACAGTGTAAAGCACCGACACGAGATATGGCGTGACTTCTAACGTGATCGCATAGTTATATATACATAGGCCATTGCACCGACTGCAGTTTTACTGTTATGGCATGCATACGTCACAATATTGCCACATACTGCTGATATGGAATCAATATAGCACAAGTAAATGATTTATGAGTAATATTATATAAATATGTATCATTTGTATGACATATATATGACTTAGTTGGTTTAATACTATATATACATGTACACAAATGATACACATATTATTTGACTGTGCACAATATATCGCTGTATCAATAGACAGCATAATATTATTTATAAGTATACATGTAAGCAGTGACGGAAATGGTGGAATAGATAAATGTGGCTGTCCGATTAGCGCAGTGGTTAGCATGCTCGCTTCTCACCAATGCAACCCAGTTTCGATCCTCGGACCGGGAAGTATGTGAGATGGCACGGTGTTCGCCAGATCGGATGATGACTCGGTATTATGAACTGGGAGTGTTCCAGACTTGACAATAACTCGGTATGATGAGCTGGGAATTTCCAGACTTGACAATAACTCGGTATGATGAGCTGGGAATGTTCCAGACTTGACAATAACTCGGTATGATGAGCTGGGAATGTTCCAGACTTGATAATAACTCGGTACGATGAGTTGGGAATGTTCCAGACTTGACAATAACTCGGTATGAGCTGGGAATGTTTCAGACTTGACAATAACTCGGTATGATGAGCTGGGAATGTTCCAGACTTGACAATAACTCGGTATGAGCTGGGAATGTTCCAGACTTGACAATAACTCGGTATGATGAGCTGGGAATGTTCCAGACTTGACAATAACTCGGTATGATTAGCTGGGAGTGTTCCAGACCTGACAATAACTCGGTATGATGAGCTGGGAGTGTTCCATACTTGACAATAACTCGGTATGATGAGCTGGGAGTGTTCAAGACTTGACAATAATTCGGTAAGATCTTGCTCAGCTGTCTATGTATATGATACTTGTTGGTGATATTGCGCTTTTTATTACTGGTCATGTTAGTCTACAAAGTGAGATATAGACAGTATATACGTATAGTCCGAACACATGGGGACTGAACATTAATGTGAACAAAAATAAAATATGTATCTTTGAAATAAGAAAACAAAGACATAGTGTTCAAAGGTTTATTATAGTGAACTGGTGTACATTGTTGATGAATTATGTTATCTTGCTTCTTTACTGTCAAGACTTGTGTGTGTGTTTTACGTTTATTTATCGTCGCTACCGGTTGCCCATATGAGCGACGCCTCCTGAAGAGATTAGTAATTTTAGATTTTGGAGGATAGTGCAATGATACAGACAGAGACCCATTCCAGAGTCTCCACTTGTTCTTTTACGTGCACGGTGTAAAGCACCGACACGAGACCTCGGTTTAACGTCCCATCTGAAAGACTGTTAATTGTATTAGGGTCAGACGGGGGATCGAACCTGCGATCCCTGGATTACCAGTCCAGCGTGTTACCACTGGACTACAGATCCGTCTGTCTGTCAAGACTTAGTCCAAAAAGGCTTATAATGATCTTCTATTCATTTCTGAAAGACTGAAATAAATTATCACATTTTGATTAAATGGTGGCAAGTATGGTTCAGATGTTTGGGGCGCGTACAACTTCAAAGAAGTGGACACGTTACATCTCAGATTTTGTAAACACATATTAGATACGCGACAACACACATCTAATCTAACTCTATATAGGGAGCTTCGGAGATATCCATGTTCTGTAATCATTAAAGAACGTGCTTTCAAATATTGAATTACAATTAGGCAGAAGTGTGAATCACAGTACCAATAATATAAGTCGTGCTAACAGTGTAAAACCTTAATTAATAGACTATGATTTGGACAAGTCTGTATAAATTATGATCCAACTTTAACTCTTTCACCGCCAATGTCGCATACAAGCTACTTTGTAAAAACGTAGAGAACCCGATCGGACAGAACAGAACATGCCGTCTGATCAGGCTATATGCTGATTGTTCTTCAGACAGTGGAGCTGAAACACCTGTCCGAATAGCAAACAACATAGATCCTGATCAGACGCGGCGTTACGCCGCGGCTGATCTGGATCTATGTTGTTTGCACATGCTCTGAATTTATTCGGCGCTGAAAGAGTTAAACTATATGCCTATGTTAAAGAAACGTATACGTGATCAGTATCTTCAAGAATGGAACACTGCTACTAACATGGTCTCCAAACTCGGTTATTATAGAAAATTAAAAACCGAGTTTGGTTATGAACAATACCTTGATGTTTTAGTAAGCAATGACTTATGATATGAAAAGAACTAACACGTTTTAGAATAATTATGTTCTTGAAATAGAATATGGTAGATATGCCGAAATTGACAGACAATATCGTATATGAAAAACTATGTACTAGAAATGTTACAGAATCTGAATATCACTTTTTGCTATGTTGTCCCAGATATGCTAATAGTCCAACAAAAGATATTATTCACACTTCTTGACCTTATTTGTAGAAGTGCACAAATATTATGTTCACAGCAAATAAGAAAGCTATGTACAAAACTGCCAAATGTATACATGAATCTATGAAGATAACAAATCAAAATCTGGATGAAATATCTGTGTGTGTTTTACGTTTATGTATAGTCGCTACCGGTTACCCATATGAGCGACGCCTCCTGAAGAGATTAGTCATTTTAGATTTTGGAGGATGGGGCAATGATACAGAGAGAGACCCATACCAGAGTCTCCTCTGGTTCTTTTACGTGCACAGTGTAAAGTACCGACACGAGAGAGGTTTAACATTCCACCTGAAAGACTGTTAATTTGATTAGGGTCAGACGGGGGATCTAACCTGTGATCCCTGGATTACCAGTCCAGCGTGCTACCACTGGACTACAGATCCGTCTTTCAAATATCTGCGTCTAATTCATTGAATATATATCTCATTATTGTGAATGTTAACATTCTGGTTATATATGTATGTGTATGTCATTTTGTAATGTATTTGTGTCTTGGCCATATTTATTAATGGTATTGTATGCAATGTATTGCCGTTTTCAAATAAATACATGTTGACGTATAATCCAATTAAAACTTGGTTAAAATTACATGATGGGTAGCACGGGATGCCACTGTAACATATCATCACTGATGATCTCGGGTTTGAGCCCCGCTCAGGCCGTGTCTCATTTATATGAATAAGTTGGCAGTTTCTTACGGAGGTTGGTGCACCCAAGTACTGGTTAACCGCTGGAGCCTGCCCAGGAAAGGTGTTGTTAGGTAAACTGCCCGCCGGCGATATAGCCCAAACTGGTGCTGATGCAGGCGTAAAACCCGAAATATAACATAACATAACATAACATAATGGGTAGTACTATATGACCGTAATAACGGCGATAAATAATGTCAGGTATGTGACGTGTACCATTAATCTCATTCTCCAGGTCGGGTATAACTATCTATTGTTTATTAGACAAAAGCATAGCAGTCATACATAGTTGTAGCATGTTATAATGATTGTCAATATACATGTATATACATATGAAATATAAATAAATGTTTCCAAGAAAAGGGCTTCGAATACATTACTTTTTTCTAGGGATGGCAACGAATATTCGAATATTTAAATATGTGCTCGAACGTCCGAATATTCTAATACTAAATTACACCGACCGATTATTCGAATACCGAAATCGCTATTCGTTGCCATCACTACTTTTTCCCCAATCAAACTATTCCTATGTTATGTATCTTGAATACAATATTGTTTAAACTAAATGTTTCCCTTTTGTGAGTGTTATTAGAGATACTAGATAGTTCATACACATTTATTTTAGCTCGATTGCGAAACAAGTTCTTACAACTTATATTAATCACTCTCGAGACCTCATTCCAGATGAATCCATCGCTACGAGGGAGAGAGAAGAGGCAACGTGGAATTTAAATGCCTTGCCTAAGGGCAAACTCGTAACGGCTCCAGCGGGGTTCGAACTCCGGAACGTTCGCACCTGAAGCGAACGCGCATCCACTGCGCTATCACGACTTTCACTAGATAGGACTATTGTCAGCATCTCTATACCAAGACAGATGTAAAGCAGATTATAAAATTAAATAAATATATCAAATGTTGATACACATAAGATGGATTTCTTGAAGCGTAGGTAGCTGCATAAATTGCTTACTGTGTTAATTATAATAAAATATACATTTGAGTTTATTGCAGTAATTCCAGTACTGGAGTAATATCAAATTGGCCCCACAAAGACGTCTAGCTAAGTACATGTATGGTGCAAAATACTTCTTAACCTTTTACGTCTTGAACATTCGCCTGTTTACAGAGCTCCCAACTAACCAACTCAAACTGGAGCAATATCAAATTGGCCCCACAAAGACGTCTAGCTAAGTACATGTATGGTGCAATATACTTCTTAACTATTTACGTTTCTTGAACATTCGCCTGTTTACAGAGCTCCCAACTAACCAACTCAGTCGTATGTTATCATTTGAAATAACGGACGCATAAGCAAGTAAGTAAATAATTGATGTATAATGATCAACAGGCATAACAATGAACATGTATATAACATATGCTCCTCTCTAATATATAGTATATTACTAGTTGCCTGCTAGGAACAATCACCAAACGGTTCGATCCCCCGTCTGACCCTAATAAAATTAACAGTCTTTCAGATGGACCGTTAAACTGAGGTCTCGTGTCGGTGCTTTACACCGTGCACGTAAAAGAACCAGAAGAGACTCTGGAATGGACCTCTCTCTCTCTCTCTCTCTCTGTATCATTGCACTATCTTCCAAAAATCTAAAATGACTAATCTCTTCAGGAGGCGTCGCTCATATGGGCAACCGGTAGCGACGATAAATAAACGTAAAAAACAATCGTCATATAATAAACATTTAGCCCAGACAATAGTACATGACGCCAATGTTTATCATACTTGGATACAACGTCATCGTACGTAATAATAGAAGTGATAAGTAGATGTGAGTGGGTACCTCCATATCACTGCATGTGCTATGCAATCCAACAACTGTATCAAAAGCTTGGACAACTGGTTTAGAAAATGCTCATCCATTCCTACAGGAATAGATCATCGTACTTTCCATCGATGCTTTAAATTATTTACAAACATGAATTCCTGATATGTCTGCTCCATTTAAGAATAATCTCGCTTAGGGAATGTACGGATGTGCTCGGAGGATGGAAATCCGAGAATAAGGAAGCTTCGGGAATGTACGGATGTGCTCGGAGGATGACAATCCGAGAATAAGGAAGCTTCGGGAATGTACGGATGTGCTCGGAGGATGAGAATCCGAGAATAAGGAAGCTTCGTGAATGTACGGATGTGCTTGGAGGATGGAAATCCGAGAATAAGGAAGCTTCGGGAATGTACGGATGTGCTCGGAGGATGACAATCCGAGAATAAGGAAGCTTCGGGAATGTACGGATGTGCTCGGAGGATGACAATCCGAGAATAAGGAAGCTTCGGGAATGTACGGATGTGCTCGGAGGATGAGAATCCGAGAATAAGGAGGCTTCGTGAATGTACGGATGTCCTCGGAGGATGAGAATCCGAGAATAAGGAATCTTCGGGAATGTACGGATGTGCTCGGAGGATGGAAATCCGAGAATAAGGAAGCTTCGGGAATGTACGCATGTGCTCGGAGTATGACAATCCGAGAATAATGAAGCTTCGGGAATGTACGGATGTGCTCGGAGGATGACAATCCGAGAATAAGGAATAAGGAATCTTCGGGAATGTACGGATGTGCTCGGAGGATGGAAATCCGAGAATAAGGAATAAGGAAGCTTCGGGAATGTACGGATGTGCTCGGAGGATGGAAATCCGAGAATAAGGAATAAGGAAGCTTCGGGAATGTACGGATGTGCTCGGAGGATGGAAATCCGAGAATAAGGAATAAGGAATCTTCGGGAATGTACGGATGTGCTCGGAGGATGAGAATCTGAGAATAAGGAATACGGAAGCTTCGGGAATGTACGGATGTGCTCGGAGGATGAGAATCCGAGAATAAGAAATCTTCGGGAATGTACGAATGTGCTCGGAGTATGACAATCCGAGAATAAGGAATATGGAAGCTTCGGGAATGGGCCCATGTACGGATGTGCTCGGAGGTTGACAATCCGCGAATAAGGAAGCGTACGGTTCCATATGACAGGTATTCCACCACATACAGTCTACAACCGTTATGTCAAAGTCGGTTATGTCGAAGTATCCGGTTATCTCGAAGTCGGATCAAAGTCCCGTTTCAGACACTATCATTGTACATATAACTGGTTCCGTTTATATCGAATTTCGTTAAGTCAAACTTCGGTTATGTCGAAGTAGTTCGGTCCGACGGACTTCGACATAACGGATGTAGACTGTACTAGAATGTACAACTACATCCCACATGTGCCTGAATATACGAACATTTTACAAACCCATAGCTCTCATGAACATCCTAAATGTAACCAGTAAATGCTTCGATGTCCACATATATACGTATCAGTGATATGATTCTATTAAACAATAACTGTTAGCAGTACGCTACATCGTACATAAAGAGACCAAAGTCCTTGCTTCTCATTTGTACAAGTAGAGAGGTACCGATAAGTGGCGAATACGGTACTGAATATATACACGTGACTTTGTCATCTCCTTGATCAATCGTACACGACGATTCTTGTAAATCTTCTCCAGACATAGACACGTCGACCCCTCCTGCCTCATACGACTTATCTGGAAATATAAATATCTCGGCTACATCTACCATATATCAATACCATTTTGTATTTGCATCACCATAGCAACAGCGCAGCCTCCTATACCCCCTGCTACTAAAGTACAGTAAAACCTGTCTTAATCAGCCAGTCAAGGGAATCACAGAACCTGCTTAATACAGGTGGCTGCTTAATAGCGGTCAAATGTATAATAAAACAACATATTCGGAATCTGGAAACTGGCTGCTTAATACAGGTTGACTGCTTAATAGAGGTGACCACTAATACAGGTTTGACTGTATATCCATATATCAACACTGTACAACGATTAAGGTGTTTACGTTTATTTATCGTCGCTACCGGTTGCCCATATGAGCGACGCCTCCTGAACAGATTAGTCATTTTAGAATGTTGGAGGATAGTGCAATGATACAGACAGAGACCCATTCCAGGGTCTCCTCTGGTTCTTTTACATGCACGGTGTAAAGCACCGACACGAGACCTCGGTTTGATGTCCCATCTGAAAGACTGTTAATTTTATTAGGGTCAGACGGGGGATCGAACCTGCGATCCCTGGATTACCAGTCCAACGTGTTACCACTAGACTACAGATCCATATGCCTTTTATTCCAGCGGTCTGTACTCGACCATGCTATACCGAAACAGTGTATTTAAATCCCGCAAAACGACCGGGCTTCCTTTCAAATCTGCGATGTTTAGACATGATCCTTACCTTATACAAATCACTTACAAATGTGACGCTTTTTCTCAATGAATTAACCTTTAATTGGATACCAATTAGGCGTATGTGTAAACCTTGGAGTTGTGCACATGATTCCATAAACACTGTGTACACTTTCTATTTGACACAGGGCTGTCCCATTAGCGCATTGGTTAGCGCGCTCGCTTCTCACCAATGCAACCCGGGTTCGATCCTCGGACCGGGAAGTATGTGAGATGGTACGTTGATCGCCAGATCTGACAGGTAGGTTTTCTCCGGGTACTCCGGTTTCCTCCCACATGAATGACCACATTTACGCTTTCATCCGCGCCAACGAGAGTGATTAATATAAGTTGTTAAAACTTGCTTCGCAATCGTTCTAAAATAAATAAAGTTTTGCAATCATAGTAAAATAAATAAAATTTTGCCACAGTATATAACCATATATTTGAAATACTGGAGACAGTATCAAACAAATTTAAAAAATGGCCGTAGAACAAAATGAGAATTTGAATCCCCATATAATTCACTCACCATAGAGTATTATCCGAAGTGAATGAATTTCGCAAGGATCATGGAACACAGCCTGCCAAAAGACCGGTTCGTCAATTGGCATTGCATACGAGGCCGTTGCTTCGTTACCATCCACCGCCCAATCCACCGGAAGATCTGTAGTACCAGATTGTGTCAAGACTGCTGATGATAGTATGCACAAGCTTTCTGTGGAGAAGTAATTTAAAGAGTTGTATTATCCGGATCAACTACAAGTACCAATGCTGGAGTTCCACAAGGATCAATACTTGGTCCGATACTATATATATTGTACATCAAAGACATTGTATTTAAGAAATAATAAGTATCAACAGTGGTATATGGCAGAATTCTGCGATATACCACGGTTGATACTTATTATTTCGATTCTAACACGACTTACTTCTAATAATTTTAGACTAGAATCAAAGGAGTATTTTCTTCAAACGCGGTGCTACACCGCTGCATTTGGCTTTCGAAATGTCCCCCCGCGTAAGGGGTGATGACGTTATTTGCTATGGAAAATATCAATCTAGTGCATAAATGAACAAAAGTTGCAACTGATAAATAATTTTATTTATTTTGTCAAATAAAACTGTACAGAATAGTAACTGAAACGTTACTTAACAGAAAAATAAGACGGACAAGAGATTATCTGATTCTAAAAATAGCTCACTTCCGCGAATTCCCACGGTAGTATTTTACAAACATCACGTGACTTTCATTCATAAAACTTTACACGCATTGTATAAATGGAATAGCCAACACACGGTGCGCGCGCAGCATAGTTCAAGGCAGGTATATCGCAGAATAACCCGAGGTAGCTTTTACTCTACAAGTATGTATGTTATTAGCTGGGTCGTGTTAGAATAAGCATTAATTGCTGACACTAATTCTCTTAATCTTATTGTTCATCATACCTACAGATGCACCTATCAACACTGTACTTTAACATATATGCATATGCAATTGGGCAGATGCATGGTTAGTCACACCCAACCCCAACAAAAAGACCCACACACCGTATACGCCTCTTCTCTTCGTAGGTGGAACTAAAAACTCACAGAAACAGAAACACATAAATACTTGACCTAGCATGGCGTTAACATATAGACAACATTAAATTGAAAGTTTGAGAGCGAGCCAGTATTATAATTATGTAAATTGAACAGCATCCGTGAAAAAAATTCTCTTGAAACAGTATACACGTCCTTTATTAAACCAACCTGGTGCATATAGCTAAAACACATTTGCATTTTATGTTATGTATTGTATCTTTTTGTGTATGGTATATTTACCAATGATTTGCAATAAAACCTGATTACACATCAGTATACCAATTTTGGAATATGTCAACATATTCTAGGACAACATTACACACAGAGACAAAAGAGTACTAGAACAAACATAACTTCAATGGACTAGCACCTGTCCATCTACCTGACTATTTGCAAGAGTCATTCAGATTTACTTCCGATGTTCGAACTCAAAACGTGCGATCATCCGCCAATCTCCAACGTTGCCCTCCTAAGCCAACTACTGAAGTGTTTAGGAAATCTTTCTTATATGCAGGGTCACACTTGTGGAATTCCCTCTCTTATCACATCAAAACAGCACATTCTGTTCCACACTTCAAAGCTTTATATATCAGGCGGTGCAAAGAACAGACCAATAACCTAATACACTGATAATATACAAGTATACATGAATATAAGTATTAGTTCTTGCAGCGTATATCTTATTTCCTAGGAAAGTTTTACTGGTTACTGTTTACATGTTTCATTATGCTATTTCATGTTTTAATTTCTTGAGGGCCTCATGGTATATTGACTTAATTGTTCAAATGAGTTCTCTCGTTAAATAAAGTCTTTATTATTATTATTATTATTATTATTATTATTATTATTATTATAACTCGAAGAATAACAGCTGACGCTATGAAACTAATATGCTTTATGTATATGACATGTGAAAACATAGAGCTGAAAACAATCTTGAATATAGCACAAATATGCACACGACCCAGTGGCTGTAAAACAATGTGCATTCGTATACGTGTATTGATCTGTCGACAATTACTGTGGTATGCATGTGACGTATATGGTCCATAATAGGATAGTCTAATTTTTGGGGGGATAGGATATTTGATTTGAGTGTTGCTTTTGGCGAATGCGAACGACGAGGTGGAGACATGTGTGGAGGCGACGTGTTTCATTGAAGGCCAACTGATTATATACAGAATGACATAAAAGTGGTTTAATAATGTGTATAGAAAGGATGGGTTTGCGGATATTACTACGCGTATGGGTGTATATAATAACAGTATTATTTATGTATCGTTGTTGTGTAATCACTGTTAAGTACTATTTGTTTATTTAGACACGCTAACTACGGTGGCATGGGTCCGCATGTCACAGTGTTTTTTAAAGTTTATTTATCGTTGCTACCGGTTGCCCATATGAGCGAAGCCTCCTGAAGAGATTAGTCATTTTAGAATGTTGGAGGGTAGTGCAATGATACAGACCAGACATAGACCCATTTCAGAGTCTCCTCTGATTCTTTTACGTGCACGGTGTACATCATCGACACGAGACCTCGGTTTAACGTCCCATCTGAAAGACTGTTCATTTTATTATGGTTAGACGGGGGATCGAACCTGCGATCCCTGGATTACCAGTCCAGCGTGTTACCACTGGACTACAGTATAACATATCGGAATACATACTCATAATATATGCATACTCAATTACATATTAACATTGTAGCAGCTTAAATAATACGTTGTGTTTGTTACACAAGAAGGCGTGGCGTGTAGTCGAGGACCAGACGTTGATATAATTTGCCTTGTCAGCCATATATAAGTTAAGTCATATGGCTGGCCCTTTAAATAGGGGTGACACTATAATAAACAAACAGTACAGTAGATATATATTAATTTGACACAAACAATTATTTGAGCCGTATTGAGTTTTAGTTGATAATATGAACATGTCGTTTTGCCAGAAGTAAAAAAGTGAACATTCGAGACTGGAACTCCAGTCTACATGTCTGTGCCAACCCGTAGCTGGTGAGAGACATTCATTCCCTCACATACAATGTATTCAGTTGGCCAGATATACATAAACTCTAAAGATATACGTGGAAGTCGTGATAGCTCAGTGGTAGCGCGTTCGCTTCATGTGAGAAAGGCCCGGAGTTCGAGCCCCGCTGGAGCCGTTACGATTGTATCCTTAGGCAAGGCATTTAAATTCCACATGCCTCTTCTCTCTCCCTCGTGGCGATGGATTCCATCAGGAATGAGGTCTCGAGAGTGATTAGTATAAGTTATAAGAACTTGTTTCGCAATCGAGCTAAATAAATTTGTATAAACTAAAGATATGCGCAAACTATATAAATACTCAATTACATATGAACCTTGCAACAGGCTACGTAGCGCGGTATGTTTGTTACCTGTACACGTGCTACCCGTTCCGGAATACCCTGTATTGCAGGCACATGTAAACCCGCCATCGGTATTTGTGCAAGCAGCATTCACGTCACAGGTATCACCCCCAGTGGCACATTCATTAACATCTGCAGGATAACATATATGTAATAAGTTGTGGTTCTATTAGTAAGTGAGTTTAGATGTATGTTTTAGCTACGTGAAATGTGCAAACATAAACTTCATAATGATTCTAACCCCAGATAACTTGTGTAAGCTGACCATTCATTTAATACATTAATATGGTGTGGCAAATACCATCTAGTAATGTTAATTCTAGGTCTACATTTAAATATTATCTACACACTTCTCAGAACAATCCATTACCGTTAGACGTCGGATAGCGATAGAAAATGTGGACAAGAAAAGATTGACAATTATTGACAATAATTGTTTAACAGAAACAAATATATATTCTATATCGTTCGTTTTTACGTGTGTGTGTTGTTGTTGTTTTTTACGTTTATTTATCGTCGCTACCGGTTGCCCATATGAGCGACGCCTCCTGAAGAGATTAGTCATTCTGGTTTCTACGTTGTCCCGCGTTTCGCCTTATACTCTCTCAGATATACACCAGAATACCACCATTTCCCGCATCATTATCTTTTTTGAAAAGTCGTTCTAATTTTAAAACCTTAGTTTTAAGACAAATACAAAAAAGATTAGATAAATATTTAGTTTCAGAAATACCAAAAACATGTATTTTGTTTTGTTGTGATATAAGCATTAATAGTATTTCACTAAATGTTCAGTATTGTTTAAGCCCTGTGTATATTGATGTCGTTATTGAATCATGTTTGTGGTATGCCTATGTTGAAAGCAATAGCATACCGTATCACCATATGCGTAAGTTTAGCTTCTTAATAATTTATGCTACCCATACTATCATTAACAGCAACATAAAAATGATGTCTCAGTATTATTAATACTATTACACACAATATCCGTACTTTCATTACTGTCAGAATATATCTTGCTAGAAGTACCACCTATTGCATCAGTAGTCATATTAACAAAGCAAATGCCATCACCATATTCACAATTTTCAATATCATTACTATTCACAGAGTAACATTTCTTTTCCCTGTTTTGTCAATCACAATTTCAGATGAATATCACGTACCAATAGAAACATAACGACCCATATATGAATATTAACAGGAACTATACTGATCTGTTATAGTTGTTACCTGTACACGTGCTACCCGTTCCGGAATACCCTTCATTGCAAGCGCACGTAAACCCGCCATCGGTATTCGTGCAAGCCGCATTCACGTCACAAGTATCACCCCCGGTACCACATTCATTAACATCTGCAGGATAACATTATATTCAATAAGTTGTATTTGTAGCAGGTAAGTAAGGATGAATGGTTTTATTGACGTGGCATGCGCAAACATACAGTTGATAACAATCACGAATACAACTAAAGTAGCAGCCAAAGGGTCAGGGCACTTACCTGATTTACTAAGTACTTACTTACCTAACAGCTGCAACTTTATACTTGGATAATGCTAACAGACAATTGATCAACGTGTTGCTTGCATAACTTTCTGAGAGTGTATGGCGGTTTTGCATGGTAGAGCTGGTTCCCAGAATCCCTTGTTCCCGTTCTAGACGGTGTCTCTATTTTCAGAACCCAATTGCCATTTACTACACAACTCTAATATGCACCAGTCCAGTTATCATATACGTCATTTGATCACAAATGTTATAATCTAAGCAAATGAAAACAAACAAACATTGAAAAGTGAATCTCAAAATTTAGGGGAAATGAACTATTTATTCCATGATTCATTATTCCTCCTATTGTGTGAAGATAAGTGCATCTATAGTTATACATGTATTACAGTACATTATGAAGCTCAATGTGCATGGGACTAATTAGTGATATGGGGGACAGTTACATCACACACAAGAATACGTAACGTGTACATGTCGCGTAGCCTGGGGAACAGGCGTTGATATCATTTGCTTTGTCTGTTATATGAATTTTATTTGACACCCAAACTGTTATTTGAGCCGTATTGAGGTTTTGATAATATCAACATGTCGTTTTGCCAGAATTAAAAACGTGAAAATTCGACAGACTGGAACCCTGTCTACATGTCGGGATCAACCCGCAACTGGCGACACGTGGCCCGTCACATACAATGCATTCGGTTGACCTTAGATAAATAACTTCGAAAGACTGTCGCAAACTCTCCTTTTTCTTCTCGTAATAATATGTCTCGGTTGCTACGGCTCTTACCAGGGTCTATCCTATTGTAGACTCGCTGGAGTTGTCTAGGGGGTTTCTTCGTTATTATATGTATTAATGATAACTCAACACAGTATTACATTTCTTCTATATAATATCTTGTTTAAATTGGCATCAGAAATATCCATATATATATAATCAGTGATCTATATATATATACATCGTATCATTAAAAGCTTATTTAACAATCCATTTGTGTGAGCCGACTATGCGCTTACACAGTATATTTAACATCCAATCTTTCTAATCCGTCATTACTCAATATCACTATAATCTAATCACTGTTTCTGATTAGATTAACTTTTAATCACCTGGTATGGTTCGCCGAAACTCTCTGTTTCTTCTATGGCTGAACAATTTAATTATTCGACAAATCTTTATAAGTTATATTTCTTATAATGTCCATAATATCTAAGTTTCATAAATACAGTTTATATGTTCTATATACTAGATTGAGATCACGACCTTTCTCGCTCCTGGAGTTAGGCTCTAGTGTGTCTGATCTATGTTAATAAAATCCATTTCTTATATACATGATTGAATCAGTGTATATATGATATAACAATTCCTAAAACATCTGTTATTCCTAAACATCTGTTATGTTATCTAATATTACACCATCAAACCAGTTCGGTGCCTTTGTATTACATAACTGGACACCTGCAACCACGGCCTTGATAAACTGAGATTAGGCCTAACATCTTAAGTCATTTCCCGCGCGAAGCGAGATTGATAATTTTAGGCGCGAAAATAATAGCAGACGATTATGCATAATACAAATATATATATATTACATGGTAAACATTTGGCCATATATAGAAACAGTTTAATGTATTTATATAATACATTACTATTTATATATAACAATAATAAACATTTCGTGCAAATTGGGGTTTTGCACAATCCTCCCTACCCGGGGAGAAGTTTGACATCGCCCGCTATCGGCCGATTTACAAATCTTCATTCCTTTGAATATACAGTAGAAAACAATCATAATATCAATACATCATATGTCCTAAAATAGCATTTCTTTCGCTAGGTACCAACATTCTAATCATAGAGGCAATAACTATTTACTGAACAACTGAAATAATACCAAGTACATTTACTAAGTCAAACATCACAGTCATTGAACTCTACTGAGAAAGTCTGCTAGAACATTTTGAGTCCCTTTGATATGTTTAATGGTCAGATTAAATTCTGAGAGACACAGTGCCCATCTTAAGAGGCGTTGATTGGACGTTTTCGACCTACTTAACCATACAAGGGGATTATGATCTGAATTAATTATTGTTTTGCTTGTGCTTACATATATGCGAAAATGTTCGATACCGGCCACTATAGCTAATAATTCCTTCTCTATTGTAGAGTAGTTTTTCTCTCGTGGAATAAGTTTTCGGGAATAAAATGCTACTGGGTGTGGTACTTGGTCAACGGTCTGAGTCAGTACAGCCGAAATTCCCAAATCGGAAGCATCAGTATAGAGTTCGAACTCTTGGTTAAAGTCAGGGGCCTTCAGTATGGGTTTATTGGTTAAAGCTTTCTTTAAGGATTCGAAAGCAAGTTGATGTTTATCGCTCCACTGAGTTATGATGTTCCCTGATCGCTTGCCCTTTAATAAGTCAGTCAGGGGAGCGGCGATCTCAGCGAACTGGGGAATGAATTTCCTGTAAAATCCTACTGATCCCAGATATCCTCGTAATTGTTTCTTGGTCTGTGGGGGAGAGATATTACTAATACACTCAACCTTGCTGGAAATTGGTTTGATTTTTCCCGACCCTAATTCATGTCCCAAGTACTTGACTGTTCCAGACCCAATTTTACACTTCTTCGGATTCAAAGTAACACCACTATCCTCTAGTCTATGAAATGTCCAATCCAAGTGATTTATGTGCTGTGACCATAAATTGGATCGAACAGCAATATCATCCAGATATGCGTCGGCAAATCTATCACGGATGGGTTCTGTCGGGGATTGAGCGATTATCTCGTTTATGGCCCTCTGGAAGGTAACTCCACCGTTTTTTAAACCAAATGGGAGAGTTAATGGTTCAAACAAGCCCCAGGGGGTTATGAACGCTGCAATTTCACTAGCTCGAGGGGTTAGCGGAATCTGCCAATAACCTTTATTAAGATCTAAAATTGATATCAGACTCGAACCTGCGACCTGATCAATGAGATCGTCTAATCTCGGGATGGGGAAGGCTTCTCCTCGAGTCAGGTCATTAATTTTCCGATAATCAATACATGGTCGCCATTCTGAGTCTGATTTGCGTACCAATATTATGGGAGAGGCCCACTGGCTTCTGCTAGGGCGGATAATTCCTAACTCCAACATTTGATCTAGCTCAGTTTTTAATATTTGTTTCTTTTCTGGAGACATGCGGTAGTAAGGCTGGACTACGGGTGAAGCACCTTGCACATCAATATCATGGGTAACATCGTGGAAACGTCCCAGTTGTCCAGAGAATAAACGGGGGTAACGGTCAAATAACTGACTAATATCGTCCCTGTGGTCTGGGTTTAAATGACTGATATCCGGCCAGGTTTTCTTAGGTACAGATTCAAGAGGACTGCAAGGATCGAATTCTTTCTCAATGTCCGTAGGGGCTTGGTAATCTAATAGGGTAGGGTCTTGGGACTCATACACCGGACTACTATCAGCTAGAGCTGCACCCTCCTCCCTACCTGTCCAGGGCTTCAACTGGTTTACATGCATAACACGGTATTTTACTCTCTTATCAGGCATGTATATAATATAGGTATGCGACGCTACCTTTTCGTGTACCGGATACGGTCCCTGGAGGGCATTTTTCAGCTTATTACCTTTTAACGGTAATCGTACTAACACTAATTCACCACGCTGGAATACACGCATTTTCGCTTTCTTACTTCTGTCATACTTTGTTTTACGACCATCTGCGGCCTGTTGTGCATTCTCGCTGGCGTCACGTAACGCTTCAGCTAATCTATGACATAATTCTTGTACATAGTTATTTATGGGGATCCCTTCATCCCGCTCATTTCTAGCCCAGAGATCATAAGTGGAATCTAGATTATCTCTAGGTTCGCGCCCATATAGAAGGTAGAAGGGAGAATATCCTGTGCTAGAGTGCTCTGCACTTCTATATGCAAATAATAGCCAGGGTAGCATCTCATCCCAAGACGATAAAGAGTTCTCCCCAAGGATTCTAAGCATGGTTTTCAATGTACCATTATATTTCTCTATTGATCCGTTGGTTTGAGGCCTGTAACTCGTGCTAGTTAAGTGACGTATATCGTGCTCGGCTAGGAAGCGTGTGAATGTTTCAGCTATGAAAGCGCTTCCTCGGTCAGTCAACAGGGTCTGGGGTTTTCCATGTCGAGATATTATCTCGATCAGGGCTTTTTGTGCATTAACAGCTGTCGCTGCGGCGCATGGGAAAGATTCCGTATATTTAGTGGCATGATCAATAAAATTCAAGATATACTGGTTCCCATTTATAGTTTTCTTCATGGGTCCAACGAAATCAGCGGATATAAATTTGAATGGTTGGGATATAATGGGCAGGGGTTTCAATGGGGCTACAGTGGCTTTCTGTCCCTTACCCGCTCTCTGGCACGGCCCACAGCTATGGCAGAATCGTTTAACATCTGCGCGGATTCCCGGCCAAAAGAAGCGGCGCTTAATGCGCTTCAGGGTCTTACTAGGTCCCTGGTGTCCCGTACTTAAACTGTCATGGGCGAGTCCCGTTATATGATCACGGAATCCCCGTGGAACTACCACCTGATCATATATTTTCCAGGGTCGAACTTTGGACGTGTCTTGAGGTTGTTCTCTCCTCATAAGTAGTCGGGGTTCGAGCTGGATGTAATATCCTTGCCGAATAGGTGTTCCTTCTTGAGCCATTTCCCAGAGGGGTGCTAAGGTCGGGTCATTATTCTGTTCTTGCAATAATTTATCAGGACTCAAATCGTCAATAGAGGGAATATTTTGGGGTTTAACTGTACTGGCTTTCTCAGAGGGGGAATTGATCTCAATTGTATTCCGAAAAGGTAAGACATTGTGATTTGTATCGGTCGTGTTTTCTGAGTCTGGGTTGGACGTGACAATTTCATCAAACGGGATAATTTTCTTATTTGAGCGTGTAACCACGCCACAGGTAATCAAATCAGTGACAGGGGCAGTTTCACAGTCGTTACCTATTATAAGATCCACCCCCGCGGTGCATCTGTGTTTTAATACAGCCACCTTCAATGTTCCTTGGTATATTGGACAATCGACGCTAATCTTTGCTATCGGATAATTACCAGGGATATAATTGACACCGCGGATTGTTACCCGTTCACCTGTGTATTCTAAATGATCAGCGGTCTGATCAGTAGCCGACAATAAACTAATTGTCGCACCTGAATCTCTCAAATACGTCACTTGTGCGGTGTTATTATTTATGCGTGCTTGACCTGTATATTTGGCAAGTAATGGATTTACCATCTCGGTATTTTCACATGAGTTCACTGGCTCATTGGTTATAAAGGCTGAACTATGAGTAGTGTTTGACACTTGGTGTCCGTTTGCTAGGTTTCTAGTACCCCTGTACCTAGGTGAATTGGGATCTGCCCAACACTCTGTTCGTCCGTGGCCATTACGCCTACAATAACTACAATATTTTTCTATCCGGGGAGTTCTATGGGTAGCTTGGGAATC